>CM055202.1:14734455-15039455 GCA_029224185.1 Karalla daura | reverse complement strand
TAAACAGATTTTATGCTGTTTAAGTAGCTGGCATAAAACTGCTTCTTCTAAAAACATATAGAGTGAGAGATGGACCCTGTCACTGGTTTCAAATTTTAATTTCACATGTTTGTACACAAGTGCCCAAATCCTGCAATCATGGGCCAAGAAACACAAATAAGCACCGCAACTTTATTTTTCCTGTTTCCAAAGTCTCAAGTTAAGGTTTTGGGGGTGGGTGGGTGGGGGTTGAGTCACTGTGGCTCCAGCATTCCTTGTGTGTCTTCTCAGTGAAAAGGCTTTCCACAACATGCAGCGAGCACTGACAGGTATAATGGGCAAGGGCTGAACTCTTCAACAATAGACCTTGAAATAAGGAAAGTTTGCGTGTTAAGCATCCGTACCAAAGCCACGCGTGCAAACATGTCCTCTGTGGCCCCCCTGGCAGGAAAACACACTTGATTGGGAGCAGTATGTGAGCGGAGGGAGGTAGCACCCCTCCCCTCCCTTTCCCCTTTCCACATGCGGACCCCGACCACGATGACATTAAGTCCAGGAAGGGAGAGGCTTCGCAGGACACATGTTCGGACACACTCTCCTCCTGGCCATCACAAGAAAGCTGTTTATCGCTGTCTGTTTGCTCAGGAGGCTTGAGTCAACCGCTTGGGGGAAGCGGGGAGAAGGTTTCAATCAGATACAGTACTACATGAAAAGTTTGGATGCGCACCAAGTCATTAATAGGCTGATCGACCGCTGCGGTGGAATGACAAAGAAAACAAAGGGAGCAGCGCCGCCTCCGTTCCTGTTCCTGCTTTCTCCTGCAGAGGTCAAAGGTCACATAAACCCAATTTATCCAAGGTTACAGTACATATGCTGCTGGATGCATGTGCAAACATCTTGAAGAGCACTTAAAGCACAAAGGAATTCATTCCTATATTATCTACAGATTGTAAATTACAATAATAGAAGGCTGTTTTTTCCAGCGCATTGTTTTCGATTCTTCATTGTAGCTCATTGATTTGCTCCACAATAGATCCTCGCACTGAAAATGGCACTCTTCAAAACATGTTAAACATGGTCAAAAGTGTTTAATACACGCTAGTAGCAGTCAATTATCCACCTGTAGAGGCTAAATCTGAACCCCCTGGGACATAACTGGAAGAGCTGATGGAGCCATATGCCAACTTAGTGAAAAAGTGCTGACGCCTTGTGGGAACGCCCTGAGCTAAAAAAAATGAGAGAATAATTTAAAGAATACTCGGTAGAAATTATTGCATTAATCAGCAGTTCAACAACCAGAAAAAAAATCGGAATAGCAACAACGAATGCATATGAAAATGACTATGCACACATTTAGCCTAGTAGACTGTGAATGGAACTGATTAGTCTTCACTTTTTAACAAAAGACGTGTTTTAATTGTCTTCACAGATGACTGAGATGCAGGAACGCGTGTAACGAGAAATCTTTTATCCACAGCCTCATTAGGACCACAAGCTACAGTATATACACGCCCCTACTGTAATACAGAGAATATATGTACTGTACATATGCACATATGCAGGATTTTGATTGACCAAATAAATTCTCAAAGCCTTGCCATTGCGTGTGAAGGGGCCCACAGTGCACCTCTGGTGAGATGGGATGGTGTTACAGGGAAGCAAGACATAAATTTACAGTAATGGCTGCATTTGGGTCTTTATACACAATGAGCAGTTTACAAAAGAGGATTCTTATTACTGGGTATTAGTGGAAACTTGGCAGGATGAGCACAACATGCAAGATTTCGCATTACGGAATTACCATTATTTCTCGACATGCCTGTTCATGTGAGTATCCATGATGGATAGTGTTAAAAATAAATGAATACACTGTAATATGTCAACAATGAACCGTAGAGAACAGCTTGACAGCATCATGGAAATGACCATAAGTCACATTCCTGGGCCTCCTCCACTAACTAAAAGGTGTCTTTAATGGGGACCTCTGGTAAACAGAGCCCTATGGTTGACTGAGATGATGTATCGGAGCTGGAGCTGTTTACAGTAACCGTTAAGAATGTGTGTTAATGGCAGCCGCAGGAAAATGAATGGCTCCTCTTAAAGACAAAACACAGATGTATCAACCTGGGTATTCAAACACTTCAGAACGTTCATTCCACTCAAAATAATGTCACCATTATCTCTGTGAGGGAGATAATCATCACTCAGTGAGCCGCGATGAATTTTTCTCTGGCATACCCCATCCCTTGCTCTCGAGTATCAGATAGAAACCACGGAGGATTCCAGTACGTGCAGGCTTGTAAAACTCAGCCCCTCGCAGCCCAAAAATCACTGTCAAAGCCTTAGGCTCTTTTTATTACCTTCCTCAGAGACTGCGGAGGCCCCTATTCTTTGTGACGCCAACTTACTCCACCTCAGCCCTGCTCGAATATTGCACATATTATCTTCCTGTCGGCCGAAGCGTGCGGTGCCACCAGTGTTTCCATCACTGGAGCGCTAATGCAAAACGTGGGCAAAACTCATAAATGTCAGATCGAGTTTAGCCAGTCGGGGCGTATGAGCGTGGCTGTTTGTGTGCCTGTGCGCCTCAGCGGAGAGCTGCAGAGGCAGCCATCTGCTTCTTATAAATCACAACAACTTCCACACTCATGTGCCAAACATTCGTAGAATTTCAGTGGATAACGTCCAAGATGATGGAGGTGAAAGACGAATCAAAGAAGAATAACCAGAAGTAATGTGTTGTACAAAGCAGAGCAAATGTGATCTCCGAGGAGCGGTAACAACGCCGAGGTGTTGGAGATAAAACTCAAGATGAGACATGTGGCTCCAATTCAAACCTGCATATTCCTTATCGACCAAACATACCTTTGACATCACATGACGTCTGTGGTATGAAATCACATTTGTTTATCGTGATGTAGCTGCTTCTAATCCCTGTTCTGTCTCTTTTTTTTTGTCCTGGAAACACATCAATTTGGAGTGACATGTTTGTTTGATGTAAGGTAATGTGGGTCAAATTAGATTTTCTGTCAACGAGGGTCTTTCTGGTCTTTCTTAACTCCTGTCAGGGGTCTCTTTCTTTTGAGGAATCGATTCATCCCAGTGCTTTGGCAGACAGGACAGCAGTAACCCAGCAGGCTGTCTTGTTCCACATCCAGAAGACTGATTGAATGAATAAAACCTTCTTTTCGTGAGCCAGACTGTTTTTATATAATTGTATGCACCAAGTACGAGAAATATTTTCATCTGTGTTGCTTTTATACGTACTGTCGACTGATACATTTGTTCAATTTCAAGTGATGGCACAGAGGACCAGGACAGATGGAGGGTGGTGGCTGACAAGAATAAGTCTTTGAAATTTCAGCAAAACATCAAGAAATCAATGGCCAAATACAAAGAGAAAATAGAATCAGAGGGAATTCTGGAAAGAATTGAGAAAGGATTAAAAAACGTTCCGCATTTTTATGCCTTTTACACCATTCTTTATACTGTGGCCCATGTTACATAATAGCGTTCCCTGCTAAACACAATGCTATGATCGCGCCCCAGCATACCCAACCAAGAGCCCTATTCTGCTTAACAGTGAAAAAGCAATCTGTGTCTTGGGTTGTGCTCTCTAACCCCCTTTCCCTCTCTTTCCAACTGGCTGAGGCAGATGGCCGCCCTCCCTGAGCTTGTTCTGCATGAGGCTCCTGACCGTTAAAGGCTTTTTTTCCTTGTAACCATTGCTTACAGCTTGCTTACATATGCAGGATTTGTTTTAGGCTTTGCTTGTTTGTCTATGTTGTTTGTTTATGTAAAAAGTCTTGAGATAACATTGTTATGAATTGACACTTTAAATAAAGTTGAATTCAATGGAAAAATAGGATCCTGTTATGACTTGTCAGAAAGTGATTTTACCATTGTACTATTATCCTTTTTCACAATGGAGAAATACTACACCAACTGCAGTATGGCAGGAACATGTTGCTGCTATTCTTGAATAATATCCATCGAACTAAAATTATAAGCATGAACATTTGAACTAGGACAAGCTATGTACATTATCTAAATATAAATATGGAGAATTAATACCTATCAGAACACATTCTTATATTTATTACTATAACAGTTTCTATATATAAACATGATCAGCAGCTGTTATTTAAAGGCATCATTCAGTAATGTCATCAGGAAAGAGAAGGAGATCATGTTCTCAATGACCTTGCTTTTTTATAAATAAATGGAGTCAGCCCATCAGCACCAGCCAAATTAAATCCCCTGAGCAGAGCTCAGACCATGAGATTTGCGCCATCTAGTGCTAAACAGTTGTCACAGTTTTATTTTGAAAGCACAGTTTTGTCAAGTTACCTACTGGAACCTCCAGTGAAACAGAAAGTCCGCTCGACTTTCAAAATAGAACTAGTCTTTCCAAGCTTCAGTTCTGTTTTAAGATAATATATACTTTTTCTCACCTTAAAAATGATGTTGCTGTCATATTTTACAATTATAGATCGAGGTTTATGGCGCTTTGGAAAATGAAACATCTTTTGTTTCGTCGTCGCTTGCGTCGCTATTATTTTGAAGGGCTCCAGCGGATATTGCATACGTCATAGGTAAGCTGCGCTGCTGTTAGCAGACAGTCGGGCTGCATGCACCCAGTCCCAGCAGCACCAGCATGGCTTACAGTGCGAAGATCGGTCCGTCCATCCTGAGCAGCGACCTGTCCTGTCTGGGCAGCGAGTGTGTGAGGATGATGGAGTGCGGGGCAGACTACCTGCACCTGGACGTCATGGACGGGTCGGTTCCACATAGTCCTAAAGTCACAGGAGCTAACATGCTAACAGCTAGCAAGCAAAGCAAAGCAAGCAAGCAAGCAGGCAGGGCTGATAGTTGGCTAAGATCAACAAGCTAAGCTAGCCTGACAGAAGTTAAGCTGGGGAGGTCACAGTGTGTCCCTCTGAGTCTATGTGGCCTAAATGTATCAGAGTAAACGTCAGCGTGATGGACGTTGCAAAGCTAAACACCATACTTCTTCCTGCTAGTTAGATGTGGTTCATCTTCCTCCACACTTATGCAAGACGTGTTTGTGCAAGATGACAACATGTCTGTGTCCATTTGCAGGCACTTTGTCCCCAACATTACATTCGGCCACCCCATGGTGGAGTGCCTGAGGAAGTCAGTAGGCCAGGACCCTTTCTTTGGTGAGATGGAGCCTCACATGCTTCACCTAACTCAATTAGTGCATCATGCCGAGTCCTGGGTGGCTGTGCCATGGGGTGGTGGAGCAGCACTGTGACGCTGTCAATGTTGCAGACATGCACATGATGGTGTCTCGGCCGGAGCAGTGGGTGAAGCCCATGGCTGCAGCAGGAGCCAACCAGTACACATTCCACCTTGAGGCCACCACCAACCCTGGGAACCTGATCAAGGAGATAAAAGAGAGCGGCATGAAGGTGAGGAAACACTGAACATCCTGTAGCCTAACAGCAGTGTATATAAGAAGCTCTGCTGAAGCTTAAAGAAATGCTCAGGTCAATGCATGCTGCACGTCTTCATTCTAACACTGTGTGAGCTTTCCAGGTGGGCTTGGCCATAAAGCCTGGCACCACTGTGGAGGAGCTGGCACCCTGGGCGAACCAGATCGACATGGCTCTGGTCATGACGGTCGAACCTGGCTTTGGAGGACAGAAGTTCATGGAGGACATGATGCCCAAGGTAGGGAGAGCCCACTGGAGCTTTGCGCTCCACCACAAAACGACAAGCGAGAGCCCACTGGAGCTTCACACTCCACCACAAAACCACAAGCTGATCACTGTTGTGTCATTCTCTCACGTGATAAGATGCATAGTGAACTGCAGGGAGTTAAAGTTGTGCTGAACAAACATGTCAGGGAGTGAAATTCTCTTAAAACTTGCAACAAAATCGCTAACAGTTGAGCAACTATGATTTCACAGTCATTGAAAATGGATTATCAAGCTGATCTGTGAGGTGAGAAAGTTGTGCAACTACAGTAGTATTCTCTAGTTATCTTCAGTTGTTGTTGTCAGGGAGGTTGCAGTTTACACAGCTCCACATAAGTGATCCATGAAAAAAATGTGACCGGCCAAGCAGGAAGTAAATGTCCAAGAACAGCTTTTTGAAAAGGACAAGAAATATTACGAGACATTTACAGTTTCCTTACAAGTGTTGACTACATTTTATAAGCGCAGGAACGTTTATTACACAAGTACTATACAAAGAGAGTTTCAGCTGCACAACTCTCCATTGTCAAATAGCTGTAAAAGTTTGAAGACAACTTTAAGACAAGGCAGTGGTTTTGTTTGACTACTATTGAGAATTGGGCCAGAGGAAGTGCTGTTTCAGTTTCCAGCAGCCCTACTAGTGTGTGTGTCATGTGGTTGAAATGGTGTCATGCATATGCTGATCTGATAAGTTTGTGTGTGTGTGTGTGTGTGTGTGTGTGTGTGTGTGTGTGTGTGTGTGTGTGTGTGTGTGTGTGTGTGTGTGTGTGTGTGTGTGTGTGTGTGTGTGTGTGTGTGTGTGTGTGTGTGTGTGTGTGTGTGTGTGTGTGTGTGTGTGTGTGTGTGTGTGTGATCCAGGTGAGCTGGTTGAGGAGTCAGTTCCCTTCGCTAGACATTGAAGTTGATGGAGGAGTGGGCCCTGACACCATCCACAAGTGTGCAGAGGTACGGCAGGAACACGGACACATCCGTCTGGCTGAATGATCTTGAGATTGGGGGGGTGATCCCTTCACCGAGCTTGTGCTGGTGTTCTCCCCAGGCCGGCGCCAACATGATCGTGTCGGGCAGCGCTGTGGTCAGCAGCGACGACCCTCGCTCCGTCATCGCTCTGCTGCGCACCGTGGTGGCCGAGGCGATCCAGAAACGCTCGCTGGACCGCTGAGCGGTCCGCTCTCTGCCTGTCCGTCCCAACAGCACAGCAGCCAGCGGCTCGGACGTGTCTGGGTCAGGGCTTCCAGTCGGAGGAGGAGGAGGAAGAGGAGGAGGAGGAAACGGTTGAATCCAAATCACTTCCCATGGGAGTGAAACTGCGCGGTGCCTCTGCAAAACTTTTTCTGAACTTCATCCTGTCCTGCCGCTATCTCCTCTACCGGACAGATAACCTGGTCAGAGTGAGTCTGGTCTCAGCGTGGGGGACACTGTCTCGCCACCAGAGCTGACGTCACTCTGACTTCACATCTGTAAACATTCCTGAATACTGTCTGATCTACACTGTAAGCCCGAGGTATGAGTGAATCATGGAAATAAAATGCCCCCAGGGAGCACTGTGGTTAATATGTCGGTGGCTGTGCAAGGAGGTTTCGACCGAAATCACCTTTCACACCTCATCAAACAGTTTTGTTGAAAGTGTATGCATTCAGTGTATGCCTGTAGTGATCATGACATTTGGTTCTGCAAATTTGCAAATTAAAACAGTGCATTGAAGTGAAGTGTGGGTCTTATACTGTTTAACCCAGAAGTGAAGATAATACAATCGAACTGGAGTAATACATTAACTTTCGACTACAGAGGCTTTTTATTTGAGGTTTAAACAAGTATAAACTAATTTAAACGGAATGAGTACTTTTGCAAAGTAATAATGCATTTTAAAGGGTTCGCGTTAGGGTTAGGTTAACTTTTATCATTTACAAAAACATTTAATTTTGAAAATGAGATTTCACCTTAAATGACATACTCCCAAAATAAGAAGTAAATGGTATGAAATTATCTCCGTTCTATTGAGATACATTAGTAAAAGTGGTATTTTTCATCGCAGTGCCATGGGTGCATTTGAGTTTATTCCGATATGAATTTTTCAGCACTTGAAATTTGACTTCAAACGCTTCTTGGATCCTGCTGTTTCGTTTCTGAGCACTAGAGGGCGGAGTTGGACAGAAGTCCCTTGGAGTTTTGGGATTCCTTGTCATACCTAGAAATATCATTGAATTGCACGCATGCATTTTTAACGTGCAGGCATGACCGCACGTCTCACACGGCCTCTGGATTAGAGGCGCAGCGCTGTCATCTCTGATGACAGCGGCCTCCAGAGTGCGTCGTGCATCGTTTGAGCAGCTCGAGAGTTTTTCCCCTGCTGAGAAAATGGCCTCGTCAACACGACTTAAACTTAAGTGCCCCGAAAGTGCGGCTTTAACCTTTGCTCTGGGTCCCCCCCCCCAGAAACGCTCTCCTCCCGGCCTGTTTGAAACGGTCCGTCATTAAAGGCGTCTCGGCGAAGCGAGTAATGCGGACGTGGTGACAGCGTCCATTTGGTGGGAATGGGAAGAAGGCGCGTGAGAGGGACGCGTCTTTGAGGAATCGATGCGCGACGGCGCGTTTGTTAAGCCAGGCTTGGGAGTCGGGAGCCCTTTTCTAAAGGACACCCAGACAGACCAGAGTCACGTCCGGGGTATCTTTCATCTTTGTGTCTGCTGAAACAATTCCCGTTGTCAATGAGGATCGCCCGTGACATACTTCAAACCGCAAGCAGCTCGCTCTCAATAATGCAGCACACGTCCTGGAGGCAATTCACAGGCCCGCTGAAATATTGATGCCTAAAATCTGTATTTTTATTTCAACATCTCGCGTAATGGCAGTTAATGTCATCGTCTCTGCTCGTTGGGTCGCTGCGCATGTGTACACGGCGGCCCGGGAAGAGCGTTTGCGTGCGACGCCGGGGGTTTCCATCCCATACATCACGAGGAGACCTCCTGTGACCAATTTCCGTCTAATGGATCGTGACAGGCGTTTTGTATGCCTGCGTCGCAAAGACAGGGACACCATTGAGTATCGGGGACTGGTCCACACCTACACATTCTCCACGCTGGTTAAGCATTGTTGGAGTCTCATAATTATTTAATTGGCAGTGCCTCTCCCCCGGTAATCTCGCGCTCCTGCACACATCATTTGTTGATGAAATTATGAATGCACAGGGTGAAATATGAGACTATGGGAGAGGCGGTCTTGGCGAACGAAGACTTATGCATATCATACGTCTTTGCACTTAATGTATCCATCAAAGTGACTTGCCACTCTGGTACCATGACTACCACATCTCTAGGTGCTGTCAGCTGGAGTTAAAGCAGTAATATGTGTTGGTCAAGGCAGTGACGGGGGGGGGGGGGTGGTGAGACGGACATCAGCTTTCCTCCCGGTATGTGTGAATTACCCATGTCAGGGCCAGTATCCTGGCATGGAGAAAGCAGAAAGGTGCAAAGAGAGAGAAAGACAACAGATGTATATGGCCGAAAAAATGAAAAAAAAAAAAAAAAGACTTCACACCAAAAATGAGTCAGACAGCCGTCATGTATTGCTTTTGATCTCTGGAGCAGTGCCGTGAGGAAATGTGCCCAGACTACAGCAGAGTATCACAGGGTGCACAAGCACACAGTGAAAATGGTCAGATCACAAGACAGCATGTCCCCGATGATGCCCCCCAGCTGCCCCACCCCACGGACTGCTGGGGCAACTGACCAGATACACACACACTCACACACACACACAGACAGACCAGCATCTTGGTACCCGTCACTGAAACCATATTCATGATTGCGAGATGAATCATTGAATGAGTTACCCTCGTACACCATGTGCTGTCAAATATTCACCAGCCCCTCCAAAGACACTGTTTGAAGTGGCTCTTCATCCCCGGGAAATGTTTTTTTTACAGTCCCCCCTCTCGCCCCCACACACACCTTTTTTCTTTTGTACTTTCAGCTGCCATTTATTTTGTTCCATCTTTTCCCTGTTGCACTCTCTCTGCCTCGGAGATTTACCCATCCCCCCCTTTCTGGGATCATTATACATTAGAATTATACAGTATCTTTCCACTCGGCTCCTTGTCTTCAGCACTAAAGGCACATTAGCGAGCTCGCTTTGCCGGCTCCTTCTCATTCATAATTACTCGACGTCCCACAGGAGAACAAGATGCACATCTCTGATTAGCTTGCTGTTGTTACCACCTTTACTTATGCAGAGAGGCTCCGTCTGATTGAGAGCGCAGCCTTATTAACAATTAAAAACAACTTGCTTGGAATAATATTACAAAAAGATCTCTTTGCTTTGCCCTGCAGCAAGGTGGGCTATTTTCCAGCCTGTGTTCTAGGTTACCTATGATGGATGAGTGCTGATTCAAAGCAGGGGGTGGGGTTGAGGGATGCAGGGATTGGGGTGGGCGGGGGGGGGGGCACAAATTTGCCCTTGTCTTTCCTCAGCCTCTGTTTACTATACCATTATGTGGAATGCCTAGAGGAATACAAAGTGGTGGTTAATTACGAGATTATCTTTTTGTACAGATGATAATTACTCACTTGCTTGTATGGGTCTCTTTTTTTTTTTTGCATAGCCGCGATGGATTAAAGGGAATCCGAGTGAGTAAGAAATACAATACATCACAGCCAGGCTTTTCATCTCGCTGAAACTTCTGAAGAGATTGAAGTGCTATTAGTTTGTTCACGACTTTGCTCCAGCCTGAAACAAATGATTAGATTGCAATTAATGTTTTACAGACAATAATACTTCTCAGATACTAAAATGGGCAGCTGATCGCAGTAACCCTGAAGCCTCCATGTCATAGCATCTTTGGGATACCGAGGATACTGGGCCCCCAAACTGGCACGGATGCTGTGTCAACAGTGTATGAATGTGACTGAGTGGTTATGGACCATGTAAAGTAGTCTCTCTCACCAGCGTCTCACCAGGGAGTGAGTGGGTAAATGTGGCTCGTGTCTGTAAAATGCTTTAAGTGGTCATAAAGACTGTACGAGCACTATATAAGAAACAGTCCATTTACCGTTTAAATGTTATTTCAGTGACTCTCTGCGGTTTTTAACTCATCCAAGCTTTTACATTTTCGTCAACTATCTGGTCAAAACGAATCACGGGACAGACTAATACTAATCCCATTAACCTCAGCTGTGCTCGGAGCTCGGTCTTAATTAACATATGTATGTATGCCAATGCACTAAATGAATGTGGGGAATTCAGAAAACATAGCTGCTTAACATCGTGTTACCATCTTGAGCATCTTAGCACACTCATGTCAGCGCTGGGCTTAAATCACTGCTGCGCCACAACCTCTGTAAGCCGCCGGCATATGGCTGTTAACTCTAAGGCCTGTTTAAAAATGCCTAAGGAGCAGCATCTTCCTTCCATCTGCTCCCGTTCACTAATGCTCCATACAGCAACTAACCACCCCTGGTAAATCCTGAGCTTGGCCAGAGAAACTTCCCACATGACCAACCAAAGCTCCGGCAAGAAAGGTCAAGACTGAGCTGGCCCTGGGAATTGTTTCCAAATGAAGTATAAAGCGCCCCCCTCCCCAGCCATCAGGTATTTAAATGCTCATTTAAATTCTGGATAAAACAAATAAAACAACGAATGCCTGGAACAGTTAATTAGCTCTACATCTGAATCTCCGGGCTTTCATGGGGCCTCGGAGAATAGAGACTAAATGCAGCCGTCTCCGGGGAACGTTGCCTGGTAGCAACCTTAGCATCAGTTTACTCCATCTCAGGCAGAGTCAGTGGAGGCACACACAGGATTTTAGTGCGAATCAATTATGAATGAGATGAGAATATGCCAGTGTGCATGTCAGTTTGTGTGTTTGTAAATTTGTTCATGTTTTTAATCCATTATGAATGACGTGGGACCCTCAGTGTTTTCGTTATTTAGATGTCAGTAGGTGTCTTGTGTATTTTGTGCAGCGTGCAGGCTTCCGTGACGATTCCTCGCATTTTTTCCCGATGAACACTCTTAACTAACGGGCCCCTCAATTGGAGTATCGATTGGTTTCCCTCTCCCACTGACGGATCCACACGGATGGCCGACAGACTGACTGATGCCAATGCGTCGGTAGCAGGGAGCGGTGCCGCTTCCAGCCGCCCAGGTGTTACATCTGTCGTAACTCGCCGCATTTTCCTGCCGCTACTGAAGTCGAGGCAAACCGCTGTGCAGCTTGTGAGCGGCTGGATCCCTGTTTGACAAAGATTTCTCCCTGCGCCCATTGACTCACACTTACATCACGGTGAGTCACAGCGCACAAAGCGGCGCGGGCGCACAAAGGTGAACGCAGCGAGCTGCGCACATGCCTCGAAACACCAGGCACATTTGGCGAGCTGTTAATTCTGTCGCCCGGCGTGTCTTCACCTCGGAGAGGGGAACAACATAGCTGCTGCAATGCACGCTCTGGATGCCGTGCATTGTGTGTTGCTAGGTCAACATGTTTTTGCACACAATCTCCTCCTGTGATATTTACCAGCTTCAGCAGTGTGGCTGCTATTGTTTTCACCTTGTCAATATCTGTATGAGATGATGGAAAAATGTTTCCTCGGAGGCAACTACTGTAGCAGCAGCTACAGGAGTGTTTTATTCAGAGTGTATGTGTGTGTGTGTGTGTGTGCACGACATGTACAGGCTCAGTCCTGCAGCGACCTAGGCTTTAATCTAGGCATGTGTACCGTTTGCACCACCACCATTTCTTTCCCTCAGTCTTGTCTCTCTCCTCCTATCCTATCAAAAATAAAGGTCAAAAAACCCCTAAAAATATCCTTTGAAAACTTACTTTTTCACTCTATACTGTATGCTGCAATCCAACAAGCCATGAGAAAAATGAGTTTGGCAAAAACAGAAACAACGAGAAGAACTTTTGAAATATGGTCTTTTTTTTCGATCGTGTAAACTGAAGTCATGACTTTGGGTAAGGTGTGTTATTGAGATTTAAAGGAGTAGTTTCAGGATGGGTGTGACTCAGCCCGTGGATAGAGTAGTCAGGTAATGATGCGGTAATGATGACTTGTGTCACACCCGATGATGATGTCAAGATGGTCTGTTCATCATTTCCCTCCGTGTCCTTGCCCTGACGCATTCCCATCACAAAAAGAATCCGGAGACAATAACATCCCGCATTTGCATCCTCTTCCGGTGCTTCCCGTCTCACTGGCAATAAATCATAATCTATTTGCCTGAATGCAGCCCTGCTGCTCTGGATCATTAACTACTGTATGTCCATGTGTGCCCTCTGGTGCCTGTATCCTCAGCGAGGACGACAGATTTGCAAGTGTTGCTTACTTTTATGCAAAACAGACTTTCCCTCATAGGGTGGTGCGTGCCCGAGAACATCGAGGCGGTGAGCACGAACCAGGGAGGAAAGTGGGACAGGGAGATGGCGCTCAAAGGGGAACACATCAGTGTTTTTGCATCCTGTGAAGCTGTGACTGAGCCGGCTGACAATAACATCAGCGATATCAGAATGCCTGCGAACGGCGCCAGCAGCAACAATGGATCTTTGAGTGTGGGGGCTCCTTCAGTCAAGACGGATTGTATTGTCAAGTGCCGACCAAAAGCTCTCGCAGGGGGAACCTGAATGCATCACGGCACCCTGAACACAATCCAGTGAGTCCACAAGCAAACACCGAACTGTGATTTTTCTTGCAGCCAGCGCTTGTTTTCCCTCAGTGTCACCATGATTTATGGAATAGGTTGCTGCATTTGTTTTTTGGCATCATTGGCTATGTGTGCATTAATATTAGTTCATGGGAGAAGGAGTCAGAGAAGTTTACAGATGACAATGTGAAAAACTGCATGTTCGCAGGATTTGTGAAAAGTGGCAAAGAGTGAGACCGTCCATCCGCACTGGATGAGTTATGAGTGGTGACCTGTGATTTGCTGAGGCTGTCAAAAAGGTGCTTGTTTAACTTGCAAGAGGCCGTCTGAGCTTCATCTATCCTCTGACGGGCTGACCCGCTCCTTCTCCTTCCTGAGTTCAAACACACACACACAGACGCATACACATGGACCCCAGCTGAACATGCAGAGTAAATAAACCTTCACGTTGTTCTGAGGCTCAGAGGTCGAAAACCCACGCAGACTCAACAAGACCCTGCTGCCTGCAGGCCGTTAACCTTGAGTTGATGGTTAAAGCAGAACTGGATGGTTTGGAAGGGTGCTGCTGGTTGTTAAGAAGAATCTGGATCAATATGTTGTTTTAATAACCTACAGTGCCCTCCAAAATTATTGGCACCCATAGTGAATGAGCAAAAACAGACTCTGCTGTTTATCCTCTTGGCCTTTCATAAAAAAATATTCACCAAAATAAATCTTACCTTTTCACTGAGATAAGGACAAAATAACCCTTCAACACTTACTGGTAGCCCATGAGAGTCTATATTATTATTTACTCACCTTCACTTCCTGCGACTTTACTATACTTCATATTCAACTGAAGCGTACTTTTCAAGTTCTTTCAACTTTCGAGTAGTGGATCGTGACTTCCTGTGTCGCTAATGACAGCACATTCCTTTTATCATTTCTCAGCATGGGAAAAACTCAAGGCTGCAGTGATGACGTGAGACTGAAAGTCACTGAGCTGCGCAAATCAGCAAATGGATTTAAAAAAAAATCAATCTGTCACTCAACCAGTCACAGCCTTAATTATGCATTGAATCAAACCATAATAGAATTTAAAGGAATGAACTGCATAAAAATTCAGCTCTCATATGAGCAGGGGAATGCTAAGTGGTCATTAGAGTTTCAGTTTTTGGCATCTCTGTATCGGATCCCTATTCAACCCTCACAGAGAGCATGTTGTTATTGGCTGGAGGCAACACATCAACTGTCCAAAGGTTGGTGCCCCGAAACGCAGCCGAATGAGAAAATGAAGTCTGAGGCAGAGTGGCTGCAGATACAGACGCTGCCACACATTTCTACTGGGTCATAAATGATGATTGAGGGGGAGTGTTTTTTTTTATGTTTGAAGGCACACCTCACAGGCAGAATAAAGATTGTGCCAGGGCCATCTCAGTCCCTTCGCCAAAGCCTCACAGAAAAATCTGTGGAATGAGTTGAAGAGGGAAGTCCACAAGCGCTGACCTCGGGACCTGAAGGACGGAGAGATTCTGTGTGGATGAATGGGCTCGGATCAGCAAACTCATCATGCCTTATACGTAGAGGAAGACTCAGAGCTGCTATTATGGCAGAGCAAGGTCACACAAAATGTTAAATGAGTGGAACACGGTTCAAAGAAAAAAATATTTTTCATGATGATTCTGTAATTTTTGAAGATCATGAGGATAAACAATGCAGATTTTTTTTTCTAGTTTTGCTCATTTTCACATACAGGATGCCAATAGTCCTTGCATCTCCAAACTGCAGAATCCATATGGTTGAAAGGAAAACAGGAAGATGCACTGAATGTATTTTATTGCAATAAACTGACAATAGCAAAGTGCCTTTTCAATGGTCACGATGGCAACTATTGGATAGAATAACAAAAAAGAAAAAATAAACAAACCATGGTCATATAAAAATACATCACTGAAAATGAATCATCACCACAAACTATTTTACACCTATATTCTGGAGCCAGGAAACAGCCAATACATGCAGCCCTCAAAACGCAGCTACAACACTGTCGGAACATCTGGAGGAATTTTGGGAGGAAGCTATGGATGATATTAATATCATTACTGCAAAAAAAAAAAAAAAAAAAAAAAAACACCGTTCAGGGTTCCAGTACACAGCTCTAAAGATGGCTGCCGCGCTGTGACATCACAGGCCGCCAACGCACCCTGCACTTCCTGGCTGGAGCCGAGAAGGATGGAATGAATTATGCATGAAGTGGGTTCGGGCTGATGTGATTTACAGTCCGAAGCTGAAGCAGCTGTTCAATAGCACCATTTGCACAACCTGCATCTCTGGGAATGTTTAAGATTTATAAAAGGCAATCAGTCAACCAACAAACAAGCTCCCGCAGTTTTGCTCATGAAAAACTGAAATCAGCGCCCTATTACAGTTTACTGCCGATGCAAATGCACTCAATAAGATATTCAACCATTAATGTCAAACCGCGGCAGACATTTCCAAAAGCTCCATCAGTTATCACGCACATAAGGGATTTCATGAAGTCTTGATATACTTCAGACCTACACTAAGGCCCAAGACTGTTTGGAAAAGAGATAGAGATGTGGTCCACACACTGAATATTGCAGTTTAATGAGGCATCCACTAGACTCCAAGTCTTTGTTATGGCAAACACAGATGAGTGAGGAAAACAGGCCGGACAACTCCACCTGCAGTGAGACCACAACAAACGTAATTATAAGACTCATTGCAAAAGCCACTGTTCTCATGCACAATCACAATATTCATTACACATCTGTCAAACTGTGTAGTAGATTCCATAAATACTTAACACAACTTTCCAGCCAGCCTTTGCATATTTGCCATGAGGGCTTAGTGCATAGTGGATAATCATTTGGTAAATAGGAATTTGTATGTGCGTCATGTGGCGCTATGACTCTCCTAGGTAGAGTTGTTATTTTTTGTTTTTCTCCAACCTGAAAGATTTACCCGACAAAGACTGTGAAGTGGGCTGAAGTGCTGCATCGTTACGTATTCCGGAGCTTGCAATATTCAGTGTCTGAATTTTTTCCCCCCACACGCTGTCTAGAACCTCGTACCTGACGGAGGTTGGATGTGTGTGTGCAGTCCCTAATTCTGCAGAATCTGTCCTCAGCCATATCACTTTTATGTACACTTTAAACAGGGCTGATAATGAGGGTGCAATGGGCAGCTTGCTGAGCGCCCAGGACCTTTCCCAGGAACTAGAAACCTTTGGAGGAGTTGGGTGCTTTTACAGTGCTGTGATATGAAGGAACCCCCCCACAGCAATTTATTTCAGCTACCACTTTCTTTATCATGTTTGCAGCTGCACACAGTTTGGTTTTGGTTCATTGTGCTTGGGCAACTTAAGACGACATTATTGCTACTCCGCATCGAGCGGAGCCGGCGGACGTGGTTCGGACATGTGGTCAGGATGCCCTCTGGACGCCTTCCTAGGGACGTGTTCCAGGTATGTCCATCTGGGGAGGAGACCCAGAGGCAGACCCAGGACTCGCTCCAGAGATTATATCTCTCTGTTGGCCTGGAGACGCCTTGGGATCCCCCCAGAGGAGTGGGTGGAAGTAGCTGGGGAGAAGAGTGTCTGGGCTTCCCTGCCCGAAGTGCTGCCCCCATGACCCGGATCCGTATAAGTGGCTGAAGATGAGATTACTGAAGAAAGCAATAGACAGACGAACCAACGATCAACGTTGTTTAGTATCAGGCAAATAGGACGACAGTAAAATAGGTTGCCTATCATTAGTGGAGCTACGTTGAAAAACAGCCAAAGAAGGAGAGTAGAAAAGTAGTTCCAGGGACTAAAACTGTGGCATTTTTGTTGGTTTTAGTTGTAGATTTTGCAACTAAGTAGCACCAGCCTTCGTACACCTGGAAGTGTGTGTGTGTTCTGCCCGAAATGCACCTTGAAAACCAGCAGAAGGAGCGTGAAATCTCAGAACTCGGTGTGTCTTGTGTCAGCATCAGCTACGTGCCTTTGCCTTTGTGTTTGACATAAATCCGTTTAATGAAGTGCTGCGTAAAAGCAAAGCATTAAAAAGACAAATATGAGCAATAATATTAAACACAATCTCCACAACACCCATTCTTGAAACAGATCACTTCACAGGTTCATAGGGCATCTGGAACTGGCAGTCAGATATCAGTGAATGACGAGGGACTGGGCTTTCGTGTGGACTCTCGGCTAAGGAAGTCATGGGGGGGAGAGTTTTGGGCACTGCTCTGTCACACAAACACAATGCTCAAGGAGTTTACAAAACATCAAAATTCCTCCTGCAATATTGTCATGCAATATACATGTTGACACGATTGAGACAACAATGTCAAGTTTTTCCCAAGAGTTTTCATGTTCAGTCTGGCAGTGAAAGGGTTAGGACCAGGTGGGGTGGAGGATTTCACACCTTTCCCTGGCAGTTGCATTCCAGGGAAGGTGACACAGATTTTCAACCCTTCTGCCTTGCATCAGGGGAGCCGAGGACGACGCCTTCAGCCAGAATCCATGATTAGAAGACGTTTCGACAGTTCAGCTTCAGCTGTCTTTGATCAAACATCCTACCTAGGTGTTACATCACATTTCACTAAATAAACGCGACTCAAGCAAAAAGCAGTAAGTGGATTCATTTTTGTGACTTGTCTGTTCAACTATTGTACATGTACAGCCACGGTCGCCATAGGTATAGATATACAGTGTTTTGACACTGACTGAACTTGACAATCTGGTATGAAATGCTACAGACTGCAATGCGCAGGACAAATCTAGCATTTCTACATCTACCACATTGCCAACACACAGGCTATTGACATAATCTGCTTGGTGCAGTTGCCTGGCAACACAAGCAGCACAGTTCATAAAGAATTTCAAAGCAAAAGGAAAAAAAAAATCTTACAAAGCTATGCAAAGTAGTATAAAACAATAAATAGAAAAATCTTTAAAATAAACACAAAAGTCAAACAATTTGCCCACGCCCATCACTCTGCTTCCATACAATGTGCAGATAACATTTTTAATAGTGTTTCACTCCACATTTACACATACTTTTAACCCAGTGTGACTTTAGACAAATTAGAACTCTTTTCGCTTAACTAAAAAGCATCTTTTGAGCTTCACATATCTTTCAAAGACAGTATGGTGGTGGCTGTAGTGGTGGTGGTGGTGTTGGGGTCATACTGGGCAACATAAAGATATGTGCAAGAATTTAATTTCAGTCACTACCCTCCACTGTGTGGCCTAATTTAAGCAGGACAATTCAACTGATTTAACATGGGTGTAAATATTGCCCTTTTGCCCACAAAGCCCATAAAGACACAGCAGGAGGTGAGCAGACATATTTACAATCTGCCTCGAAACCAATCAGTTGGCGCCCTCTCTCTCGCTCTCTCCCTCTTTGAAACTTCAAACATTAGCTGTAGAGGACAGAGTGGAAATATGGCACAGGAAAAAAAAAAGAAGCTAATTTTACATATATCTTCAGCAGGAGAAGACTATTTATTTAGCCCCCATCATTTCCAAGGTTCCTGCCTCCCGTTCTCTCGCTGCCGTCTCTTCCCGGCGAGGAGGAGGAGGAGGAGGATAGAAGAGGAGAGCGGAGCAGTCTCTCACTAAGGCCAGAGTGTCTGGCAGTGTTTAAGTGGTGCACGAGGACCTGTTTCTGTCTGCCAAGGCAAATTCATTGTGGAGGCAGGTGGGCCAACACACATACACACATCCTCACTTAGGACACAGACTTGTGTGTCCTTGCCTTTGTCTCTATGCAGGCTGGCAAGTCATCAGCTACGGAGTCAGTGGGCGCAGAGAATCACTATGGCAACCAACATAGTGAGCCAGGCTGCGGCTGCTCTTGGATCAGTGCGGAGACTTTTTTGGCATCCACTCAGTGCCGGATTCGATTATAGAGTTCCTTCTCTTAAATGTTCTTCCCGGATTGGCCGGCGGGCTCCGTGTGCGCAGTTTTTTTTTTTTTTCGTTTTTTTTTTCCCGCTTTTGAAAAATAGACAAATATTCAGAGTAATAAAAATGAAAATGCAACTATGAGATTAACTTTCACACAAACAAAAACGCGAGAAGCTCGTGATACTCTCTTGCCCTTCAGTCGTGCCAACACAGCACATTCATTCCTCTCCGCACACGCGCACACACACACACACACACACACACACACACACACACACACACACACACACACACACACACACACACACACACACACACACACACACACATACAGTACACACGCAGGCCCACGCGGACTAAAGCACACACTGTTGTTATAACATAAAACAGGCAGCCACCAGGGTAGGGAGTTTTAAACTGATCAACTGATTGACTATTTCGACACAGCAGTGAACGACAGTAAGTTCTGAGGGTGGAGTCCAGATCTGCTCCCTGGCGTTGTGTTGGCTGGATTCCCACCAGGCGGGTGAGGGGAGGTGGGCGGAGCCTGGCTTAGTCGACGGAGCCGGGGTGTAGGCTGAGCGCCGGCGGGTCCAGACAGGTGGGCGAGTAACTGAGGTGTGGCTCCTTAATCCACAGGAGGGGCGCGCCGTTCTTGCCCTCTTGGCTCTTGCTGTTGTTGCGGCTCTTGTAGCGCACCAGCAGCACGGCGATGAGGAGGATGCCGAAGATGGGGAAGGGGTAGAAGAAGACGAAGTAGAAGAGGGAGTCGTTGGAGCACACCACGGACTGGACAGTGGATACTGCGGACAGACCAGGGACAAATGAGTCAGTTTTTTCTGCCGAAGCAAAGCGAGAAAGACAACTTTTCTTGTGGTCTGATTGAGGAGATTCTAATCTGGCCTTCATGGCCTTGTAGCATGCAGAACTAATGATATTCATGTTGTGGCTGACACTGATGATTAAATCTATCTGACGCCCTTAGATCCGAGCGCTGCTTTTGAAACCGTTCATCACTCGGCTTTACTGCTGAACAGTGGGTGACCAACACTTGCTCCACTTTGAACTGGGCTTGTACCTATCTTCAAAATGAAGGCTTCAAGTGGCTACGCGCATCGTATAGAGTATCCATCTGTGAACTCCTTAATTAGAGGATAATATCCTCCGGTCACACATAATGTAACACAGAGGACATATGGTTGGGCGATATACATCCCATGAGAGGAAACATCCAAAGACGTAGCTGTTAATTACGTCCTGCGCTATCTTCAGTAGCCAGTGGAATATCACAGGACGGCTGCAGACACAAATATAGCTTCACTCGAGTGTTCATTTTCACCTCCGCTTGCAGCTTGGAAGGACTCGCATAATTAGGGACTTACCTTGCTGCAGCACGTTAACGATAGTGAAGCCGGAGTTGTTGGTTGTCAGGCGGTACCAGGCGTTGCGGGGGTTGAGCAGCCACTCCTCCACATGGCAGTAGTAGCGGCCTGCGTCCCTGGGCTGTGCCCCCTGGATGGTCAGGCTGTACTGGTCAGAGGTCATCCTCTCAAACTGAAGCCGAGAATTCGGGCCCGCCCCCTCTCTGGGGCTGCAGTTTCCGTTTCCGAAAACAGCGTCGTGGCCGATGGAGAAGACGCACTCGCGTTCGCTCTCCTCCTCGCCCGGCTGCCCGTCGTCGTCGTCGTCATCCTCGGAGCGCTCCACGTACCAGGACACGGAGAAGCGAGAGTCTCGGGATGACTGGGAGGGAATGCTGCACCCCAGTCTGATGGAGCCGGACTCTTGCACTGTCACGTTTGACTCTATTTCCTCCACCTGCAGTCGTATCTCTGCAGACATCCGGAAAGATAAGAGGGAGAAATAGAAAGGAGTAGAGAATGTTTTTTAGAGACTTCGGAGAGGAAGTTGAAAAGCAAGAAAACTCAAATCACTTCTGACATTTAAAACTAAAGGCGATTGAGAAAACAGTCAAATTGTTGGATAATCAAAGTAGACTAGCCCCTATTTTGAGCTGCAAATTAACACATCAATGCAGCAATCTGGTGTCCTTTAACTGGGACACCAAACTTTCACAATGTGCAATCACTAGACAGAATAAATACCCACAGTGCTGCCCACAGCTAACTGTCTATAAGTGTTCCAGAAAGGTTAGATCCCTCCCCAAGGCTAGTGTTTGCGTGTGTGAGTGTGTGTGTGTGTGTGAGTGTCTGTCTGTGTGTGTGTGTGTGTCTATGGGCATGCTTCAACCCTTCATAGGTGGTACAATGACCTAGTTCAACAGCCGTTAGTAAGAAAAAGATGGCAGTGAAGACCTGGCTTGTTCGGGCCCCACACACACACACACACACACACACACACACACACACACACACACACACACACACACACACACACACACACACACACACACACACACACACACACACACACACACACACACACACACACACACACACACACACACACACACACACACACACACACAGTTTGGAGCTGTCTTCTTGTTAAAGCAAAATGAGGAGCAGACAAGACAGCAGGAGAGGAAGAAAAAAAAGCAGGGTGCTGGCACACATCTCCCCTCATCTTTCCTCCCGACATTTCTGGACGACTTCCTAGGTGCATGCATCTTTTAGCACCTTAATGAATATCCATGATGTTTAGACAGCGCATTCTATTCATCTTACGTCCATGTTTATGTATCATTAAAAGTAAAAACCTTTATGATTCAGAGTAAAATAATTCATACTTTCTCTGCTCACATATTTATCATAATATAGCATGTCCCCGCTGAGCTTTCTTTCACACACACTCATGTGTTAACTTCCTAAATTAAACTAAAGCAGAGGCTGAAAGTAATCAATGCTGCAGCTCAAAGCACAGCCTAATTCTAGGTGCAGATATTCATAGAACTCATTTGTATGAGTGCTGCAGCTCCATTAATTGTCTGAGCTGTGTCAGCTTCACTGTCAACATAATACATAATAATACATGTGTTTTTCTTGCCCTGTTGGCTTATGACCAGAAGTTTTAATCCTCGCGTTCCCGTCACCATATGAGGGATTTCACTCTGCATTATAAACAGGACACTTGGCAGCAGAACACTGCTCTCACACAAGCCCGAAAAAAAAAGTCACCTTCAGCTGGCGCGTTGAATAGATTCACACAAGAAAGGGCATGTCAAGGATGGATGGGTTGTTATTATTTCTCTGCACTGGGGAGGGGGACGGGTTTGATTGCAGACAGAGGGAACAAGCTCGTGATAATGGGCTGAGAGGAACTTCAGTCGAGGAGGGGAAAACAAATGCGAGGTGAAGAGTGCTTAAGCTGGCAGCAGGTGGGTTGTCAGAAGGTACATGGCGGCCCCCGGAGCGTTGGACGTTTTTGAGTACTGGACAAGACGATTAGGTTCTCAGTCCGAGCCAGGCTCTGCCCCTCTGGCAGCTGGCATTACTCCAAGCTATCTTTTTGCCACCTGAGCTGTGCCTGGGGCAAGTGTAAGGTCATTAGAGCGCAACGTCCTTGATGCTTTGGGCCGAGCATGTGGGAGGTGGAGGCTAGGCCAGAAGGGGGGGGGTATTGTGTCGATATTGTGCAACTGGTCTGGCAGGTCAGCATGTGGGGCCGAGGAGTCAGCGGCTGCTTCCCTGCTGTGGGAATGAACAGGCGTTTTGTTAGAGACCGCAGCGGCAGAGCAGCTCTGACCGGCTTTGCTCACCTGGCTGTTTGACCTGGACCCGCGTGAACCCCGAGGCCTCCCGGGCGAGTCGATACCAGGCTCCATCCGGGTCGCTCAGCCACTCCTCCACCAGGCAGTAGTACGTCCCAGAGTCGCTGTTTTCCGCCCGGTTCAGGGTCAGGACGAAGAGACGTGGCGATAACCTCTCGGCCTGCACTCGCCTCCGCAGCCTCTCCTCGTCCGCGTAGGCGCCGTACTCGAAGGCACCCGAGCGCTCGATGCGCAGCAGCAGCTCGTCAGCCTCCGACCCCGTCGCCCGCCTCACGTACCACATGACGGTGTGCTGGGAGTCCGGGCTCGTCTGCGAGGCGATGGAGCAGTTGATCTTGACGCGGCTGTCCTCCAGGTACACCTGGGACTGGTTGGTCTTTTGCACTCGCAGCTTGCTCTCTGCAACACATTTGAGGGAAGAAACAAAGAAGAAAATTGAGGAGAGAGTGACTCCTTTGGGTGCGGGAAAGTGTGAGGAACATTGACAGTTACACAATGCAATTTTTGTTTTGTGACACACTGGGTTTATTTCTGGTGGCGCCGGGGCAGGAAAAGATGTGGGCGGGTAAGGCAGGTGACAAAGAGGAGAAGGGAGGAAATGTCAGGCAAATCACAGATGAGCGATCGGGAGGTCTGTTGGTGTCATGATAGAAATGTGAGATAAGATGCAGAGGAGAGAAGGGTGACGTGTGTGTGTGTGTGCAAGGGGTAGATTGTAAAGCAGGGCTATGGATATAATTAGGCAAGACAGAAGACAAAAGCGGGGCAGGGGGTCTGTCAGTCTGCCAGTGAGAAAAGCAAAGAGAGGGAAGAAGGAATGCACGTAAAAAAAAAAAGTCAAGCAAGGACGAGGAAAGAGCAGATAGGAGAGGGAGGAGATAATACAGAGGTGTGACTGAGATGTCAGGATGGAGCTGAGGCTGCCCCAAGTGCTCTGACAGGATTGGTTACAGTGACATCGGTTGTGGGATAGGATTAGCTGCAGGTACATCAGGTGTGACCGCGACCAGGGCCCCGCTGTCAAGTGCTTGGGGGGAGGATTAGTTCATTTTTCATGCCATAACCCCTGCTGTATTACATTCAGCATTTTAAGACCTGAATTAGACCACTCTGCCACTGCAGGCGATCGCTAAACAACTGAGATTAAAACAGACAATGAGGATTTGTCTCGAACATTCAGAGGCCCGCGCGTGATTCTCAAACAAATACCACACAGCTTGAATGGAGATCCAACAATGCGCCACGTATCTGTATTCATATAGCGCAGATCCCCACCTCTTTGACTGGAAGTGCCAGACATCTCTATCCCCACCTTAATCTTCAACCTAAGCAATAACAATTTGATTAGTAGCACTTTCTAGTGTTGCTACACTGACAGCCAGCCAACAGTTGTTTCTTGGCTGGCCACGATTTGGGGAAACAAATTCCCTTAATTGATCGCTGTAGCAGACATGCACTTCATTTTGCCACCCCTTCCAACCAAAGTGAGAGTGAAGTGCTTGTTTTTAAAAATCAGACGTTTGATATCTGCCAAGACTGTCAAAATAACACACACACACACACACCAGATGGTTTCCAAAAGCACACAACCGCAGATAAATCCACTCTTTCCTCAAACAACATCCAGCATCAATTGGGTTCAGCTCTTTGTATGATTCAGGTTTTGTTAATGAGCGGTCATTACATTTTATTTTCCTCCCCATGCATGTCCCGCGGTGCTAAACAACCCTTCCCGTCTCCATTTCGTGTACCCTCGTCGCTCATGTTACGGTCCGCTATCACTGACTGACTGATTGACTGCCTGGGGTCACAGCCATCTGCCCAGAAAAACCTCAGCCCGATCCACAGATTGCTGTGCGTGCACAAATGGTTGCTGTTTTGCGATCATGCATGTTTGCGCTTTACGTCGCGGCATCGCACGCGTTCGGCTGCAAACATCAAAAGACGCGTGGCTGCGAGGCATCACCAGACCACCCTTGTTGTGCAACGCCATTTTGAGCGAGCATCTCAAATTAGTCATCATCATCGCCTCGGTGCCCACTGGAGACTTGGTAGGAAGCCTGACAATCTCCCCCATCCGGAATTACTGCCGAGCCCTGTGGAATCCTGGCAATCATTTTTTTAGTAGGAGAATTACCTCAGAACCTCCTGGAGTGGAACCATGCAGGATTGGATTGGCACAGGACAAAGCAATTCTCCACCGTTCCCATTTGAAGTTTGAATCCGCAGCCAGGAGAAAAACTGGAGGCTGAAGGCTCGTTGCCGTACATCAGTGTTTACAGAAATGTCTTTTCAAAGCTAAAATAGGCTAATTATTCAAGCCCTATTAGGTAGCATCATGAGCTATTACAAGTTCTAACTAAGTACTCGCTCAAGCAGAGACAGAGGGAGTAATAAACTGGAGGAGAAATAGGCAGAACGGCGGAAGGGAAATAAATGGCGGAGAAATTCTGTCTTTTTATGTCCCAAAAAACAAGCTTAAAAGTCTCCACTCCCTCCAGAATCCTCTCGCTGTCAACAGCGACTTCACAGAGCAGCCTGTCACATCCTCGGACACGTGTCCTTTCCCTCTGAGAGCGGCGAGGTTTTCGTTCCTACGGCTGCAGCGCCGTCATCTCCTCACAGTGACATCAATGCATCTGCTGAGGCAAGCACTGGAGAGCAAGCTACAAAATTCTATATGATCCACCGTGCACTGTTTGCTTGCATGTGGCTGTGATGGGGACGCTCTCGGTGAGCGGCGGGAAGCGGCTCGGCTGAACCTGAGCGTTAACAAGGCCGCTCGTTGCTCCGGCGGCGGCGAGAGTGCATTGCCGCGCGTCAGCACTGCTGTCAATACTTATTTTAAGTCTGATCGCATGTTCTGTGCTACTGTGTTTCTTTAATGAGCCTCGGGGGTGAACACCACAAAGCACGACAAATCCATAAGTGGAAACACTTGTTCTCACTGCTCCGCATTAGTCCAGGTGCCAGTCAAATCTGCCCTCAGCCGGAATGAAAAGTGGAGGCTTGTTTAATATGCAGCAGCTTTTTTGAGTGTTTTGGTTTATTTTCTTCACAGGAGAAGGAATTGAAGAGAAAGTGCCTATTTGCTGAGGCCGAGGACAAAACCTCCTAATTTCGCAGTTAACTGTACGCATGATTGCTGAGAGCCTCTCCTACACTTCACCTGCTACTGTGGTTTCCAGGGCAACCTGGCCTCCAATTACAGCGTGGTGCACCTCTGAGGACCTCGATGATCTTATCTCCCAGTAAAAAGAATACAATGAGCCGACTCCGATAAACGGAATCTGTGCCTTTTGTTTACATCGCCGGGTGAGATAACAATTCATTACAAGTCAGATTTGTTGTTCCGCAAAGTGTGAGAGATACTTTATTGCGTAGAGTAGAGATGTAATGATATGAGCTACATCCAGCTAGAGTGCCTCTCACCAAACAACTGGCTCAGCCTCACTGGAGATGCTTGTGTTTCAGCAGTTTGCTGGGCACGCAGCATCATTACAGTACACACAAATCCACACAGTGCACTCACTAATTGGCTCATTGAACCCTCGTCTCACCCTCTTCCCATGTGTGCCCAATTTGTCTCCTTTAATAGCTACAGGATCTGCAGAGTGAAGACAAAGCTGTCTCCAGCCCTTTTATTTATCAGTGGAGATAAGTACATAAAGGCTACAAACAGCAGGCTCGTTTTGATAGGGTAGAGAGACAGCAAAGTGCACCCAAAGCCCCAAAAGCCACACTAGGCTACAGTGAGGCAGCGCAGATGAAAACAAGTTAGAGTCCGAGGGGAGGAGGAGTGTGCAGCTGAGGATGCCACTCTGGCAGGTCAGCACGCAGTAACCACAGTTGACACACACACACACATACACACATATACACACACACACACACACACACACACACACACACACACACACACACACACACACACACACACACACACACACACACACACACACACACACACACACACAAATACTTGAAACAAACTTAAAGGAGGGCTTCAAAGGGCCTTGGAAACTGCCTGGCCAAGTGTTCAGAAGAGGAGAATGCAGGCCAAGATTGCAAATCAAAGAGTGCCATCCTTTACTCTCTGGCTCGGGAGGAAATTAAATTCATTTTCCATCTCTGTTCTGTCCTGTTGCTTCAGGTGAAGTCTTTTACTACAAGGCCCGCTCTAAACGTCAGGGATCGAAACGCCTGCTTTCACCCGGCTCAATTCCCGTCCGTCACAGTGTCTGTTTGGTGCAGCCATCACCTTTTCCCTCTCCCCGACTGCTCCACCATGATCTGCGTCTCTCCCGATCACACTCCACCTAATCACCCGACACAGACATGAATATTCAGCAGCCTCACCTGTGGGTTCATGAATAGCAATGAGGCCCCGAATGAAGCTCGAACAGCAGAGGTGCCGGCGGGGTCTCGCACTAACATTTTGGCTCTTTTTTAAATATAGTCTAATATGTACTTAATGACCACTGAGCTGACATCTCATCCACCGGGCCGCAGATATAATGCTTCCACTTATTTGAAGGAGACCAGAGTGGGCTAGAGACTGGGAGAAAGAGACATAAAGAGATGAGAGGGATGAATAAAAGTAGGGAGGCAGATCCAGAGAGACAGATAGGATTTTTTTTTAAAAGAAGACAGAAAGAGTGGGATAGTTTCGGGATGTATATTACCAAATTGAGCGGATATTCACTTGTGTCTATCACGCGTGAGAGTGTGAGAGCTGAGGGAGGGAGAGAGACTGGAAAAGATGAGAGAGATGTAAAAGACAGAAAGTGTGAACACACTCCTGGGGGGATTTCAGAGAGCAGCAGGCAGTCTCTCAAGCTCCACTCCAGAGGACTTTAGAGTCTTAATGGCTGCCTACTCCGCCTTTAGCATTAGCATTAGCACAGCCCTGGGCTAATCCACGGCCGGGACCCCGAGCATGTCAGGACTGAGGGCTTTAGACACGCCCTGATCCCCTGCAGAACGTCTCGCTTTGGCTTCGCTGCTCGTCGCCAACCTCTGTGATTACATACAAAAACACACACACACGCACATGTAAATCTGCACTACCACACCCCCTTCCCCCGGGCCCTCAGCCCTTCTGGACCTCTGCCACAGAGGCATAAATCAGAGCGGGTGCTAGTCAGGACTTGCTGAGGGATGGGGTTCCCCTGACTGAAAAGCAGTTCCTCAGCTGAACTGGGAGCCTAATTTCTATGCTAATGACTGCGATGTATCTATGATCCCATTGTGTCAGAGGGATATTACGGCTCCTTCCACTCCTTTCCAACTCCCCTTACAATATCATTAAGACTGGGCTAATTATGGGGATCTGTGCACGTAGGCAGCAGCCTTGAAAACACACACACACACACACACACACACACACACACACACACACAGACAGACAGACAGACAGACACACACACACACACACAGACTTACACTGGCTGCCCTCATACATATTCCTGTCATATTCCTATTCTGAACCCTCAGTCAGAACACACTGGTGCACAGACTGCACTTTCCCACTTCCTGTCTGTAAGAGGGACTGCTGGACGCAGAATGGCCTGACAGGGAAATGGATGTGCACAAGGAGGGGTGGAGGTGGGCTGGGGAAAGAGGTCAGGGCAGGGGGATTCTAGGAGATTAATGGCCCATAGGAAGCTGGCAGAGGGTAGAGATATCAAGACACATCAAATTGAACTGTGTACCAGTGTACGAGCTGAGCCTCTGTGCGTGTGTGTGTGCAAACAAGTCTGCCAATAAGCATAAAACACATTATACTCATTAAACCACAGAGGACAGTGCTCATTCAGTTGGTGCAGGCCTGCGGCTGGAGCGTGTGTGTGTGTGTGTGTGTGCGCGTGCCTGTGTGTATTCAGGAGGCAGGCCTTCTCTGCCTCTTCTCCTCGGCTCCTACTATTAGCCACTGATTTACATGGGGAGCAGCAGCACTGTAGCCAGCTGAGTTATGACTTCAATTACAGCAGCAGCAGCAGCAGCAGCAACACACAGGCTTGTGGACGCTCTCGCTCCCTCTCTCTCTCCTTCTTACACACACACACACACACACACACATAAACGAGCATATGCGCATGCACGTGCACAGACTATAATGCGTGCACGTACACACAGGTGCTTAAGAGGGATGGAAGGACACAACACAGAGAATCTCATTGTGTCTGCAGATTTGGCTGAACAAGGAAATGAGGGCTAGATTGGATTTGACAGAAAAATGTGCCTGTGCTTTTGCACTAGAGGGAGTATGTCTAAGGGTTGGCTCTGGAGAGGAAGAAGACACAGGAAGGGAGCCTGACCTTGGATGTCTGAAACGGGCGTGATTAATCAAAAGTCTTTTATGAAATTATTTTCTGTTTCAGTGCACCCCTCAAAGGCTCTTCATTTATCACCCATTATGACCCTGTGCGTGTGTGTGTGTGGGTGTGCGCACAGCAGATGAAAAGGCAGTGCATGCACCCTGATTATTTGTTTATGCAGTGTATAAAGTGCAAGAGGGGCCAGTCTGTGTGTTGCAGACAGGAGGGCAGCCCGTGCACAGAGTGCAGCCTCAGGTGAGCTCGGGGGGGAAAACTCAAACTATATCCATCACAGCCGAAACCAGGACACTGTAAAGATTTACAAGTTTGATGCAAACAATAACAGTGTGATAAGGCTGCTCTTGTGTGCAAACAAGCACAGCTGCCAAAGTCTTATTACTTATGAAATCCTGACAACGGCGAGGTGGCAACTTCAAGAAAAATGTAAACATGATGATGAGAATTACGAGGAGGAGGGAGGCGAGGAATTATAAAATATTGAAAAATCACAAGAGTGAGAAAGGAACCGGGGGCGTGCGTGGAGGGAAACATGCTGCTAAGTGCGAGTGAAGGGGAAAGAGGACATTAAAAGAGACTTGTGGGGAAAGTGAGTATAAAATGTGGAAAGAATGAGATGGAGTGGGAGTGAGAAAAGAGGACATGGGGGTGTTAGGCCGGGCCCTAATGAAGACAGACAATTTCTATCCATGCCCTGATAAGCAGGAATCTCCGATCACTGTAACAATGCCACAGCCGTCAATAACAGCTGGGTGGCAAGTACTCCACTGGCATGAAAGGCGAGCACATGCGGCATCTGCTAGTGCCAGCCCATATTAAATGGGAGTATACCCCAAGCACCATCAGATAGAGAGGGAGAGCGCGTACCAGGCGGGCCAAGATAAAGTAGGAGAAACTGGGAGGCGCACATCCTCTAACTCAAAGCGCAACCACCAGAGAGCAAAACAAGCGGATAAGAATAAGCAAAAAGAAGGCATCTGTTCCTCCGCCGTGATGTTTGATCATGTGAGTGAAAGGTAGCCAGGCAGGCGTAGGTGTGCAGTGGGGGGGGAGGGGGAGATGAGGGAGAGAAGAGCAAAGTGGGACACCCCCTCCCCTCCCTCCCCTCCCCTCCATCAGCGCCATCATCATTCCAGCTCAGCCAATAACCAGCCGCTCTTAATATCCCACTCCCGCTGCCAGGCACCCACATGCACCGGTGTGCACGTGCACACACTCCAATGATGAGAAAAATGTATTGAACTCCCCAAACCATCATTAATCTAAACTCTGGTTCCATTAGGGAAGATTCAGCATAATTAGTTTTGTGTGTTTTCCATGTGTGTGTGTGTGTTAGGGAGAGATGAGGCGCGTGCGCGCACGTGTGTGTAGCTTGAGTTATGAGCAGATGATATTAGATTGTGTCGTAGAGACCGAGGCTTCCCTGGTGTTCTGCCACGCTGAACATGTGTTTGCTATTATTGCATTTCGGCGAGAGAGACAAAGAGAAAACTCCATCAGGTGAAACCTAATATCACTGTATGTGGAGCTGTACGGCGTGCGCTTATGTTTATGTTTTGGCGAGTGTTTGTTGGGGATCCTCTGCTGTGAGGGCTAATATTGAATCATGTTCCACTGTAAGATAATTACACTTTTGCTCTGGGAGGTAACCCCCTCCTGTGTGTATCGATGTATTGCACACTTTTGTGTATATGAGCATAATGTGCATCTGTGTGTGTGAAAACTCCTTTGCGTGCACTGGGTCTCTGCATGAAGCCTGTGGTGGATAATTCAAGCCAAGCTGCTGTGCCAGGTTGCCCCTCACAAGGAGCATAAAAATATTGTGAGCGCGCCGATATGGCAGTGAACTCCTCTGATATGACCCCTGGGACTTGGACACAGGCAGTGTGCTGCTAATATAATCTGGCACAGGAGCCGGGCCCAGACTGGGGCTTATAGGCATCTCGCTCTTGTTAACATAACATCAGGCCGACCGGCCCACTGCCTCTGTGTGGGGCCGGTCAAGCTTTTTATCTACAGTCCATCAAACTTATCTGAGATGCACGGATGCAGGATCAAGGGAGTCATTTCAGATGTTTTTCCACCCCTCTCTTCGCTTTTGAAGTCGTACAGTGTTTTAATGAGGAGCATCACTCCGCTTTCGCGAACCTTCATATGTTGGTCACATTCTCGCATCCCTCCCCTGAATACAAGATGGTGGTGTAATGGACCATCAGAAAGCTGAGGGAAACAGTTCTGCCGTTTGTGTCGCGGGCGAGGTCAGCGTTGCTTTATATGCATAGTAAGCATATGAAAGCTCTCAGAGGCGCATCACAGGAGCCACATTTGCCGGGGCGTTCATGCAAAAAAGCGCAAGGCATGCACATGAGTACAGTACGTATGAGAGAACACACACACACACACACACATGCTCATACATAATGAGCAGGTACCTATGGACGCCCGATTTTTAAAAATCACTCAATTATGAATCTGGTCAGATGCTGCCTTTGCTCGCGCCTCATTACACGCAGTCGCCTTTATCCCACTTCCTTGAGACAGGCACTGAAAATGCCAGCCGCTCATTTAGCCAGGAGTGGTTAACATTTAGGAAAACAGAGACGGAGGGGGGAAAAGCAGATGGGGAGGAGGGAGAAAGAGAGAGACGTCCTACATTCTGACAGATGAATCATGGGTCTAAATGAAGGTCTGACTGTGCAACCAAAAAAGTAAAAAAAAAAGTAAAAAAAATAGCAGCCACAAGGTGCGGGAGATGAATCCAAGGAGCGAGCCTGAGCCTGGGCAACCGGTGAGAGAAAAGGAATTACTCACTCGCCTTCCCCTGTGAGATAGTGCCCTTACACGCAGAGTGATCGCGCCGTTATGGTTACTGATTGGGTTTCAGTCTGCAACTGATCACCTCGTCACAGATACTGATGGCATTACCAAGGTAACTGATCACTTTGTCATGGGGACGCTGCGAGAAAATCAAGTGGGGGTGGCAGCTGCAGGACCCAGTATTTATTCGCCTGCAAAATGTGTGTGAGCCGTGGAAGTAGTTTAGACTTTTCTGTTTTGGTGTGTGGAGGTGGGTGCGAGGGGGTGTTGGGGCGTGTGGGGGGAGGGGGGGGGGCTAAGGCGGGTGGGGTAAATGAGCATTCAGGATGACAAGTCGATTTCCAAATAAGTCCTGAAAGCGCCTGGGGACACCGTGTGTTCAGCCTGAGTGGTTAAGGTCAGAGCACAGTCAGTCAAGCAAAGTGAAGCACTGTCACTGAGCGCCGCCGCGCTTCTGAATGCGCGCGGGTCTGTTTAAATCACTTTGCTTTCTTCCGTGTGTGTGTGTGTGTCTGAATCAATAGCAGCAGATATACTGTACATGCGACTACATTCCGCTGGCTCTCTTTGAAAGTGCTATCGATCATCGAAGTCTGCCTGCGAGCTCGATACAGCATCTTACTTATCCTCACACCTGAACGTGGAGGAGCCCTGCAGGCAAAGCCTGCACATATCCGCTCACATACATTTATATATATATATATATATATATATCTAACATAGCAAATGTTTTCACAAGTGAAAAGCCCTGCTTCCTCCCACCCACACTCGTCCGTGCTGTGACCAAATCTGGACCCGACTGGTACGGCAGGTTCCACAGTGTTTCTGCTGAGCCGCTGTGTGGGGAGGGAGAGTGGAGGGGGCTCTATCAGCAGGTTGTGCATTTGCCTCAGGCAGCTTCACCTGAATAAATGAAGTATCACACTGTAGAGGCTCATCAGATCGGACTAAATTGGACCAATGTGTGTTTTGAGCGTGTGTGTGTTTGTTATTTGTGTTCAGCCACTAATTGGGCTGTGTCTGACTGAGCCCTCTGCGCGCGTGTGTGTGTGCGTGTGTGTGTGTGTGTTTGTAGATGAGAGGGCCAATGAGGGCGGTGTAGACGATTTAATGCCTCCGCTGAGGAAAACAGTTCAAGGACAGATCGCTCACTCTTGCTGTCACTCTCTCACTCTCACATCCTTTGCTTCTCTCTCCCGTTCTACCTCTTTCACTCTCTTTTCTCCTCCTGTGGGATATTTAGCATTTCATTCACTGCGCACCATTAGGAGTCTCCACCCTGCCTCGCACACGCTGACAGACGCGCACATCCACACACACTCCAATTAGAGGCTAAACCAGAGACTAAGAGCAATTAGAGCAGGCAGAAATCCTCTAAGCTCTACTGAATTCACTTGATGTGTATGTGTGTGTGTGTGTGCATAGAGTGTTTATTCTGGTTTGTGTGCAGGTCTGTGCCGATTCCAATTACGCATGTGTCTGCCCAGAAGGCAGCCATGCAGCTCTACCTGGCTGTAGGACGCTGATGCCGAGCAGGTTGGAGGTGCGGTTGGCCACCCTGCTCCAGCTGTTGTCGTAGTTCCTCCTCCACAGGACGGCCGTGCACTGGTACTTCCCGGCCTCGCGCCGCCCCGCCCGGGTCACCGACAGCCGGAAGTTGGTGTTGGAGTGGGAGCGGTCTACGGTGGTGCGGGTGCCCAGCCCCAGCAGCTGCTCGCCCCACTGCAGCGTGCCCTCCCGGGTGAACGTCACCAGGTCTTTGAACTCGCCGTCGGCCTCGGCCGTGGCCGGCATGAAGCGCCAGGTGACGGAGGTGGGGACGCGCGGGTTGTGCCGAGGTTTGACCAGACACAGGAGGTCAAAGGAGTCTCCGAAGGTGATGGAGGGTGTCCGGGATGAGGCCGACACCATGAAGGAGGACTCTAGACAGTGAGAGGAGAGAGGAGAGGATGTTCTTAAATCCAGCAGGTAACAGCACAAACAGACTTGACAATTGTTTGGCAGTCAGATGTTATTTTACATGCCATTTTACAATCCAGTTTTTTTAGGTGTAGGGGTATTACAGTCTCTTCTTGCTCTGATTTGGCACCCATTCATGCTCATTTGGCAACTACACGCAGACTTTATTCTGATGCCAGAATAAAGTCTCCTGCCATTGACATGAACACATGAATGATAATGTGGCTTTATGTTCCTTGCAACAAAAGGAAGCTCTTCTCTCTCTGTATATAACTACTGTCATGCTCTACTGAATTTGGTTCTGGTTTTTGGCTGATGAGATTTTTTCCAAACTACTGTCTCTTACAGCTTGCTCATATGTGGGATTCGTTGGGCTCTGTTTGTTTGTGTCTTGGAATAACATTGTTATGAACTGGCACTACTGGGGTTCACTGAAGTGAAATGAGTTGAGCAATCTTTTTTTTACCGACTTCAGTGGGAACTAAAGTGACACAGCTAAGGAGCACGTACTGTACTGTACACACCCAGGTTTATGAGCCTGAGTCAGAATGGCAGGAAGAACCAGGAGCTCACATTTTACCAGAAACTTCACCAAATTGCTGCCTCGCATTCATGTACTTTCACAAACTTGCATACCTCAAAAGAGGTGCATACAAACTGCCTTCGAGGAGGGGGATGATACGCTTTGCTGCACTCATATCTGACGTCATGATTTTCCAGCTGCCATTTCAATATTCAATATTCAGAGTTTATACATGAATGTGATGATGTTTTTGAGCCTGCCTGACATCTTTGATCTTTGAAAGGTAAAAAGAGTTTTTTTTTTTTAGCTCCCATTTAAAGCTTGAAACTGAGTAAATGATGTAGGAGTTCATAAATATCTTCCTGGAAGAAACTCCACTTTTAAGCTTGGCTGCCAAGAGGAACAAAGCCCCCTGCTGGAACTAAATACAGACTGTATTTACTGTATTTCACACACACCGGCTTCTCCGTTAAGCACTTCTCAATCTTTCTGCTGCAGTACGGCTAAAACTCTGCCATTTAGCTTATTCGTGTGTGTTTTTTACCATTCTCCGCCCGTGTCTGAGTACGGGTTTGTGCACTTGACTGTGAGAGTACGCTTCAAAATGAATGGGTGATGCAACAAAGGAAACCCAGGGGAGAGATTTCCTCTAAGCGGCGATGTTCGATCCACGCCCAACTCTTTGCCAAGTCTAAACTATCCTCATCAAGCTAAAAACGTTCACACAACTACGTATTTTAGTGCCAAGATACATCTGAAACCTCAAAGCAAAGGAGACTCACAGAGAGAAAAATACTTTCTTTCTCCGGGAGCCTCGAATAAGCCCTGCTGCGCCTATGTCAGGGCAACTCGGTGAATCTGACGGTCTGAGTTTGATTATGACAAAGACTGATGAAGAAATTAGGGGGTGGAGGAATGGAGAGATGTTCATGAGCTTTTTTTTTTGCCCGATCAGATAATTCATCTCCTTGCAGATTTCTCCATTATGTTCCTGTCAACAGTGGCGTCACTTTCTTGCTGTCCCTCAGCCTCGTTCCTCCTCTGACAGCCATGAGCGCTGGTGTCCTTCAGGGGGGTGTAATCAATGTCTCTCTCTCTCTCTCTCTCTCTCTCCCCCTCTCTCTGTCCAGACCTGGCCACTGCTGGGACGGCCGCCCGGGGCCATAATTCTCTAATAGACAATAACTCTCCCCTTTCACTCTATCACTCATCTCCCCCGTACCCCTTCCATACCCCCCCCCCACACACACACACGTCCCTCACCGTCTACCTGCCTCTGTGTAGACGATTTCATGCTGATCCATTCTCCCATACAACTCTGTCTCTTTGTGTGTATGTGAATAAACATGAATGATTTTGTTCCCCTCAGTGTACAAAGTACGTGCGGTTGAGTGGGAGGCTGTGTGTGTGTGTGTGTACGCTGTGTGTATGCTTCTCCCTAGTACACCACCCTAGACACCCCGGGGGCCCCGTAAACCAATCAGCTGGAAAAGAAGAGTCTCCACTGAGCACCTTTGTCTTCACTGTGGCAACGAAAACGCGACGGCTCCCAGAGGACATCCCTCACCCATTCCCCCCAGGTCCTGTCAGAAAGCACCGGGAGTCCATAAAGTAGCCAGTGAGGCAACTGCATTAAGGTACAGTGAGCATATATAATGTCTTCAGCTTAAGCCGTTCAGGACAGGTTCATTCAGAGGACATACTAGTTGGAAGCTGAAACTCTACCAAAAACTTTTGCCTTTTTCCTATTTATTAGGTGCAAGAACTTAGTATAGACGAAGAAAGATGAAACAGGGGGAAAAAAAAAAGTCCTTTATCCGCATGGCAAGTTTAGGTCCAATAAAACTGCAGTTGGAGGCTAAAGTGAGAAAAACGAGCGCCAACAAAAATCTGAGACGAGGTAAAACACACACGCTGACCGTCACACAACAGCGCACATTTAGAGAATCCTTTGATCAACAGGCAGGGAGCAGAGAGAGAGAGAGAGAGATCGACAGAGAGAGAGAGAGAGAGAGAGAGTGAGAGAGATGTCGAGGAGTGGAACTGAAGACAGACAAGAAGCTTCGGACTTCTCTTCCCCCGATTTGCATAATGCGTCCCTTGTTCCTCAAACCAATGTTTCTGTTGTTGCCCGAACTTAACAAATGGCCACTTAAAAACTGACATCTCTTCTCTGCAGCACCGCTGTGTGCTGCTGCAGGGAGCTAATCCGTTGTGTGTACGTGTGTATCTGTGTGTGAGTGTGTATCTGCGTGTGTGTGTGTGTACTGAGCAGAGTACTCCTGGCCTGCCAGCTCCTCACTGCTCCGCTCCACTGGCTTCCTCCGCCTGTACCGAGGATGTTCAGCTTAACTCAGCACTGACAGAGGAGACCCACAGACTGTGAAACACATTGCCACTGCATTTCCATTCTAATAATTCTGGCTAATCCATACGGCTGTGTGCGTGTCTGCGTGTGAGCGTGTACGTGTGTGTCTGTGAATGGTGTCCCGGTAGCACTGCCTGTGACGTGTGGCAGGTGGAATGAGTGTGTGTGTGTGTGTGTCTGTGTGTGTGTATGTGTGTGTGTGTGTGTGTGTGTGTGTGTGTGTGTGGTGTGTCATTATAGCCCTGTCCCCTCAGTGGTGCATGAATAAACCATGGTGTATTCTACCCTGTGGACAACACGTTCTGAACGTGCCAGTCATCAGTCTTTAGCAAGTCACCGACCGTACGCCTGTCTTCGACTCGTCTTAAAAGAGGGTTTAAACGCCTAACCGCACACTTAAGAGCTGATTTGCCTCGTGCATGTGTGCGCTTGTGTGTGCGTGTGTTAAGTCTGAAGTGCACACTGAAATAATATCACAGCGGGGTAAACAATACGAGCCGTGTGATCAAAGATTTTTAAACCTGCTAGCAGACCAGCCGTTGCTTGTCAAGGCTGCCGAACTGAAATGCACTTGATCTTCACAGAGCTTTATGTTTTTATCTTTTTATACCTCGATGGGTTGACGATGGGTTAGTTGCTGCTCTGTGCACGTAAGAGGACACCAAGACTCGCTCTCTTACCAGACAAGAAAACGCTGGATTTACAGGATAAAAGCAGGCACGGCTTTGTAAGAACCAGGGTGCTCTCTGTCCTTTCTCTGTAAAACTTATTTTCTGGTTGGATCTGGACTATTCAAAGTGAAGAAATGCGCCGCTTCATGTTATTTTCCGCATCATTCAGCTTAGTAGTTCCTGTAAACCGTGCGCTGCGATAAAGGCTGGGAGTCGGGTCATTACAAAATCAAGTATGGCATTTGTTTTGCTTTCCAATATACCATTTTTTCCATACTTGGACGCAATGTTGTCACGGTAACAGTAACTTCAACGTTTAATATGGGCTTATGTGCACAAAATAATATATAATTCATACTGTAAAACACCTTCTTATACATTTATGTTGTAGAGAATCTATGAATACACTTTTCTTTGAAACATGTACAGAGTGCGGGAGCAGAGAGAGACGATGGAAACGGTAACCAGCTTTTACAACAATATTAATAGCACATAATCCTTGCTACTGTTACCTGTAGGCTTCCGTGTCCTTCATGTTGCTATTACTTGTTTTTACAGCGAAATGAATTTTTCCTCACAGATTATTTTTAGAAGGTGTGAAGCTGTAATGATTTTTGGTGCTGTATTACAGTCTCACCACCAGCCTGTGATTCACAGCACACTCTCTCTCTTTCTCTCTCTGCCTCGGAGAATATTGGCTTCATGAGGGTTTCATTAGGCTGCACTGACTTACCGACGCTCTTGACGGTGACGTTCTTGCTGGCTGACTTGTCTCCAATCTTTTCCCAGTTTAGTTCTGGTTCGGTGCCAGTCTGAAGCCACTCTGTGACTGTGCAGCTGTACTGGCCCTCGTCCCCGGGAACGGCGTTATACAGGAACAGAGAGAACGTGTCGCCCCGCACCTTCTCCAGACGGATCTCTCCGTAGCTGGAGCGCTCCCTGTAGGCCGAGCCGTGCCACACCGTGCCGTCCCGGTCCATGGTGGCCACCTCCTGGGCCGGCCCGCTCGCCTGCCTGTCCGTCCACTGCCAGACGACAGACAGCGGGCCTGTGGTGGCCAGGACGGAGCAGCTGAGCTGGACAGCGTCACCCTCCAGGACCTCTGAGGAGTTACTGGACACCACCACCGTGATGTTGCTCTCTGGGCGGGAAGAGACAGGACACAGAGACAGACAGACATGGAGGTAAGAAAGTGTCAGAGTGGAGGGAAAAGTTCCTCAAAAACCAAACTTTTCACTCCGACAACCAGAAACAACAAGCATCACACTTTTTTTTGTAATAAATCATTGTGAGAACAGGAGACCAGGGGCGATAAAACAAATCGCTGAGCCTGCTCCCAGGGAGTTGAGCACAGTCCCGCATGTTCACGAGAGGACTATAGCGCGCTGTGGCTCGATGGCCCCGGGCACATCCCAGTGACAGACGGAAGAAGAAAGCCATGGTGAGTTTGTGCGTGCCGCCTGAGATTCCCTCTGTGAACCCTGTGTGGTTTGTTGACCGAGTCCATGCGGGAGCAGCAGAGAGGGCTCAGATCACAGGGCTCAGCAGCAACTTCAGAAGAGGAGGATAAAAGTCTTTACTGGCTCCTCTGCTCAGTTTTTCTGCTTTATCTCCACTCTCATCACTTCGACGTCCATCAAACACGGAGCTGTGGTTGACCCAAAAGCTCTCGGTGCTCAGCAGGGGCAGCCGCTGCTGTCTTGAGGGTGGGGGGGTGGCTCGAGGTTGCTCACTCCTTTTTTTTTTCCTCCCCGCTCCCTGAGGCCAAGCTCTGCTGCTTCCCTCTTAGCTTTCCAGCGCTCCTAATAAGCGTGAGCTCTCTGTGAATATGGAATAGCACACTGAACTGAACAAAGGGAAAAAAACTCTCCATCCTTTCCCCTTCCTTTCTGTCTTTCATTGTAACAGCTGCATGTTTTTTTTTTTGCCATATTCGAGAACATATTGTGTGCTATCACTTTTTTCACACTGAGACACTGAGAGGGGATTGTTAGGCACTCGTACAGATACACACACATACACAGGCACACACACACCCACTTTCTTATCTTGTCTCTGGACATTTCAGGCTCTCTCCAGCTTTTTATTCCGCTTTGAGCTTTAATTCTTTCAAACTTCACAATTTCCCCTCTTTGTGATTTTTTTTCATTTTTTATATATCTCCATTACAGTATATTCCCTTCTCTGCAACCTCCCGCATCCAACCTTGCTCTTATCCTTTAAATCTGTATAATGTAGATTCGGTGTGGCATGTTAGTTCTCTCCCCTTTTCTCATTGCAAAGGTAAACTCATCCATCAGCACTGATTTGTCAGAAGTGTTTACCTCTGTTTTCCTTGCCTGTCACCTCCGCCTGCCTCCGACTCATCAACTTTAACCCCTGTCACACTTTATTACCGACTCTCACCCAATTCACCCAATTAGAGTGATGAAGCACATCTTGAGCGTGAGTGTGTGTTTGCAGGTGAGAGAGAGAGGGACTTGCGAGGACAGTTTGGTCATGAAATACATGTCCCCCTGACCGTGACTGCTGTGTCTCATGGAAACTCTCCTCCAATAACCGCGGCCATTATCCTGTGTAAACCCCATAAACATCCTTTATGAGGCATTACGGCCTTTTGTTGGAAAAACAAAACCACCCATACAGAGCGGTTCCCTGGAGATGCCTCCGAGCTCCAGGCCATTGTTTTGGGCTGATTTAGCAGGAGGTGCATTGCGGTCAGGATAAGGTAGCCCTGGCTGCCGGAGAGGAGATATTACGCTGTAGTTATTCTACTTTATTATGCTGGAAGCAGCCGTCTCCAGACTCCGTTCTAGTCCTAAGAGACTTAGACGGAGAGACAGACGGGGGGATGATCCAGACAGGTGAAAAGGGCATCTTCTTCCTGCTGCCACTTAGATGAAGAAAAACCTTGGTGAGCAGGGGGAGGAGTTTTCCACTGTAAATTTGCATTGCTTAGCTGCAAACCCAAACGTAGCCCTACTGGCTAGGCCTGCTTAACCCATCTGAAGAGGTCTAGCCCCAGCAGAACACATTAATTCAGCCGGGGGAACCACTTAGAGGGCCCTGGAGAGCTGCGCGCCTTTCTCTACTCCTTTTTTTCCTCCACGCTTTAATTTCATGGCTGTTAGCTCAGCCTTCTTGACTCTGGACTCTCCTACTCTCCATTATCCAGCTATAGTGTTACCCCCCCACCACTCTCTACACACACACTCACACACACACTACACCACACCTCCCAGCTAAGCCAAGGAAATGGTAAGGACCATAATGCTGCATTACCAATCCTTAGCAATCCACTCAAACAGAAAATACATCAGGAACAAGAGTCGCATTATCCTTTCCCCTCTTATTCAGTTAACAATAGAGATTGTGCAGCTATCTCTTATGGGCCACCTTGGAGAGAGGGAGAGAGGAAGAGAGGGAGGGAGGGAGAGAAAGAGGGAGGGAGGGAGGGAGGGATGGGTAGAGGGAGAAGGGGGTGAGGTGAGGTGAGTAAGATAGACAGAGGGCCTGAAGAGTGACACAGCATGACATCCTGAATTGCCTACATGAAGATAAAACTGTTATTATGGGAAGCTCATCATTCTTGCGAGCGTAATTGACAACTAAAGGACAACTAAGCCAGCGGCCTCAGAGCAGATTATGACTCACTGAGCGGCTGGACGGTGATCTGGACGTTGCGCGACCTCTTGCTGCGGTCGATGAAGTCTCCCGTGGGCGTCTTCTCCCGCTCCGTCACACGACAGATGTACTTCCCGGCGTCTTCGGGCCGCAGGTGCTGCAGCTTCAGCAGGTGCACGTTGGTGCTCTCTTTGCGCACGGTCATGTGGCCGGCGGCCTCTCGGGCGATGTAATCGGGGCCCAGGACGGGCACGGCACTGGGGCCCACCACGGCCACCGGTGAGCTGCTGAAGACCCACGACACCAGGAAGAAACGCTCCGGCACGTTCTGGGCCTCTATGGTGCAGCGAAGCTCCAGCGGCTCACCGGCCGTGAAGGACCGTCGCTCCGTGCTCACCTGGATGCTGAAGTCCCGATCTGAGAGACAGGACGGGGAGAGAGAGAGACAGAGGGAGAACGCTGAATAGTCAGTCTCTGTCACGAGAAATTAGACAGAGCAGCAGAGTTACGCCATAACTCTGCGATACGACTATGATATGCTGTATGAAACAGAAATCTCCCTGCACACAGTCATGGCTTAGCAAGATAAGAATTTCATCCAGTACCAGTAAAAGTACAATATCCCTTAATACGGCAGCAGGTTTTAAATAAAGAAGCAGAATGGAAAACGTGTGGGTGTAGGGGAGATCTCCTCCAGGAGGTGACATTTATTGCGTTCCCAAACAACTTGTTTCTGGTGTCTAAAACAAGGCTGATGTCTAAATATGGGCTACGATAAAAAAGCATGACACAGATAGTTTTCTCAGTATCTCCAGTCTGGAATGCACACTTAAAAAGGAATGGGGTGGGCAGACGACTGGAATTGGGGTCCCTGCAGTGGTCTAGGACGGGTGGGGACAATAAAATGGAATCAATTAGAGCCAGAGAGAGAGAGAGAGAGAAATAAATAGAGAGAGAGAGAGAGAGAGAAAGGGAGGGAGATGCTTGAGGTCAGACAATGCATCGCCTGGGCAAATCAGTGATCTTTCAGAGAGCTCTGCTCTCGCTCTCTGCTCGCTGCACCTCTGCAATAAAAAACACATCTAATTAAAATTCTCTTCAGCTGCCCTCCCTCTTCCTCCTCCTCCTCCTCCTCCTCCTCCTCCTGCACCGTCTAACACAGAGCAGGCAAAGTAAACACCGCGAGTGTTAGCCACATTGCGCATGTCGTCTGCGCATGTCCCGGTGCCTTTGTATGGGCACGTATGGTTGAGTGTTGACTTTTATTTGCCGTATTAATTTCCAGATGATGAGCACGGCGTGTATCAGAGACGACTGCTTTGCCTCTCAGCCGAGGTGTTAGCCCCGAGCTGTAATTACAAAGACTTTAAAGAGACTTCCTGAGAAACACACTCGTGGAAAAGTTCAAAGCCTGCCGTCGGTACAGAGCTCGTTATGCAGGGGGAACATTACGATGGGAGGGAGAGGGATACTGTTTACATACTTCCGCCTGCAAATTTAAGACATTTGCATTGTGGACCGCGTCTCCTCCGGATTTTCCCTGTATTTGACATTTTTCAAACTACATGACAAACTGACTCATCGGCGACATAATCGCTGGAATAATTGATGGTGAAAATAATCAGTATTTGCAGCAGCCGGCGCAGGCAGAGGGCTGCGGCGACGGAGCTGCTTAAAGAGCAGCAAGACGTTGTGTTATGACATTTGAATGTGATTAATTGTGAGGAAAGAGGGGGCAAAGCTAACGGGGCCGTGACCTGTTTTGACAAGAGTTTGTCACCGCCCAGCGTGGAGCTCTATTAGGACGGTGTTTTACCGAAGGAGTGCAGCTGAGAGGAGGCACAGGGAGAGGCCTCGCAGGTCCGGCAGCACGCGCTGGTGTTTAGAGCTAATGAGGGGGAAAAGGAAACAACGGAAAAGAACATGAGGTGCAGGGACGACGTGGGTGATGGAGAAAAATTGGGGGAAAAAGGAAAAATAGCTATGTGACATGAGTGAAAATGAGAGGTGAGTGGAGTGGAGGGGAGAGTGAGAGATGGTAAAAACTGCGAGCGAAAGGTACATTAGGATTCTGTCCGTCGCGCCTCTCTCTGATGTTGAGGCTCTGGGTGATTAGCTGGTGATGGGGCTGTCTTGAGATCCACTCCATCTTTTATAATAGGAGCCTAATGGCGGAACTGCTCCCTCTCTTTTCTAAATTTTCTCTGCCTCTCCCTTTCTCTCTTTCTCTCTAATATGCACGCAGACACGAGCAACATCAAATACACAGGCTGGGCCTGTAGGTATGAAAGTGGTGGCCTCACCACGCAATAACTGAGCGCACAAGAAGAAATCTAAATGAATCCTTTCATATGCTCAAGTTGGAGCAGTCACAGCCAGACACACACACACACACACACAACTCGGCTGTATTCCCTTTGTCACGCAACAACACCTCCATCCATTATAGATTACAAAGAAGATGGAGTGACGAAGGCTGCTGAGAGGGGGGCTCTGGGTGCCTTTTGTCTCCTCCCCGAAGTCGCAGGAACTCATCTGACAAACCTGCTTTACAGCCGGCTCTCCTCCCCTATCCAGCCAGCGCTATCTGGGGCACCATCACGTTGTAGCGGCCCACAGTGGGTCTGATGCTTAATGGAGAAAGAGCAAAACGGCTCCACTTTGAAGTGATTTACAGGCGAGAGGCGCTCGCCACCACGTGCCGCCGTGGTAATTGAGCTAATGTCAAAGCAGTTTATCACCCATCTCCGTGGCCCTTCGTTGGAGCCATACAAAGAGATTCTTTATGGATACGGAGTAAGGCGCGATGGGAGCGACGGGGTCGAGTCGGGGAGGAAGTTATAAGTACACGCGAGGAGTCGTAAAGCCGCCTTTGTTTCTGGTCCATCAGCTCCGGAGGTTTACAGCTTATTAGGTCATAATCAGGCCAAGCATCCTCCTACAGAGGCTACACCGACGCACAGCGCACTCTTTGTTCCTCCCATGGATTTCAATCATACATCTCGTGTTGCTGCTCTCACCCCCACGTCTGCCGGCCGCCCTTCACTCCCTTCCATTAGACAATCCCCTCCTTCAGCCGCACCAACAGCGCTAACCCAGCCTGGTCTCCCTCTCTCTCTCTCACTAAAGCACTCGAACGCAAGCAAGACTGGTGCAATTGTTGGCAAGGAGTGATTGAGAAAAAAAAAAAAAGCATTTCTGGCCTCTGATCCCGGAGCCACCTGTTGCCTGGGAGATTGCAGACGTATGTGGAATCCATAGGCCTCCCATGTCAAACACCCACGCCGTATGTAGCTGGATAAATTATTCTCAGATGAGCTCGTAATGTTGCTCATCAAACAGACACAAACACAAAAGTGGGGAGTCTGTGGAGGTTTCGTTAAGCCCTTTTTAGCGAGCTAATGAGCTTAGTGTGAGATACTGATCAGCGATCAGAGGAAACCAGCCCACATGCCTGCGTGTTTGTCAGTAAAAAGGGCACAAGGGGTGGCGGGGGGGGTGGGAGGAGGGTACCTCAGCGCAGGGGCTCCTCGGTGCGAGGAATTCGAGTGCACGCGTAAGTGAAAACAAGAGTGTGCGAGTGAGACAAATTATTTGGGCGCACCGGTGCAGATGGCCAGTTCCAAATTAGTTAAAGGCTGAATTATTTTCAAGGTTGGTTCTTTTATTGGTACTTGAAAAAAAATCACAGGGTGAGGTTAGTGTATTGGAAAATATAGTTTTAGTGTAATTTTGTGTGTAACCACTGATGACCGCCCTTGTGTTTATCGTCGTTATGATACTGTTTTCTATCGAGCTACATATTGAGCTGTTTTATGAGGACAGCACAGCAGAGAAACTGCTCGGCTTTTTTTTTTTGTCTAATTTTCACAAAATTAGTCCCCCCTCCTTCTTTGTTTATGGGAATCATACCATTTACAAGTGAGTCAATACTTGGTGGAGTGGAAACGGTGCCAACCACTGAGAGAATCACAGACCAGCTGGAGTAGTCTCATCATCCGCGCTCTGATGTCTCAAACTATTCTTCTTCTTTTTTTGCCTTTTGTCTTGAAGCATTCACAGCCTTTTCTGAAACGCTTAGTCTACCCTCGTTTAAAAAAAACAGTATTTTAAAAGGTTGCATTTAAAAATTTCAGTCTTTTCAAAAGCTGCGTTAGTGTTTAACAAGCTGTTTTTGTTGTGTGAAATTTTCCAACAAGAAACCCCCCCGTTTTAAAGATTTAAAAAGCCTTGTCTGTGTTTGAAGGCCAATGCCTAGAGTCTAGATACACAGGTCCCAGTCCTCCAATGGCTTTCACATTATCGCTGCACACAAAGAGAAGAAGCAGATGCACACAAACACCCCCTCAAACATTAATATGTGCGCAATAAATAGTTTATAAACTCCCACATTTCTCATTGTGCTCCTAATCTTTCATTTAGCAGCCCTTGTAGCCCTTAAGAAAAAAAGCTTGGCTTCCCCCTCCCTCCCATTCCATCCCTCCCCTCTCACACTGAACCTCTGTCCTTCACTCACCAGTGGGCTGAATGCGGAGCTGGGTCTTGTCACTTTGCTTGCGTGTCATGGCAAACCAGCTGCCGTCTGTGTCCTGGATCCACTCAGCAGCCTGACAGTAGAGCAGGCCCTGGTCCACGGGCTGCAGCTTGTGAATGGTCAGCCTGTAGGCCGTGGCGCTGGTTTTATCCAGCCTCAGGTCCCCCGCCGCCATCCTCTGCCGGTACGGTCCACCGGAGCGCAGCACAAAGTCCCTGGACAGGGTGACCAGCTCCTGGGGCGGCGCGGCCGCGTCCTCCGGGGAGCGCAGGTACCAGCCCACCGATAAGTGAGTGTGCTGCACGGTGGTCCGAGACACCTCGCAGGTGAGCTGCAGAGTGTCGCCCTCCACCTTGGACAGGGTCTGCGCCGGAGCCGTCACTGTCAGCGAGTCGGCGATGACTGAAAACAGAGAGAAGAGAAAATTGGTACTCGGAGTCACAGCACGCGGAGGTTGCTTGGAATGTCAGAGCTCCTCGGTTTAGAAAGGTGTTATCTGCTCCTTTAAAACGCCACACAGACACCCCTCCCGTCAGTAAGCAATGTACTATCTTGTTATTATTAAATGTGGAGGGCTTTCCACAATAACACGCTATTTTGTTTACCTCTGCTGTAATGGAAGGGGAAAGTAAACAGGCTCCGCAGCGTCAGGAAAAGGTGTTAATGTAACCAAGCTTTTGTCTCGAGGTGACTGCCCTCTATTTCCTCTGCCATACAAGACTTTCGCATGGCACCATGCGTTGATGGCATTTTCTCAATCTCATACAGCCGGGATGCCTCTGTGACCCCCCCCTCCTCTCTCTCTCCCCCGGCAGTTCTTTCAGATATTATCTTGCGTGGTCCGCTCCAGCAGACACAGCCGCAGCGTCTCACAGCTGCACTCCCCCTCACTAAATATTTTTGATCACACAAACTAAATATACGAAACGGCAAGTTTAAAATTGGCATAATGAATGCATCCCAGTCCTTCTAGCTGCAGCACAACAGAGATGGACTTCAAGCCAGATGGCTGATAACGGTAGAGATGAGGGGGGGGGCAGTCGAGAGCAAGTGACAGAGACATCAAGATGCGATAATTTAAGAAGGCAGCCTGGAAAAGCTCCATGCGACGACGGGAATAAACACATATAGCTTTTAAAAGCAGCTAAGGAGTATTTTTGGATGTGTACCGAAGTGGTGCTGCATATGTGTGTGTATGTGTGTGAAGCGAGAGGAAGTGAGAGACAAAGAACAGTGCGATGGATTTCAAAAACACTGTGAGTTAATAGCTACAAGGGGATGAAACGTCATTAAGACATGATATGAAAAAAAAGTAGTTGCAGTTTCCACAGCTGCTAAATCAGATAGTTATGGGTGCAAGCCTGTGTAAAGACGCATACACACACACACATAGACACACTTGTCCGCCTAGGAAACAGAGAATATACTGTACAAAGAGACTAATGTTCACAATGGACGGCAGTCAACTGTTTCATCCGGATATAAATGCAGAGAGCAGCTGTCCTGCATCGTTGTGCGGTGACTGTGAGCCCCTCTGAGAAGCCTGGAAATGGAAACGCTCGGAGAGGGTTGATTATTGTGAGGCTCTTTGTCAGGATGTTTGCCTATTCAAGCTCTGAAGAGATTGTCGTTGTGAAGACTACATGTCGCCGTGCTTGAGGTTTGAGCCTTTCCTCGAGTCACCTGCTGTGACAAAACACAGATTAAGGGGCGGAGCTTTATTCCAGCAGTCATGTCAGGTTTACTGGTACACGCTATATGTGTACACACACACACACGCCAAACACATGCAGCTCTGGAGGACACATTCTGATTTAGGCAAGTAAAATTAGCAAAATGAGCATGATGAGTGGTAGATGGTGTCTGTTTATGGCCAGAGCTGGTTTTGATCCAATAAAATACAATTTAATGCTAATAAATGAGACATAATTGGTTAACTTAATTATTCAGACAGACGGTGAAGTAAACATGACCTTCTTGGTGTAAGTAATAAAAACGAAAGAAATGTTAGCAGACACAGTGGCATTTCAAAGTGTCTGAATGAGTGGTTTTTCCGTCTGAGCACACAGTATGTGCCCAACATAATAAAAAATGTGCTTCGTCTGTTATCTGTGATACATAGAAATATATGAATAAAAATGATTGGCATCACACAGAATTGGATTATAATGACTTATTCATTAATGTGTACATCAGTCTAATGTAGCGGCTGGAGCTAATTCTAATACATCTACATACTGCCAAGATGCTTAATCTGTAAAAACACATCATAATTAATCTGCTAATTAGAATTTGTATAAGTCACTGTATGTAATAGTTGTTGCTGTTAGATAACAACAACACACCAAAAAGGTACAATATATAGCTATAAAATATAACGGAGCAGAAACACGCAACTGAAATACTCAAGTGAAGCACAAGTACTTCAACCTCACACTGAAGTACAGTCGTTGAGTAAGTGCACTTCCACCTTGGCAGCTGTAGCTCAGTATGTGTGCTCGTGTGCCTGTGTGCACAAAGATGAGTAAAATTGAGAGATGAGAGAAGGAGACACCACTAATGAAACAAACGGGGGGGGAACAAAGGCAGCGAGATCAGAGGAAAAAGATAGAGGAGGCGGAGAGAAGATGCTTGACACATGGTTACTGGAGTTTAACAAGACGCTCAAAGAAAAGAAACAACAGTAAAACAGAAGTGGCAGCATGGCAAAGGCAGTAATCAGGTGAGTCGCATACAATGGAACCTAGAACGAGATGCGATCATTTCTTAGAGATATACATATGCAGCGAGTCCAGACCAAAACAAACAGACTCCTGTTAAAATCTGAAGCAATCTTGAGAGTCTAACTGAGAGTCGCCCTTGAATGCACTCCACCATTACCTCCAGTGCTTGATAAACAGCCTAGCAGCAGGGGAGGTAAATGGTAGTCATGGGCAGCAATAAAACTATTCTGCTGATAGACTTGTTTGTTTGTTCTATGATAAAATGACAAACAGGGGGAATCTTAGTCGGCCAGTATTAGTGTTTATATTCAGATGCTTTATTTATTACAGGTTTAGGCTCCCGCTAATGGCTGCAACTGTCTGCAATAACTCTTCGATATTATCATTTGCCAGCTTCCAGTGGAATCATTTAGGGATGATGCAAACCTTATGCCTTTGTCTCAATGCATGAACAAGTAATTGAAAATAAATAAGACTGACAAGTGAAGGTTTACTGATACGAGGTGCAATTATGTAGTGTAGCATCCCGGGAATCAGGAGAATAAATCTGCGCAATTAGTTTTATTTGTGGTTCTACTCCATTTTATTGTGTGTTTTATATATTCTTTTAATAGTGTAAAACACTATCTGTTTTGCCATCTAACAAAAGCACAAGTCAAATCAATTATTTTCTGTAAACGAGCATCAGAGAAATCTGATTTCATGCCCTAAAGCTGTTGCCAAGTCCTCTCCTTCTGCCTCTCCAGTCAACACGGACTGAGCGGCAGCCTCGCACAGACCGTTACCACAACACACCTACGCTACAACCTGCCATTGCCATAGCAACCCTCCCACATGATGCTGAAGGCCTCTGAGAACACCCGGTAGTTACTATAACAACCGCTTCCCGCCACCCTCCACCCCCACCCCCACCAACCCAGTTCTGAGAGCGAGGGCGGCCCCCTCTGTGGACCCACCTGGGGAACAGAGTGAAAACAGCTCGGCCTGCTTTTTATAGAGGCATTTAAAACCGTGACTTCCATCTCAATTCCTCTGGGCCAATCAGATGCCTACACACAGGCATGCCCGGGCGACAGGACCAATCGGATGGCAGCAGCCAATCTCAACATTTCCAAGGGTCGTTGTGAGGTTGTAAACACACCAAGATCCTCCAACAGCCCCACTGACCTCAATCTGGGAAGGATTAGGAACAGCATGAGATGGCATTCTCCGGCACGCACACACACCAACACACACGCACAGACACTTGTGTCACTTCTGAGGACGTTATATTGATTTATCCTGCCTTTCGGCATAACCGCTGAGTGCCTGATTTGCTACCATTACAAAAGCCTTAAAACGGGAATGTTTTTCTTGTGGTAAACAAACTACACAAAGCAATGAATTCATCACAAATCCATCTATTAAGTGAAGCCAAAACTGATACAATACAGCTGTACACGAAAGATAAAGAGCTCAGTGGTCGCCCTAAAACGATTGAAAACATCAAATCGAGACAATGAGCCATACACCTGGAAACACTTTTGTTTTTAATGAAGTTGGGCAGTGTAGTTCATTTAAAATTCATTTCACTTTCAGCCTCCTGCTCAATCGATTCACAGAGGAAATACTCCCCAACAGATGCACTTGAATGGCTGTTTGAGTGGCCAGCTGTTTTGGAAAATTTATCGTATATTAGTGTATTTGTGACCTGGAGCTGTGTTTTCAGTGGCAAGAGCCGACATACCAGCAGTTTCGGGCTTTTCTGTTTGAGGGATTTATTGACAATGACATTTTGAATCCCGCCAGCTGCATCGTATTATCTGTCCCCAAATTCCAACCGAATTCTACGTTTATAACCCAAAGCAAAACCCATCGTTTGACCGCAGCAGCAATAAAGAAAACGGTGGAGCGAGGGTCAGTCACCGCGATGGTAACAGATTTACACACATGCACACACTCAGTCTGGGACGAGTGTGTGTTCCTGTGAGCAGCCTCTTTGTCAAGCCCAGAGCGGTGCAGCTGCAGCATCTTCCTGGCTGGCCCCAGTGTTCCCATCACGTTACAGAACAGTAAACACAGACATTAAAATGTTCCTTGGAAATGCCAGATAATTTCATATCTTTGGAGCTTTTAACAAACGTTTAATTTCCTTCACTAACCTTACCACTCTCCAAAAAAAAAGGAAACGTAAAATATTCAAAACATTTGGAATCATCACATCGCTTTGGCAAAATGAATATATAAATTAATTAATCTCATTACCATGACTTAATGAGGAATCTAGGGTAATTTTCCTAATTTGGATCCCATTAGTAGAGTCGAATCTGGAGGTGCTCGGGATTAAAATATCTTTCACTGATGAATCAGGTAATCGTTTGCATTTCAAGCCAGGGACTCTTGTGTGTGGATGTGAAGAAAAACATGCATGTGTTACTCTGCCTTTCTGAGTGGCACAGAAAGCCGTCAATCCCTTATAAATCTTTGAAACTACTCTCTTCCTGCTCCACCTCATCTGCAATTTTCACTTTCATCTCCTTCTTTCCATTCCAGATCTTCCCTTGGTCGCTCAGCCCTCTCAAGTGAGTGCTGGTTGTCATCCCTCAAGCTGGCCTTTTAAGTCCAGTCACACAGGGATGGAAGTGTGGGGGACACCAGGACAGAAAAAAATGGTGGAGGAAAACAGATTTCCACATAGACGACACACAGAGGGGGGTGAGATAATTTACCAAGTCTGATCTGTACGTTTTGCGAGCACCAAAACGTTTAACATCATCTCGCTGCTGTGTGTGTGTGTGACAGCTACTGCGGTGGCAGAGGTAGAGAGGATCCTTTAAAGAAAACAAAAAAAGACAAGTCAAACAGCACTGTTTGTTTGTGCTCTCTGCATGGAAGAAAAAGAGGAACTGGAGAGATTCACGCTGCCCTGTGGTTGTTATCACTGATACAAATGTCCTGGCTCGCATAAACACACGCTTTCTCTTCTTAACAACACAAACAAACACATATATGCACCCACAGAGGTGTTGTTTCATTATGTTTCTCTGCGTCTGCCTGTGTGTGTGTGTGTGCGTGTGTGTGTGTGTGTGTGTGTGTGTGTGTGTGTGTGTGTGTGTGTGTTTCAGTACCTATTTTAAGTGACGAGTGAAAGTGTAAAGGCAGCAAGTTGCTCCTCTGGCTCCATTTCTCTGACAGCCAGGCGGTTGTTAAGCTACAGTTTAGAAATGTCAAACTTTGGCCGCTGACGACTGGCCAGTCAGGCTGGAATGGATATCAAAGGTGTGTGACGACTGTTTGTCTCCATGACAGACCTGATATATTTGTGCCTGCTGACGCACACTGCAGCGAGATGTGCGGAGAGGCGGCTGACGTATGCTCACCCCACCGGCCGCACACATACGTGGACGACCAAACAAAGGGCGTGCACATCCATACGGCGTGCGCTCCTTGCAGGTCGTGCACCAGAAAGACTATGAGCCTGCCGCCCCAACGTGCTCAGCTCTGCTGTGAGGACAAACCACAAGACGAAAGTGGCTGCATGGAGGGACACTCCACCTCAGCTACAAATGCTTTAATGAGGTCAGGCACGGATGTTGGCCGGAAAGGACCGGCTTACGGTCACGGTTACACCGCGTCCCACAAGTCTTCGGCGGTGTTGAGGTTAGGCCACTACTCCACACCAAACTCAGAAACCCAGCAGCTGTGCTCAGACCAAAAACCACAACCCTCTCATCCAAATAAATACAGTCAGTACAGGGGAATATAATAGAATACTATGGTTGAAAAAAACAATCATCTCACAAGGCTTTGAAATTTCCCCATTGTCATGCAGATAAAAGCATATTCTATTCTATTCTATCCTATTGAACAATCACATTTCAATCTATCCATGGGTCTGCAGGAGTCTTTAATGTCACTGTCCTGAACTTGAACCTGAATTGAGCTGTTGAGTCAATTAATCAATCAATAATATCGCAAACCAGCCTTCAAGCACTGGGTACGGGGTCCTCATACTATTGGCCACTTAGCGTATGACATTCACAATACTACGGAACAGCACTGCACACGTTCGGTGGCCGCTGAAGTGGATACCACTTTTTTGCGTGTAATGGCCTTAAGTGTGCGAGTGTGTGTGTGTGTGTTTGTGTGTGTCTTACGAAGCAAATGGCCATTTGGCAAAGCCAGAAGGGTAATTATTGTTAATTACTCTGTGAAACTGAGAGCACTGCTGAGAGGGAAACAGAGTGAGTGGGCGATCTTCAGTTCCACTTCATGTGAGGCCATCCTCATCGCTAAGCAGACGTCACTCACTGACCCGGGATGCCTACAACGCACGCAGGCGTACTAGGGTCAGAGAGGAAATAGAAAGACGGAGATAAATGCAGAAGCTGTGCCTACACCTGTCTTCCTCACACTTATTATCCATTATGCTGCCCATTCACATCCTCCACTCCTTTGTTCTTCACCGTGAGGGCTGTTGATGAGTCAGAACAAGGGATGAAGTGGTTCAACGGGGAAATCGGGTGAGAGGAGAGAGGAGGCTAAAGTAGGAGGAAACTGAAAAGAGTGAGGATGCAGACAAAAAGTAAGAGGACAAAATGAGAAGAGATGAAGACGGGAATGAAAGAAGCAACGCTAACATGCCCCCTACACACACACACAGTCACACACACTAACTTGTCATGACTACTGTGTAGGAAGTGCTAAATAGAGTGGAGATAGTTGATTATTATTCCGCCTGTAGCCTCCATATAGGCAGTGTGAGTACAGAATAAATGTGCACACACACACACACAAACACTATATAACGACACACACAAGAGTGAGCAGATGCCTGTGACACACTAGAAAATCAAGCAGGTCCTCAAACAAGAAAACACTGTGAGCAAGCAGTAAAGCAAACTGGGGCGGACAGAGGTCTACACATCATCCCAGCAGCGTGTACTGATAAGAAAGACAAGATATCGAGTAAAAGAAGACAAAAGGGCACAGTAGGGATTGCATCTCGGAGAGAAGAGACATCTGGGAGTTCTCTTTAACTCAGAAGTAAGAGGTGAACGATGCGTTGTGAGATCTGGCTCCGCAGCAGGAGGGTACATCCATTATACAACACACACACACACGCACACACGCGCACACACCATCAGACGAGCCCAACACCTTATTGAGAGGAAGATGGAGAGCAAAACCACTCCTCTCTGGGTCTTCACAAACCCTCTGTATTATGTAACACTAGCACAGAGGATCTTACGCAGACCCAGGGAAATGATTATGTATTTATTAAGTCTTACTGACAAATGTGGTGACTTTTTTTTTAATCCACGTAGGATTTTAGGTTGCTGTGCACCCTACTGAGAAGCTCTGGCTACTGAAGCTGTAAACTAGTTCTTGTGATGACCACAGCTTAAAAAATGTTCTGACGGCGGAAAGTTCAGAGGAAAGAAAATTTGGTGAGGAAGTGTTAAGAAACAGGGGCCCAGTACAAAAGTGCCTCTGAAGAAATGGCACAATAAGAATTTTTTATTTGCTGAACCCACTTAGTTACTGTTGCTATTCGTGATGTGATTTATATCATCCCATGGCACATACAGGCATGAATGACCTCTTCTGAGAAAGAAAACATTTCAAAATGTCGATGGTAAATGGCCAAACTTATGCTATTAGATCTAAAAATACCCGATGTCATGCTGAAAGAATGGCTAAAACTGGAGTAGCAGACTGTGAAAGACATTCATTGCGTATGTTCATTGAAGTGAACTTAGGACACAAAATATAATACAGAAAACTTTTTAAAATTGTGGGCCGTACAGAAGATTTTCCAGTAGGGGCGTCGATGGCGCCTTAGGATATGGCTAATTAATGAGGACAAACAACTAGAACTGACAGCACATTTATTAGTCTGTGTATGGTTGATAGTGTGGGCTCGCTTGCAATTATTTGTAATTATTTAATAGCTGTCAGTTTGCAAAGCTGTCAAACACTTGACGTTGACACAGTTAAAGTTCAGCTCAGAGGCATAAATAACGCTCACAATGCCGAATACGGCCGAGACAGTATCACAGGGAATGAGCCCCGGTTCAAATCCCAGTCGGACTGAGAGCTTTTCTCTGTGGAATTTACATATTCTCGCTGTGTGTCTGTGGCTTTTCTCCAGGTACTCTGGTTCTCGTCCACTGTCATAACTAGCATGTTTAGGTGGATTAGAGACTCTAAATATAAATTAGAGATCACTGATAACATTGGGTAAGCTAATGAATGGATGGATGGGTGGGTGGATGGATGCTGAACACACTCTGCCAAACATGCAGGATGATTAAATCAGATATTAAATCAGTCGATTTATATATCAACAGATTCCATTTTTTTCAGTTATTTTCTCCTTGTAGAGATCTCAAGTCCAAAGAAGTTAAATTTTGGCCCGTATAGGATATTTCAGCTCTTGCCTGACTTTCCCTTCAAATTTTCTGTCTGCACTCGCTGTCAACTTTCATATGAAGGAAAAAAAAACTGCTAAAAAAAGATCAAAGCACATGTGTGAATATTAGAACCAAGATAGAAATGTCACTCCATTTACAGTTATAACTACTGGCTCAATCCCAATAAAGGCAGCAGTGCAGGAGCCTACAGTGGAGGACATCATTATGTGAACAGGGAAGAGCAGAGTTTGTTTTACATGTCCTCTAATCTGAAAGCAAACTAGGCTAAAAACAGTTTCGCTTCAAAGTTTTCCCAAGCCTAATATGGGCAAAATGAATGGGCTCCCTCCAGTTTGTGAATACATTAACAACTTTTTGATACTGCAGACTATTGGTGGACAGTAAACCTCAATGCTTCCTAAACTGCTTCGGTTTGAGAATTTAAAAACACATTTGGCAACAATTAGTCTTTTTAAAACATGGCAGTGTGAGTTACACTATCCCATATGATCAAAGCGGCTACCTCACAGTGCCATCATAACACACCACATCCAATCTTGTGAAGAGGAGAAGAAAGATAAAAGAGAAATAAGAGGGGGGGGTAGAGGAAAAGGGTGAGAGGATATGTGGGATCTTACACGCGCTGTTATGAGATTTTCAGTTAGGAGCTGCGAGGTCCCGTCCTAATGGAACATCGGTCTGAGGGTGTGTGTGTGTGTGTGGGGGGGTGTGTATAAGTGTGTGTCCTGTGCTGTAACACAGAGGTGACAACGACAGGGAGAAAAAGGCCTCTTCATTTAATAAAGGGCTGTCTGAGGCATTCCTCCCTGTCTCCTTACACTGTCATTCTTCTCTGGGCTCTGTCCCATTTTTCTGCTCACAATTTTCTCCTCACTCAAGTCTCCATGTAACCCCCTCCCCCTGCCTCTTTCCTTCCCTTCCCCCACCCCTCCAACCCCACACCCACCCCTCCTCCACCACCACACCATCAACACCACAGATCCCGCCCCCTCTCTCCGGCACATTATCTTGTGAGTTTTCCTTTTCGTTAGACTAGTTGCTTGTCAGCACCCAATTATCACTTTTTCTGTTTTTCTCAGCTTCCCTCCTCCTCCAGCCAGCTCAGCGTCGCCCCGTCTGAGAACACAGGCGGGCACTTTTTATTGAGACATGATTGCTAATCAGCTCCGGCTTTAAAGATGTCAGTCAGACAATGACCCGATTGCACTCTGTTCATTTATTTATTTATTTTTGATCCAAGGGATCATAAAAATAGTAAAGCGAGTAACATCTGCTCCGATTGAGGGTAAAAGAGAGCGACAGAACCGGGGCCCGTGCGGCTCTTACAGCTCGTTATACCTGAAAGAAGTAGGAGAGACACATCCGAATCAGTTTCTGTCTGTCTCTCCGCCACCATAAACACCCAAACACACACAGATAGTACAGCCCGAGGGGACAGCTGCTCCCTGACACACTAAGAGCAGTGTAAGTGAGTGAGATGCTCCCCACTGCTCGCCCAAACATCTCTTCCAGAGTGTTCTCAGTCACCGAATCACACACAGTCCTGGAGGAAGTGCGGCTTATTAATATTATTTAGTAGAACACACAGTATTTTTGTGTCAGAACTTACCGGATGTGTTCACCAGTTGCAAAATGAATTTAGATTGCTAATTCTATCAAGGCGTTTCAATTATGTTGCGGCAGCATGTTTTGAAAGTGGTTCATGCAGATGTGCCCTTCATTTAAATTTATATATAGTTTTCTACCGCTCTATTTCACGGGTCCCTTATTTTTCTAATGATTTCCTGGCAATTTTCTGAATAATATACGCTGATCTTCCTCTGAGGATGCAGAAGAGGAGTGCTGACTCTTCTGGCCTATTTTATATTACATTTTACAGAGAATCAGCAGCACCTGACAACCAACAATACACAACTAGAAGGTTGAGCCCGACTGGACATGTGGAACAAAAAGGTCGAGACGTGAGAATTTATTTGTGACAATGTGTCCAAAAGCAGATTAGGTTCATTCTTTTATCTGTTCTCAACAACGCTTTCATTGAAGCATCAGATTAGATGAATCGAAATAATGTAAAAGGTGCCCCTTGACTTGGCAAAACCCAGAGAAATGTATCAATAAGATCTGCGCTTTATGGTGCGTTTTAGCATCTTTCAGCTCATTGCTTTGGTTCACTTCCACCATGCTCATCATCCATGTCTGCAGCAGCAGGAGGCCGTTAAAAGCTCTGATGAACCCGGTGTTAGCTACCTGCTAAGCACCAAACTGCAGACAGACACAGAGCAGCCTGGCTGCTGAGGATGATGGAGCAGTAAGGAGTCAGATATTTCTTTTTGCAGCTGCAGAAGTTGAAAATACCGGCGATCAATATATTTGCTAGATTGCCAAAAACAGCTGTAAATAAATGAAAGAATGGGGATTTAAAAGCCCTCTAATGAGACCACAAAACAACACGACCAGTTCTGCCCTATGTCTTTAAATAAATCACCAAAGTACAAGGGTACTTTCTACAAAATCTGGACTGAAGGGCTGCAAAACCACGAGAAAATGATCAGTTTGTTTTCTTCAGGTTATACAGTGCAGCCATGCAGCACATGTGGTTTTCTCACTGGACAGCACACACACACACACACACAGGGAGGGAGGGTAAACAACAAAAGGAGAAAGTAGGAGAAGAAAAGAAAAGAAAGACGGGCAGTGAGTGAAAGTGTGGGCTTTGTTATTGTAGCAGGAGAATGGTGACGTGGCGTTTAAAGGCTGAATGTTGCGATAAGAGAAGGATCCGTTTTGAGCGCAAGCTTTCAAATATGAGACGCTGTTTACACAAAGGCAGAAGAGAAGGATTTAACAGTAACTATGATGCACGCAGACACATGCGGACCCTGTCGCAAACACACACACACAAACACGCGTACACACACACACGTATACACACAATGTGACACAACCTCTCACTGAGGCCCAGCCAGGAAATGAGCCTGAGTGAGCGTGTTGGGAAGATGGAGCGTAAGCGGGAGATTAGACGGCAAGGCGTGAGAGGAGGGGTAGTCTGAAGAGAGGTGGGAGTATGAAAGACAAATCTTCCTAAGAGCATTTGAGAAGAGATGTGTGCAAAGCTATCGTTGACTGAAATCCTTTACAGCATCAAAGATTTACTCATCATTCCTAAACACATGAAATATTCCTTCCACTCCCCCAATTCAGTATCGCCCTCCCTCCCTTTCTGTCCCTGCATTTCTCCTCTCATCTTCATCAGCTTCAGACACACTCCCGCCATCGACTCATCCGTCACATACTTTCTCTGGCGTCCTCCGTCTGCTGTGTATATAAACACCATGAGTTATACAGCAAATGCTCCGAGTTCAGGAGGGAGAGAGGAGGAATGAATGCAGGCACTATCCTTGTGTGTCTGTCTGTTTGCCTTCTCCGTTGCTGTCCTCCTGGAGGTTGTCAGCACATGTGCACAAATTTGCTCTGTCTGCCAACATCAGCGCATACACACGCAGACACACACATACGACAGAGTCATTAGGACTTCCATGCACACACAGGCCTACAGATGCTGCCCTGCAATAACTCCTCCACCTACGGGCACACATGAAAGAACACAGGGAACCGAGCTCTTTGCGTGCAATCATTCGCATCCACACACAAGCACACCCTCCCCGTACAGTATGAACAGCTTTCATCAAGTGCATTACGATGCTTATATTACTGGCGGGGCAAGTGTTATCACTAATAGGCTACATCCCTGTGCTGCACTTATTGTTCCCCTTCTCTTTCCCCCCCTCTCTATACCCCTTACCGGAGCTCCCACCACTTCCCTTCATCCCTCCCTCCATCCGTCGCTCCAGCCCCAGATGGTAAAGCACTGTGACCAATTAAAGACCTCCCTGAGGAAAGAACCAGTTATAGCCCCAGCCATCTGACCATTTCTGTGTGTATGTGTATGTGTGTGTGTGTGTGTGTGTGTGTGCTCATAAACCTTACAAAAACATATCACTGTGTTTTAATCAGTGTACAAAGCCTTGTCTCTGGGTCTGTTTCACACAGATTCTCCAATTAAAAGGTATACTGGCATACGAGTCCAGGAACACAGTCGTACCTAAAGCGTTTATATTGTGCGTGACAACACATACTGACAGGATGTAGAGTATCACTTTGTTAAATCACCATGAGAAGCAGGATGGTCTGAGAAGAGAAAAGTGTGGAAACTGGCCAGAGGTGTGGGGTACAAGCAGGTGTGCGTATGATGTGTTGGTGTGTAAGAAACGGTGTCTTTGAGGGAGGGAGAGTGAGAGAGAGAAAAAGAGAGAGCGAGAGAGAGAGAAAGTAAGCGTGGCTGGGGGAGGTGGGTAGTGCTCTATCAGCAGGCACCAATCCAGCAGGGCAGCAGATGAGGGAGCAACTGTCTGTCCGATCTGCCAGCACTGAGGGGAATTAGGCATATGCCAACCCCACCCCACCCCTTTCATTCACACACACACACACACACATAAAAACACACTCACACCCATTTCTCTACCCACATATCGCAGTGGCCGCCCTGGCACAGGGGCACAGGTGGCAACATATGTCTGCCGTCTACCCCTCAGTCAACACAGGGGGGGAAACCGGTCATGCCTCTGTCCGTCTGTGTGTGCACATGTGCAGTGCTGTGTTCACACCAAGGCGAAATTCCTTCCCGAGGCTTTTTAGCTATGCAAGTGTTTGTATTATCAGGCCGCGCGCCGCAGATTTTAGATAGCGCCGAGTCCCTGAGAAGCCACTTGAGGGTCATCGGTTTGCTTGCCTCTGTGCCGCTCCACCAAAATGAGTTTAGCCTCAGAGGCTTCGTCGCTTTTTTCCTTCTCTCTTTACTTAAAACCAGCCCGCGGCTCGGCTCTACAGCCCACACTCGAATCCATTACATCAGACGTTTTAACTAAACCTCTGGTTCCCGTAGCAAATAACGAGGCTGTGATTAGCATGCTGATGAGGTGGGCGCGATCGTTAAATTGGTGTCAGCAGTCCACGGTAAAACGGGCTCATGCCAAAAATGTGGCAGGGAGTTGGTGGAAACAACTGACCTCTGGGGGAACAAAAGGTACCTCTGTTGAAACAAGGCAGCAACCGTCTCTGGGAGTGTCCTGATAGAGCACTCCCCAAACCCGCCCCGCACCGCGCTGCGGAGTAAACACGCTTTCAACTTCATCTGACTTTGGCACAGAGAACCTGCGAGGCAGGTAAACAAAATGCAGTGTGTACGACAAGCATGTTGCGACTACATCCAAATGGAAACACTACACCTCAATGTCTGTGCCAACTCAAAGACAGGCATAAAGTTTACTGCATCATTTTTACGACGTGGTGCTGATCTGATATGTAACGTCAGGCTTGCTTCCTCGTACGCCGCTCGCTCTTCGCTTCACACGGTTTCCCCACAACAACGATCAACGTGCGGGCCGAGCCAAATGGAATGCAGTCTCTCTGCTTGTGTTGGTCGCCAGCTGCCAACCACTAGTTGCCAGGATGCAGTCACTCTTCAACAATGCCAGGTTTTGTATCTCACAACGCACAGAATACACCACTGAACAGACTGTGTGTGTATGTGTGTGTGTGTGTCACGTTGCTGTGAATGACCTGCCTCAAATGTTGGAATGAGTTCCACTCCACCCTCATGTGCATATTTATGTCAGTGTGAGAAGGAGGCTATCAGATGTGCGGCCTAGACCAGGAAAAACCTGCTGCCCTCCCCCAGTGCTCAGATAAGGCTTCAAAGCAGCTGCCGACATCAAACAATGCAACGACAGCAACGGCTGCCCGAGCGTCCTGGACCGCATTCTCCAGTCCTGTAGGCTATTATATAGCAAGTTCCTCCCTTTACGAAACACGTTCTAACAATGTGAAGACAAACATGCATTAGCATATCCATTCACATCCATATTCATGCCGAATTCATATTCAAACTGTGGCTGTGTCTTCTGTAAATCTCAGGGAGACGAAGCTGCGGGCCCCCGAGGGTTAGTGCTTAGCTAAGCTAATCGAATCGACTACGGAAACAGCGCACATCTTTAGCCCATTATATAAACACCAACACACGCACATCCACATGCACACAAACACAATCATGACTATTTGTTAACATATTAAATCCTTTCTCATTAGCCTAGCTCTGTGGAGTGGGCGATGAGCTAAATGCAGAGCAGTCTCTGACATCACTGATGTTTTCACAAGGGTAACGACCAAAATTTTTCAAGGCAGTGTACTCTTGAAAGTGTGTCTGTAGGCTAACAGAGCATTTAGATTCATTTTAATGCGAACAGCTTCTTAATTGGCCCTGTGAACCGATACTTGGAGCGAGGCAGGCCTATTCAGCCTCCTCCAAAGGTCCTCCAGGGTCCAGTGGGTTCCTGACATTCAATGGCCTGATCTGGAACCTGGAAGCTGGGCCAGGTCCAAATTACACACAGTGTAATTGGGTAGGACTGGGTCTGTGTGTGTAAGTCAGTACCTCAGCGTATAGCAGCATATGCCTGACAATGTGGATCCTTTGCTGTGGAATGCAAAGGGACACTGCTTTGTGTTAATTGGTGGTGCATCTCACAGCCAGTTTGGTGTTCTCCGCTTATTTGTTTTATTTGGCTGCATAGAAGAGCAGCATTTATCAGGTCTAATTATCTGCACATTATCCATAAAGGTATTTGTAGATGTCAGGGCCCTGGCACAGACTCCATGGGTTCATCAGGCCTAAAAACTAGAGCTGTTCACACTTGTAGCATCCTTTCTGTAGATCTCTTTGACGTAGGAAATCCATGGTTTATTACATACAAACAGGGCGTTTTCCAGAATAGGATTCAGAGTCACTGCAAGTTACAGGCAAAAGCACTGTGAGAGTGTCCAGTGTACCCAGGGAGGCAAATGTGATTGTGACCAATCTGTCATCTGAAGACAAAATCGCTCCCCTAAATTCTGCCCGTCTAATTTTATTACGTTTTTTCTTTTGTGGGACATATTTGATTTATTGCCCAAACTTTAAGTACAGCATTTAAGAGGATTAGTATAAAAATGTCAAACTTTCAAAAACATATATCATTCTTTCAATCTCCACACAGAACAAAGCCAAACACCACCCACACATGCCTCTAAACAACACATGTACGTACAGTGCAGCAGCACTTCCTGCCCTGTCGGACCTTAAAGTACAGTATGACGGTGGCTGAGCTTTCCTGCTCAACAACATTTTATTCACAGTGCTGGATGTTCTGTTCAGCTGTTGTACTGTCTACCCCAGTGATCCGGTGGGTTGTTTAAACCCTCTTCAGTGATGTTCAGTAGAAAGGAGGCCTTCCAATGGGAGCACTACAGCACCGTATCTCTCAGACTCAATTATGGGTGCGACATCTGTCCTGACTGACAGCTCGCTGCAGCATGTGACTGCGACTGTGTGAGTGTCTCTGGGTGTGCGTGTGTGTGTGTTTGTGTGTGTGACTGTGCATGGTGGGTCGGAGTGGCAGTAATGTTATTGTGCAGGAAGCCCTGTTCGCTAAAGTAGATGAGATGTGCAAGGAAATGGCAAGCCAGACATGGTGATAAAATCTCTTTCCATTTGGAGACCTGCCTGGTCCGCAGCTTAGAGCCAGTATGTGCTTACGCTCTCTCTCTCTCTCCCTCCCTCTTGCTCTCTCTCACACACACACACACAAAAGGCAGAGAGGGGAATTTATTTGTAAATGAAACTGAGAGGTGATGGTAGGGCCAGGGAAAAGGGGGAGCCGAGAGAGCTAGAAGTGCCACCGCTAGGAGAGACGAGGAGAATAAAACTCTCCAGTCACACAAAGGACAATCCACCCAATAAATATCCAGAGACAGTGATACAAATTCACTCGTCTGTGCATTTGCTCTTCCCTTCCTCTGATCACCCTTACCTCCCGTACATCTTATTTTATCTTGCTTTGTTAACACAAGACTTCACCCATATGTTTGCCTTCTCTCTGTCTATATTCAATCACGGGCTCCCTCCACAATCTTCTGCTCTGAGCTTCAATCACCCGGGGGCCTTTCTTTCTCTGATAAAGCTAAACGAGCAGCTGTATTGACAAAGCCGTACACCTGGATGATCGACGCCAGCTGGGTGCCGCCGCTGCGGCCGTGGACCCTGATGAATGGACTCTGGAGTTTTGGATTGATGGAAATGAGTTGGATGAAGAGAGGGAGAGATAGAGAGAGGGAGAGAGTTTGGAGAATGGGGATCCAGGGGGGCGGGGTCTCTGTGTCACCCTGGGTAAAGGAATGCGAGATGACATCTCCACATTCGGTCCGTCTCATTAAGTGAAGTGGAGGAGTGCTGCTTGGCAGCGTCAAATCCCCCGTGAAAAGAAAGGCAAGGGGTGGGACGCAAATCAGACACACGCACACACACACAGACACACACGCACGCACATACACACACTCACAACGCTGAGCTCAGCAGAAGCATGATTCAGCTCGCTTTCTCTGTATGTGTGTTTAGTCGTGCACTGGCTCAGCAATGTTAGAAAAAAATAAATATTCCTGTTCTTTGCCCTCTTCAGGATCACTTGCACACAAACACACAAAATACCGAATATGGACCTTGGCTTAGGCATGGCGAAGCACATTTCTAGCATGCAACAAGGTTTCATGACTCACATGGAAGAGAATGAAAAATAGGCCATAAATGTAATGAAAATGAAAAGTGTGACTGGAGAAATGTGGTATTTTACCACAGTCCTGTTCAGAAAATGATTCGCGCGACAATTTTCCTCCTCCTTAATTGAAATTCTAAAGGTCTCATCTCTAGCCTTTCCCTTCTTCCACTTTCTTTCTCAGTCTCCTCAATTTGTGCTGGCTAATTGCATTTAAAGCTCTATGGCAGTTAGTAACTGCATTAAGCTCAGGAGTCACATCAGGCAGAGACTATTTAAAACGCACCCCTTATAGCGGCAGTTGTATTGTGGGTAATGCCTCGGGGAAGTGTAACCAATCACACTGGAGTCGTGAGGGAGAGCTCATCATTTATTGGTCACACGCTCTATTCAGCGTCGCCCCGCTACCCATTTCCAATACTGCTGCGTCTGTCCCCATTCCTCTCGTTTCCATTTTCCTCATCTCTGCCTCCGTGCGCCGTCCATCTCACTTTCCTTTCTTCGGAACCACTCACTGTCTAGCTTGATTTTTTTCTCATGTCACACATCTCCAGATGAACCTTTTCTTCCTCAACACTTGAGGTTGAAATCTCACCAGAGACATTGATTCCTCCTCCTCTCCATTACTATATTACAGTATTACCGGGGATGGATCACTGCTGCCAAATGCGGTGGCCAGAATCTGCGACGGCCAGCGCGGTGACTCCAGTGAGCTTTCTGGGACGCCGAGGGTCTTTGGGAGCTTCATAAGTAAGAGTAGTGTGATTCTTGTCACAGTGAGGTCTTGTTGTTCTGCTAGCTGTTGGACTCGCTCGCACACAGGCTGGTGCGTAGGATAAGGACAACCACGATGGCCATGTCAGGCTGTTGTCTTTTTCTACTGCAATCTGATGTGTAGGAGGAAGTCAAAACACACACTCACTCACACACACACACACACACACACACATACACAGGGACACACACATATCCATGTGCGGCTAAGTACACAGAGGCACACACTTGAATGCAACACACTGAGCTTAGTCAATCTCCGAGATCAGAGTACGGAGGAGTGCACAGAGAAACCACGTGTGACCTCTGACCTCATGGAGCTACATGACACCCAACTTTAAAACGCATGGCGTGCAGAACATACAACCACCGACGGCGGAGCACAAACAACACCTACTCCGGTACAACGACACACGCACCATGAGCAATAATTGTGTGTTGGGGAAAAAAAAGAAATCAAGCTGTTCCAATTGAACCATAATCATTTAGCAAGAGGCTTCTATACTCCTCTCTCCATGTGAGTCACGCAGTCAGCCCCACTGTGATGCGTCTGCAGTGGCTCAATGAATCACGGTGCCACTGTGTTACCTCACTTTTGTGTAGAGAGAGAGAGAAAAAAAACAAGTCAGAATTTAATGTGTTTAGCCATAGTATAGCTAATGCCCCCGATGCTTTACAACCTCACCGTCATTCAGAAATAGAGTGGATACAGAAAGAGCCACGCGGGGGCATTAATGCGGAATATGTGGGGGAGATACTCAATGAACATGTTGCATTGGGTATGCTCCTGTGAGATTGTCAGCGGATGAAAACGCATAACACTTGTGAGGAGCAATAATTTGCTGATGGTTTCGGGGGGGGGGGGGGGGTTTATGCTGGAGGTAAAAAATAAATTAAATAAAGTGAATCCATTTTTTGACAACTCGGGGGCAACATAACAATATGTAAATACACCGACATATTTTAACCCAGTAAACAGACTTTTAATTTACAAGCTAAGCAGATACAGACCACCATTAGCATTTATATGAAATCAGTTTTTTTCGGGCCAGCTGATGATGCCCAGTATTCACCTTAGACAATCTTAAACTCAGTTTTGGTCTCCACAAACTCCTTTGGGAAAACATCATGCTAATCGGCTGTTAAATGCTGTATTTTCCAGTCAGTCATTTGCTATCTGCTGTCTGATGCAAGCTGGTAGCGTACAGTAGGATTTTAGAGTTTTTTTTTTTTTTATAAACTGCCTGCAGCTGCTTGGAGAAATAAGTTGAGGAGGCCGGTGAGAATAATCCAAAACAGTTCAGTTGTGGGCCGTAAAACCATGAACTGAAAAACAGCATGAAGCTCTGCGGGGCTGAGGGGAAATGTATAGTTGGGTGATAATGCTCTGTGGGTTTTGACACCGTGGGCTTTCGCAGTCAATCACAATTTTAAAATATTAGTTACACGAGTTCTGAGTGCATAAGCCAGCATTTCATTTCCAGCTTTGCCAACAGTAGAGACCTCTGATAGAATCAACTTTATTGGTAGTAAGTCTCATCTACACCCTTAAAATCTCACTGCAAATGTTAGATCTAACTTTTCTCTGCATTTAAGAAGCAAGATTTTCTTGCATGTCTGTGTCAATCCATGATTCAGAGAACAAGATCCAGTATCAGAGGCATCATAACCCATTATTTTTTTTTACATGTGTAATATTACTCTTCTGCCTAAGGCAGCATTGGCACTTAAAGGCTGAGATATATTTTGATACATCTAAGATTCATACACTGAGGGTAAAGAAGAGCAATTCTTTTATTAATCGCCCTCGGGGGAGAAATTCATCCTCGTGCTGTGATTAATACTTTCTTTTACACAAACAGCTACCCAGAGACACCTACGCATGAAATGTGGATATTAAAAGCACGAGGTGGAGAGGAGACGTCAGAGTCGTACGGTCGCGCTGGTGGAGCAGCACTTGTTCAGCACTTCTCCAGCTCTGCAGAGATGACCTTGTCTGACTCGAACACGCCACTTCCTGCTGCTCAACGTGAGCCCTTATGAACTGAGTTACGGCCAACCGTGAAAAAAAAGAAACAATCTCTTGCTTTGTTTTGTTTTTTTTTCTTTGTCTGCTGATGTCACGTTGGCCATCATCATTCCGGGCAATCACCCACGCAGGCGTCTGATTCTACGTGACGCATGAAAACACAGCGTCACAGTATCGGCCCTGGTGTCCAGTTACACAGCAGCGGCTGGTCTCCCTCCCAGTCATCAGGTATTGGGTTTCACGTTGAAACCGTCCCCTGCTCTTTGCTAAGAGAGGCGACAGTTGGATGAAACACAGCCCTGTGAGTAAGCCTTAATGCAGCACTCAGGGCATAGATTACTGTGTGGCCTTCTACCCCCCACAATTAACCCAAGCACCACATCACCAGACATACACAATGCAGCACACAGACGCATCTCAGCTCTTCCTGCCTTTCTATCTCATGTCCTTCCTCTCTGGATTTCCTCCGCTCCTTATAGGGCTGTCCTGACATCTACTTCTGAAACATACTCTCAAGGACGGCATCAGGAGAAGTTTTGTTCTTAATCCAACTGGGCAAAAGCAAATTAGAGACGGGCTTGATGAATGGAGACAGACAGATGACAGGATGGAAGACGGGAGACGGGAGGGAGGGAGGGGGGAGGGGAGCAAGGACAAGGTATTGTTTGTCTGAAGCAGTGAGAGGAGGCGTGCAGCTGCCATGGGGCCGCTGACCATGGGAGAGACCCTGCAGCGTACCCCTGACCTCTGAAAGTGGGTTAAGAGGTTAAAGACACAGAAAGGCTCAGATAACAAAGTCCCTCAACACCTCTGCTCGCACACTCGGTCTCGCTCTCGAACACGCATTTCTATAAATACTGCATGCTATCAGCGGCGCTGTTTTTAAGTGCCCTGCGCCTGAGCCCTGACCCACATTCAGATCAGACCGCTCACACTAGAAAATTACAACTGCCGAGGTCCAAATTGAAACAATTATTCAACAAAAGTAGCAGCCATTTGTCTGATAAAGGCAAGGCGGCTTCTGCTTCTGCAGTCTGACCTTGATTGTGGCTCTAGCACTTTGCAGTTTGCACTGGGACCCGCACTGAGAGTAACTCCTGTGTTCTGACAACAAGTGTTTGCACCTTGACCCAGAGAGAAAAGGTCAGCTATGTCAGGGATCGAGTCGCAGAGCTATGGAGGGAATGGAAGCCATGACAGCTGTGTCTTCTGTGCTGCGGGGCTGTTGGGTAGATCTGTGCTCGTCTCTGGGAGAGAGGGGGAGAGATCAGGGATGGCAGAATGCGGAAAGTAGAGCTGCCGTTTGAAGCAGTCAAACATCACTCCAACACGCCTGGTACGTTATTGAAACAGCTCAGGGCAAAGGAACAAAACAGTAGATGTGGGAAGGAGCTACGCGAGCTTGTGTGGGTGTCTGAGTGAGGTTGAGAGCGATAGCAGAGAGCTGGAGTGCAACGCTTCCTCCTCTCACACCCCTACCACGGGGTGCACAGATCACAGCTGGTTGTTGGACAGGCTCAGATTGTTGCTCGTCTTTAGCTGTGATCAGCTTGGCTGACACAAACCGTGCTTCAGTTTGCTTCACATCTCTACAACATCATGTTCATACATCAGGGCCGGGCTGCTGCTACAGGCCCCAAACCTTCAAGGCCAGATTTTACTTTTCACAAAGCTCTGGTTAGATGGAATATAGATAGATTAGATATAAAGATATGTTAACAGATTGACAGACACAGATGTATTGCACGCATATGCCTCGTCAATATATATACTTATGTGCTTGTGTGTCATCATGCTCTACACATGCTCTGGGTGTCCATGTTGATTCAGCTGATTATGGTTGGAGGCTGACTGATCAGTGAACACACAGACAAGGATGCTTTTGTTCTTCTGTGTGTAACACTTTGATCCGATACATCACCGGAGCCTTAACAGCCCTTTGTTTGACATCGCCACATGACCATCTGTGGCAGCATGTGGCTTATCTGTACACACAGGTGGTTTATCTGTACATTAACAGTGTATGCAGGTAAATGTTTGCGTGTGTGCTTGGAGACTCACCGGTGAGGTTGGTGCGTGCACTGTAGGATCCCAGGTACCGGCCGTCTGTGTTGGGTGTGTAACACTCAAACAGACCCTGGTCCTTGGCCTGCACCTTGGTGATGTGGAGCAGGGCCGAGTCGCGGCTCAGCCTCTCCACATAGATCTCTTTGCTATTCACCCTCTGGGCATAGACGGAGTAGGCATAGTTTGGCTGAGCCGTGCTGACGATGCGGATCTCCCTGTCCGGCACTGACGACAGGTACATGGACCACTCAAAGTCCTGCTCCACGCCCTCTTTGTAGCCCGTCACGTTGCACCAGATGGTCACATGAGAGCCCTCAGTCCGTACCAGAGGTCCACCCTGCACCGTTACCACTCTCTGAGCCTCGGCGACACCGGCTGTAGAGATGGGGAGGGAGGACAGAGAGAGAGAGAGAGAGAGAGACAGAGGATGGGGGCGAAGGTGGGGGAGAGGAAAGAGAGAACATGGGTTACAAAACTGCCGTTTAAATATTTAGCGTTTGGCTTGTGCTGCCCACATCTCCCAGGAAATACAGAAACAACGTGACATGTGCAGCTTAGCGCTGCAGAGAACGCTTACGCTGGCTGTACGCAGACACACTCAACCCCTCGCACGCGCACACTTTTTGAACACCTCTAACCACTTGAAACATTCACGGCAGCTCTTCTTAACAGCACAGATCCAATCACGCGCACCGCTATTACGCACTCGCTGGCACGTTAACCCACAACCAGTCGTGACAGCGCTGCAGCTGCACACTACCGTACAGTACTACAGCGAGGTGAGAGGCAGCCATATGGGAATTGAGGCGAGAGGTCAGCGTGAGCTGGTAAAACACAAGTCAGGGCATGTTGAGCGTGTGTCAAACCCCAACTCTGCAGTGATATGGAGGACAGATGTTTTGGGTTTTTTTTCTTGCACGGACGTCCCTATTGTTTATTAAAGAGCATTTCTTTTCCTTGTTAAATTACCACATTGTGCCTTATAGGACCATATTTAACATTTACATCTTACGTCTTTTATATCTTTTAATCTCATGTGTATTTGATACCGCCAGATTCTTTATACTACATACTATTGTGAGACTCTATATCTGTATTGAACCCTAAGGACTCAATTAAGTATTTTTGATCCCAATTATAAAAGACGGTCTGTCTTTGATCCTTGATCCTCATTACTTCTGAGCAACAATGTGCAAAGACTTTAGAGACAATCTCCCCACTACTATATAAAATGATCAATTGTCATTTCTCCTTTAATCACAGCACATATAGATACATATATGTAGTTTTGTGTCCATTTTAGTTCTTTGAGGAACTGCCTTTACCATGGTTGTTATTGCTCTAAATAACAACCAAGCAGAAGCAATGTAAAACAAATTAACAACCAAACAGCAATCATATAATCAAGATAATAATAAATGACAACCTCCAATTGTTATATTTTGTTCTTACTACGACCAAACATGTTACTGCACAAACTGAGGGCTGATTTTAGCGTGACGCCCCAAATGAGGACCGGTTGTCACTGCTGTGTATGTTGCTCTGCAGCCTATATTTAGACAGACAGCATATGTGAATCTTGCCCCAACCTCTTTCATGCTCACATAAACAGATACACAAACGCACACACATTAAACACACGCAGCATTCACCATTCAGGGAAAACTACAAACATCCCTCTCATTGGGGCCGGAGACAACAGAGCACTTACACATACTCCCCCAAATCCAGACAGAGCGACAAGCACGCCGTTTCCTGTCTGCACAAGCAACTGGGGATTGCAGCTGTGTTTGTGAGTGTGTGCGTGTGTGAGCGTGTGTAAATGTGTGCGCGCGTGAGAAAGTCTGTGCAATGCTGTGTCTGTGGGCACAATGCTCTGCATTAATAATTCACCAGAACAGTTTCTTAACTTCAACATCCTCTCGCCTCTCATAGTAACTTCCACCACATTCCCATGCTTCCATTTACACCCACGGATTTATACCTGTGTGGACGCCCATGTGTTTGTATCTGTACGCTGTACTTCCTTCCTGCACTTGGAGCTCAGACAAACGCATGATATCTCGTAGCATCTCCTGGATGGGATTTGAATTCGGTCACTGTGGCATAACCAAGTGAAAACTGATGAAATCAATTATTCCTTGTGGCTTGATTTCTCCTACAGGAGCCCCGCAGCACTAATCACGGCCTAAATTACGAAACTATGTGTGAACACCGCCAACTCCAAGTCTAACTTCAGCAGGGTTAACCTTGGAAGGGAGGAGAGAAATATTTTATTTAGCCAAATGGCACAATTATCTGCGAATCAGCTGCCTTGACTGCTGGAGGAAAATGATAAGATATTAAAGCAACAGCAGAAATAGCATTTATAAAGAGAGCCTCACTGAGGCACGGCAGACATGTCATAATACTATAAGACATATTATCATTAGATATTGTAATATTATGGGAATAATACGGTATACAAGGCCTAAAATGAATCAAATGAATCCACTAGTGGTAAGAATACATTTTTTATATCCTGCACTTGTTCGTATTTCCCCCCATGCTGCTTACATTTTTCATGCAGTCCCGCTGAATAATGAATAAATCAACGTAATCAATTACAATCGAGTCGTTAAGGCAGGGGTGCTGTTTATTTAATAGCACCTGGAGATGGAATCGAATAAATAAGCCGGGTGGAAAAAAAAGAGCCCCTTTCTTTTGAAGAACCGAAAAAGACGGACTGCTGCTCCTCGTGGTTCTCCCACAGATTTATGTCAGTTGCTGTAGATCAATGTTCCTAATTTGCGTCTTCAAACAGTGAGCAGATTTATGTTACTGGAGCTAATACAGCTGCACTGAGGGAGTCCCTACGCACATCTCCCTTCCACTTGCACACTCCTTTGTACAAGCAATAGGCCCCGACCTGCTAAACATTTGCCCACCGGCATTTAAAAAGAGGCTCGACACGCGGAAATCCTTCCACGGCGAGCAAACACCACATACTGGAGTCTTTTCATTCTCTCTCGACGGAGACGGACAGTCTATGGTGAAGTGCAGTGACGGAATACAGCTGAGCCTGTTATGGGATGCATTAGGTAAGACGCCGCGGTCTCCTCTGACTCAGGCCTTGCCTCCCTGTTTTTCGTCAGAGAGCTAATCTGGCGGCACCCAGTCTGCCCACATCCAGCACAGATCAGGTCAGAGCCGAACCGCCGCATCACTGCTTCTCATGTTGCAGCAGCTCATCCAGAGCTGGAGATATATTACTCACACATCCTTAAAAGAACCATACTACTCATACTATGTCGGCGCGCTAAGAGCTCTCCTCCGCTCGCCTGTCTCCTGTCAGCCTCCTGAAACAAGCTGCCTCCTTACTTCTGATTGCCCTCACTTCCTTCCTCCCATCATCAATCCTTTCCTCCATCCTGGCCCTTCACTTTTTCCCTCTTTCTCTCCCTCTCTTTCCGTTTATTCCTGTCTCTTCTTTATGCCTCGCGGTTCTCTGCGTCTTTTCAGCTAGGATTTAAGCAGCTCTGTGAAACTTCAAAGTGCCCATCGCTCTGCAGGCTGTTTAGAGAGGCTGACAATGACATACCAAACCCTACAGACCTTCAACTGATCGCTCTATCCCACCAACCTTCCATGATAATCCCGTGCCCACAACCTCCCCCACTTCTTCACCTCTGGCTGTGCTGTCTCCATCGCCCGGTGCCCATATTTTCTCAACAAGGCCTCAGATTTTCTATTATTAATGCTCATCTCCATCTCTGCATACCACGGATGTCTTTTCACCCATCTCCTCCTCCTCCTCCTCCTCCTCATCGTCACTTTCTCTCTCTCCCTCCCTGCTTCTCTTTCTCTCTCTCTCTCAGTCTCTGGCTTCCCTCTACCGTGTCTCATCTCACATCTTTACTGCCAGTTGCTTCCCACGCAGGGAACATGCGCCCTACGTAAGATGATGCTGAATGACCACAGAGAAGCTCTAACTGACCTTGCTGTTTGTCGGCCAGAGGATGCAGTCCAATGGGAGCAGATGACTCCTAACACACATATATATATATAAACACACACACACACACACACACACACACACACACAGAGGGAAAGCTGTAAAGAGGATTATGCTAAGTGGAAGGGGGGTTAAACACTAATCCAATCATTTGTGGCCAGTGTCTTATTCTCAGTGGAAACAGCAGCAAGGCCACTAGCATTCATGCCTGTGAGTCACATCATCACTCTTCTGCGACACAGGATAATTATACACCTAGAAAGGTGTATAATAAAAAAGCTGCGGGGTGTAAATAATAAAGGGGACAGTCACAGGAGTGGCCAGAAGTGCCGGTGTGGAAATTTGAGTTGTCTGTCACCTCTTCTTGCTTTCAATTCTGATTGCGCACCCCACCAATATGTAAATCTTTGAATGGACCTATCAGGGTAAGCAGATACATTTCCTCAATTTGCCTCAAATATCAAGATCAGTGCTTCCAACACGGTATCCTCTTTATCGTTACTGACAGCGTAATATAATCTGGAAAAATAATAAGTAAATAAATAAATGCCGTTGACGAGAATATTTCCGTGTCATTGTCCAACGAGAGCGTGACGTTGTATCACACACAGCAGCATCTTTGTGCATGCACTTCACTTCCCGGCTGCTGTTCTCTGCAGGGGTCACCTCATTAGATCAGAAACACGCACACACACACACACACACTCTTGCACTGAATTAAAGAGCAGCATCGTCATCTGGACGTGTTTCACATGCATGTGATTAAGTATTTGAAAGGGAATAGCAAAGAGAAATTCTTTATGTTTGGCAAACTATCTGGTTGGAATAAACACATACAGAAGCAGCCAATTAATGATGTATTCACCTCATGCATCACAACGTACTGCTCTGCCTTACAAGCTGCTCAATGTGCCAATCAGAATTCACCATTTAGTCCTTTCATAAAGCTCTGAGAGCCGTTGTAGGATGTTTGCTAATGTTGCCAGGTCCCTGTCAATCAAATCTCAATAAGCCACTCCCACGGTCCTTGTGAAGTAAGTGTATTTAACTCTTGATACTCCCTGCTACTGTTTCTCTCCCTGAACTTAGGATTATCGTGAATATTTCATGATACAGGAGAATTCACAAGATCTGAAGCCACGTTTTCAAAGCAGCTACATCAATAATGTGGATTTTAGTCCTGACATTCCTTGTTCGGGTCAAAACAAATCTTGTTGTGGTACTGTACTGCTGCTGTGCACAACAACACAAGGTTCTCAGCCTCTTACTTATTTTACTTTTATTTTTTTACAATAACTTTTTTGGAAAAGTTGAAGAGCGGGGGAACTGAAGTTAACTACAGCCAGCAAGATATGAATTAAATATGAACATGCTTGCCAGACATAAAGTAAAATGGACCTCGTCAGTGTCCTGTCTTCCCAAGGGAGGTTCAGATTCATCCCGCAGATCTGAAATCGTGTGAAGTCAGACAGCGAGGTAGCGATAAGAAAAGGAAGAGATCACATGGTGAGAGGAGAGGAGAAAGAGGAAGAGGGAGGGAGCCAAAGCGAGAACGACAGCCGCCTTGAGGGCCCAGAGCGGCATAAAAAAACATGCTGCGCTAAGTGAATATGCAAGTGCAGACTTATGGGCTGCACATATATGTGTGACAGAGGGAAATAAACGCTGTAGGACGACGATGAACATAAGAGCATTTTGCCGTCTCTCAGTGCTGGTTCACTATTCTCCAAAATCACTCCGAGTCTTCCTCCCTCTAGGCCCCTGAAAGCATTTGACCCCGTTAACATCATTACCAGAGAGAGCAAGAGTGTGAGGGAGACAGAGAGATTCCAAGATGAGGGAAAACTGGAGGGAGAGAGATGAAAGCGGCAGAAAGAGGAGACGGTTTCGTGCGAGGGAAATGTTAACATTTAGCGAGGATGTGGGCGCGGATCCAAAGCAATCCCGCACGTTTCCTGAAATCTTGCAGCAAAAATAATCTGCGCCTGTTTTGTATCGAGGCCAGGGAGATGACAATTTTTCTTTAATTTCCTCCCATCTTCATCATCTAAATGAGACGTAAGTGAATTTGCGCCTCTGCTGATGCTGGCGATAGTGCAAAAACTTACAGTGCGCCGGGCTACTCGCACACATCACACGGCGAGCAAGCACGTCAGCCTAATGTAAACCAAGTAATGGAGTGGCGAGAGCGCCCACTCTTTCTTCCCCGTGGCTTTCTTGGGATTCTTGGATGTTTGATTGATGGGCTTCGGGCAACACTGAATATTACAATTCAGTCCTCATTCACTCATTCTTCTCCCCACTGCTGGTCCTTCCCACAGTGATAATCATCATTTGAGTCAGAGTGTGGAAATCAGTGTAGCACGGCCATCATTCCCGACCTCTGACCCTCTCGTTGGCTTCAAAAAACCTTCGACAGACCCCCATTTATTAACCGGTGGCATATTTCTACTGGTCTGAAGAGGAGGCTAAATGATTTTGAATGTCCAAGGGAAAACGCCGGAGCCGCAGGAGGCCCGTCGTAGGCGAGGAAGGTGTGACGCACGGCGTGTACATGTGATTGGTTGACGCCCAGACATATGGCAAGACAGGAACACTTAGAGTTAGACAAGTTAGACGGGCTGGCTAACACTTCCAATGATGGGCCATTAAATCCTCACAGCTTAAATGAGAGCGAGAAGAGGAGAGAGGAAGATACACTGCACATCAGTGTTTCATCTTTATATGGCTCAAATTGAAAGAGCTATGTGGTGCCAGTGGCAAATACTCAAGCTTTACCAGATGAGGAGAGTTACATACAGAGAATGTTTTCTTCCTGTATTTTCAAAGCTAAATGAATGCTCCACATCACACTGCTCACAGGCTTGGAAGGCAGGCAGACTAGCCAGGGGCTGAAGAGAGAGCCAAACATAAAGATAGGTTTAGGCTACGTCAGACACTCTCCTTCTTTCCAGCAGGGACACAAACAGTTTACAGAGAAACTCTTTAGCTTCTCCTCTTACTCTTGTTTACTATCATTTTTTTTGCGGAGAGTCAGATGAGAAGATTAATACTCTCATTAGCTTAGCTTAGCATAAAGACTGGAGAGAGCAGAAACAGAGCTGGCCTGGCTCCGTGCCTCCGCTCACCTCTCAACCTCATTAATTAACATAAATCTTTTTGAGCATTGTGCGGCGGACTGTTTCTTGGCTGCCAGCCGGACTTTTCTGGAGTCTCCGCTGTTTATCGGGTAACCTCGCAGTAAGAGCGAGACCTCGGCAAGCAGCGGCTGTGTCGACTTTGAAAGGAGCCGAGCAAGCAGCACAGCCGTCTCCAGTCGTGGAGGCCGAGCTGAACTGACCATCTGCACCGTCTGACAACTTCAGGACACACTATATCACCGCGGGGTTCTTCACTTTTCGCGTGCATGTATGCTTTTTTTGGGGAATCGTGAAGTCTGCCGCTCTGAATTCGGGACTTCTGCTTCACACCTGGGTCTTGCCGTCCTCTGTTCTCACTCTGCTAAACAGTCCTAGTTTATTGGTCCCTCGGGCTAGAACAGTCATGACCCCACCTGCGTTGCTGCTTCTAACAGCTGGTATGACCTGGATGGAAGCAGTGGAGGGGGTTTGAGGGTAATTCATACATGTGTTGAAGTGTTTGTGCACTCTGTTGCCGCTACAGTGTAAATGTAAATAAGCGTAGAGGCTATTCTTCGGCAGAAATATAAGCTGATTCATGTTTCCCTTCTTTTCCATCTCAGACGCTGTTAGTATTTGTAGATGGTGTCAACAAAGTGCAGCAGATGATAATCTATCCTTCTCTGCTGAACAGCTGCCTCTTCATCATCCCTCCCACACTCTCAGCTGCTTCTCCTTCCTGTTTGACCACAACGGAAAATAGCTTTCAAGCTGATTGTTCCAGTGATCATTTGAAAACACGCAATCAGCGCACAGCGATTCCTCTCTGAACCCTTTAAACAATATCAAAATTCTCATCTGCGCTGCCAGACAGAATAAATACTCCTTTGCTCGGCATGCTGCTCCGGCTCCCGGGCCCTGGCTGTGAATGAGGGGGAATGTGACCAGGATTACTATGGAAGTATTAGACAATGACTGCAGTGCAGCCGACAGGGAGGACCTGAGCAGTAACTCAGTTACTGCGCCGCTGTCACATATGGCGCAGGTACATGACACCTTGACATATAAACAGAATTAAAGGCTAAAATTGCCTGTGTCTGAAGGCAATTCCTCGCACAAACTATAATGAATAAATAATTCAGCGAGAAGACAGCGAGACAGCCCGAAAGACATTGAGAAACTGTGACTGGGAAGCACTGTCTGTCTTGCCATTGTTTTGCCTCAGCCCAAACAACAACAGTGAAAAAAAAAATTGCATTTGAGATGAATTCGTTGGACTGTTGAAGGCACAGCCTGAATATTATGAACATACTGCAATAGCATACTGTACTGCACGATACAAGGATAACATTTTTTCATACTTTGCTCAATGCAGCTGTTGCAGTATGAGAAGTCAATCAACAAAACAAAACCAAAAAGTGCACTTCTTTCCGCGGGATGTAATCATACTCGCCATCATCCTCCTCATTAATGTCCTCGTCACACTGCATACAAGCGGACTGTGAGCGCCGGACTGAAAGCACTTGAAGGAAGCGATGACTTTCAAACGTACAGTCAGTCCAGGGAAACACTGTCGTGCTGCAGAAAATAAGATAATTACACGACTACCGCAGTGTTGTACTTTGCATATTGTGTGGAGTCAATCGAGTCCTGTCAAAGCTTTAATTCTGCGGGTCACTGGGAGCCTGGTAAACATTTACGGTGTGACAGATGGTTACACTTCGTCTGTATGCAATGAATAGAAGATGCAGCAGGACTGCCTGCGAGCCACATGGATGTGTTTAGGTTAGTAGTTAGACGTGTCAATCATCGGCTCATGGAGAATGAGCCTATTATGCCTTTCTGCTGTACATTTATGTTTACAACAATGCGCCAGACAAATGGGTCAAGATATAGGACAGAGGCAAATTGTCAAACCGGTTGATACACACTGGTTCATGGACACACACACATACACACACACATATACACACACCTCTGGTGCATTAAGTGCCTCTATCCACTCTCTTCACCAAATCCATTAACTCCATGAGGACACCTGCTACCCCGCTAACCTCATCTTCCCAACCCTCCCCCAGTCCTAACAAACCCCAGCCCTCTCTCAAGGACGGCGGCACTTCCCCCCATCCTGTCTGGATGACAAAGCACAGCGGTTTCATATCGTCCCCGAGCAAAAACTTCCACACGGACACAGATTACGCAAACAGAAGCGAAACTTCATAATATCCTGTCATTAGCAAATGTTAGAGCAGAGTCGACTGAATGTTTGCGTTAATTGTTCTAAAAGAATGTGAGGCTGTGAAAACACTCAGCTATCTTCGGTCATTATCCATCTTGCGCTTGTGCACAATTAAGCCTGACAGCTGTATCTACTTTATGTACAGTGGTTAGTTTTTGTGTGACTGGCAGTCTGCTATCAGTTCCCACGTTTGCGCATTAGGCTGTAGATTGGAAAGGAAACTAATTAACTATTAATTAGTCTACTTCAAACAGACTTTTTTCTGCCATTGTCAGTCATTTTGCCTTTCAGGCAGTAAAAGACGTGCTTGTAAATTCATGCATTTATGCATAAGCAATTAAACACAAACACACGCGCGTGCATCTCTTTGGTTTTTAGGTGTAAAGCGGAAAAGAAGCACATTACCAGAGCATAATGGCAAAGTGAGTGAAGAGCTCTTCATCATTGTGTAAGAGGGATTTTTTTTTAGAGGGGTTGAAAAAAGAGAAAAAATTGATTGTGCGAGATGACATTTATTAATGGGTGAGCAGGCACACTCACACAGACGTGCACACACTTTGGTGCACGCACTCCGAGCTGAGCGTGGATCTGCCGCGTGCAGGTGGGGATCGGTCGTCATAGCTACGCTGCCTGGTGAGTATCCCAGTATCCCACCAGCACGGGATCCGCCCGAGCGGAGGAGCAGCCAGGGAGCAGGGTGTGTGTGTATGTGTGTGTGTGTGGAGGAGTAAAGCGGAATTCTCTGGTCTGCTCGTCATCATTGCTCCAGACACGGCGCAGCAAAGGGGGGGCGGAGCAAACAGCTTCCCAGGGGGAAGATGGGTCTGGTCTGGAAGGTGACCGTGACGAGACTTGAATCGAGAGGCTGCTAAACACACACCTCCTCTGACGCTGTGAGGGGGACGAAAATATCTGGTTCAGATCAACACTTGGGGGCAGTTTCTAATTAGTGGTCTTTGAAGAGAAGGTGGGCCGGGCATTGTATCTTCCAGAGGGGGAGGGAGATCATGGGGCTATTCACTTGAGCAGGAGACGGAGGAGGAGGAGGAGGAGGAGGAGGAGGAGGAGGCAGCTGCAGCACCTTTCAAAGGAGCAGAGGCAGAGACACATGCAAATCGACCCAAACTGAATGGCTGTAGGCTCGTTGTTGCGTCCTTATCACAAAACACAAGATTCAATCTGAGCCGTGACAACGTCCTTTTGTTTTTATGCCCCTAAACTCACTGCCTCTGGATGGTACTGTAGACTGGCAAGCTCTCTTGTCTTTTATTAGGGCTTTCAATTTGGAGGATCACTATGGTTTTACTCACTGGTTTTTACAATACTCCATTTTGACTCCAGGTGTTTATTTTATTTCACTGTGCTGAGTTTTATAGATTGAATTTAAACATTGTACTTCTGTATCCTTGAAGGTTTCAGGGTTACAATATTGCTATCGTTAATTTTTGGCGTCTCTTTTCCCCCACCACTTCCAGTTGTTAGTGTTTGTGTGGATGCCGCTACGTATAAATAAAGGTGGGCTGAGGCACACTCCTCGCAGGGACTTATGATGTGGCAGAGTCGTGACAGTCAACCACTGCTGCTGCTGCTGCTGCTGCTGTAGAGTCAAAATCAGACACAAAGCAGACTCTGCCTCTGCTCAAGCCCCAGCTCCAGCCACTTCCCTGATTCACTGTGGCAGGCAGGAAGTCTCCCTCAACAACTTTGCCTCACTTCACACTGTCACTCATCTCCCCATGTGAACTGGAGAAAGACTCCAGCTCAGATCTGGGTCACAGGGGAGGCTCATCATTAAAACACACACACACAGCATGAGAGGAAGAGCTTTGATTATTCACAACTAACTTTGGATTGTTAATTCATTTCACTGCTGGCAATACGGTTCTTTTTCTTCAGTCTTAATGTTTCCTTGACCTCTGCTGAGAGCCTCGGAATTGTTTTATTCCTCAAAACTCTTAACTTCTTTTACTCAAGCTGTTCAAGTGGGGGGAAAGCTGTGCCACTGTTCCTCCTCGTTGTCCTGTAAGAAACATCCTCACACAGACTGGAAGAGCATTGTTTCTCTGCTTTTCAAGCCAGCAGGAGAAGAAGCGAGAGAACGGAATCAGTGTCTCTACAAAGTCAGGCAGCCAGAGCCACTAGACACTGTCGTGTTACACGTCACGCCTCTTTTGTTTCCAGAATGCCGGGATGCCATCGAAAGAAAAATCACACACACTGGGGTGGTTTTTATGCCAGTGCTGTCTGTTTCTAGGTAGAATGCAAAGCAACCGACTTCTCCGCTGGAGCGTTGAGGGATCTCTGTAACGGAGGCGCTCAAAGTTTCACCTTCAAGGGGACAGAGAGGACGGGAAACCTGATGACGGGGGACCTGGGAGGTGTTGTAAAACCGCATCAACAGTTGGGTGTGAGAGTCTGTGGCAGACCGTGAAGACCGGATTACAGGGCGGTCACTACGCAGCCCTCAGCCGCACCAGGCAAAGTCCAGAAAAAACATAAACGGCCACACCCCGCCGGCAATCCTGTTTGCCCACAGCAGTCGTGACACTGACCTACAAACAGCCTGCACCATCATCGTCATCATGCATGTGAACGTTAATGCATATTAACTGGAACCTGCTGCACAGCTGGCGGATGACAGACGGGCCGACGGTCTTATTTCTGTTTTTCCCCCCGTCGTCTGGGCTCGTCAGTTGTGTAAACAACGTTACGATATCAAAAAAAAAAACGACACCACAAAAGGAGTCTTGTTGCGGGTTTACACAGAGGCGTGGGTCTGGTTCTTGTGATGCAAACAAGCGTGCACTGAGAATAACGAGGGGAGCAAACACCGGGAGACAGCTGCACAACTTGTGTTCCCCCCCCCCCCCCCCCCCCCGATCACAGAGGGAAGTAGGAAATCATGATGAATAACAAAACGCGGGACAGTCACACGCACAGTCGTCAAAACTTTTCCATATAAAGCAGCGGCACGTCAGCTGCACAAACAGGCCCACGGTGAGTCGGCCGTCTAGACAGCATCCTATGCCGTGGAGTCAGCTGAGGCTTAGCAACACACTCGCCTGTGTGGTAACAGCTGACTGGAGAGCCCCAGCGAGGAGGACACAGCGGTCCGACCACACACGGGCTGAAATCCCAAGTCGCTTCTGAGGGGCGGGTCTGGGGGCGTCCAGCTGTCATTCTTATTTGGGAAAGAGGAGCGGCTGGGGCTTCACAGCGGGGTGTGGCACCACAAACTTTGAATCCTGACAAGGTTTCAGATGCCTGGGATGCAACCTCGCCGCTGCCATGACCAGATGCAATCTTACGGAGGTCCAGCAGAACGATTAAAACAAACCGCTGTATCATTATACTACGGTTGTTTCTCTCTTCACTCTCTGAGAAGATAAAACAAATGGACTTTGTCTTCCTGCAAACAAGGACGTGCTAGCAATTAAATAGACGGCAGTAAGTTCATACACTTGTCTAGATGAGTCACTCCCGCAAGCCATAATTCTGGTTTCTTCAGCTTTTAATTACACATTTACAGATGCAAACATTTAAGATGAACGTCTGAGAGATTCTTCTGTCTCAGACTACTTTCAAGCATATCTGACAATAGTCACAGGGCCGCGTGTAGTATCAAGCCTATACTTAAGTGGCTGTTAGTGCTGCCCTTCTTCAACTGTACAAATTTTCAGAAACAACAACAGCACAATAGTTTATGTCTAAAATGGAAATGAGCTGTAAAGTACCTTTGTGTTGTTTGATTGGGCTAATTATGCAGGGCCGGCTTCATACTGCTGCTGATAAGCACAAAGTTCTGATGCTGCTACTTCAACTACTTTAAACTTCTCTATTTTCAGTCAGTCGCATTATAATGAGCTGGGATATCAGGCTATCGCTTCTGGCTTTAAAACAACGATCAAAAACATCTAAAAATTTTAGAAAAATCAAACTAAAAGATAAGAAGGGAGGAGAGGAAATAAAAAAAACCATCTCGCAACAGTTTCATAGTAAAAAAATGTCTTCTGGGGGACTAAAACTGGAGGTAAGTGGAGAAAAATACTTCACACCACTGTTTATGCAAGTTTTGACTCCTTGGCTGAAAAGTGTGGACAGGATATTTTACCACTGACCCTTTTCCAAAGCACCGCCTTTCAACTTTTTCATTTCATGTTCCACTCCATGTGTCCACAGGTTTTCATCCCCTTCTGTCTGGAGCCTTGAGTTGTGTATTCCACCAACGTGAACATCAAGTCTGCACCGTGGTTTTTCATTCCTGTTTCAGCCCAGCTTCATCATTGTGCTGCGGTAATACCGCCGATGCATCTTTAAAGCCAGACATTACATTTTTATACCCTACAGACGTAAATGGAAATCCATGGGTGGAGAGAAAAAAAATAAAGTTAAAGCAAATGAAATCCTGCAGCGGGATTTTGAAATTCTAGACAGGGATTTGTAATATTCGCGCTTTGAAGCATATGAGTTAAAACATGCAAAGTCACTGCGACGGTCCTCAACGTGTGTCTGTGTGTGTGTGCTGGATATTGCAGTGAAGACACGGCTCCAGACAGATTTCTGTGTTAAGTTCCATTTGAATGAGAGGCCACTCCCCCTGCCACACCCTACTCGCGGCCGACCCTCATGAAAAATTCATCGCATAATTCCTCTCCCCCCCGAGGCCGACCATCTGACACAGGAGTGTGCAAATTCATTCATAACATGTTCAGATATTGTGTGAACAGGCTGCAGGAGGAAGGAAGAGGGGGCACCTGTCCCATGAGTTGGCAGAGCCAATCAAGATATATTTGAAGGTGTGAAAAACTGCGTGTGCGGCAGAACGCGCATCTTGTCAAACATAAGCTCGAAAGATTTTCCTCTTTTACAATGCAAAGCTGCTCTGAGACCAGCTGATAAACAGGGCCAGTGGCAGCTCGTCTGAACCTGACCGACTGCGGGCTGCTCTCCTGTCAGCCGCGTAAATGGAAACCGCTCAGGCATTTCACAGTTAAGCCAGCCAGCCTCACACATATTACATTTCAATTTAGTTATATAAACTGGGACGTCTTGAGTACTTTAGGTTGGCTCACCGTTTCAAACGTACTTTTAGACAGGCAGAAGCGAGCACGCCCACCAAACCCCCCCCAACCCCCATACACACACCTCAAACAAATAAATAAATAAGTAAAAGTCACACTTTGTTCACGGCGCAGAAAAAGCATGACATCGCTCTCGCTCTCTGAGGGGAGGGAGGTAGACATCCTGTTTGTAAAACTAATAAAAATTCGTTCCTTCAGGCAACTCTTTTATTATGCTTTATATCATAAACCCCGGTGCCACAAATAAGCAAACGCACGCGCACTCACTCACTCACTCACACCTGGTTGCAAACTCAGCAGCATAAATATGGCCCGTGTAAGATTTGGCTGCCAAAACATTGTGTGGCTTCAACAGTGAGTGATTTGGTCTCCATGTTGCACGGCTGTCACCCACCTCCCTTTACTCCATTCAAAAGGAAAACAACAGCAAATGCATACAGTACGGAGGCTCACACTTGTGGCAGCATCAGACAGCCGATCTCGCACACTAGTTCACTGGATTTAACAAAGATGCTGACAAGCACAGTAGGAGAGGGATAAACAATTGATATAGCAATATATTCCCAAAGAGTCTGTTGTGATTAATCTTTCATATCTTATTAATACATTAGCACCAATATTGCATTGCTGAGGCATCGCTGCGTTCTTCTTTGAGGCACTCTGAACTCACAACCAGCTTCCTGTCAGGATGATAAGTTTGTACGACAGAAAGTACTAGAAAGGCTACATGCTACATGTTGTGTCACATGTATGTGAAGATTTATGCATGACTGCTCGTAGATTTACCGTTTTAAGCTAAAAGTGTCACTGCGGTTTCTTCATGCCGAGTGGTTTGTATCCCAGTCAGACCGTAGACCTTTCTATGTCTGTGTTCACAGTCCAAAAACATGCATGTTTAGGCCAGTTGGAGACTCTAGATCGCCCCGAGGTGTGAGACTGATTCGCGTGTGTTTGAGTGTGTGCATGCTCTGCAGTGCACTGACAAGCTGTCCAGGGTGTATTCACTGCCTTCACCCTATGTCAGCTGGCAAGGCCTCCAGCAGAACCCTACCATACCTTTAGGTACAAAGATAATGGATGGATGGATGGGACGAATGTTTTCTTTCCTTGATGTTGTGCTGCGCAATTAATCATTTTAGGACTGCAACCGACTATTCAGCTGGCCATTGTCATTACAAATCCTCTGAGTCATCGTTTGATCTATAAATAGTGAAATACCAACGTGACATCTTCAAATATCTTGTTCTGCGGGTCCAATAGTCCAGGCCTTAAGATTTTAAGATTATTTATCATGAAAGACTCTGACAGCGAGAAGATAATTATATTTGAGAAGCTGGAGCAAGAGGATTTTTGGCATCTTTGATTACAAAAGGACTTGATTATCAGAATTGTTCCCAATTAATTTTCTGTCGATCAACTGATTTCTCAGCTCTGTGGGGGATTTATTTCGCAGCGGATCACGTATAGCAGAGCTGCACATCTGATATCGCCAGTGATCCTGACATGTCATTATCAAAGAAAATATCACGAGCTTTGAGCAGGTGATCACACAGATTCACACACACACACCTCATAAAGCAGAAGATGCTCTCCCCTCACACCTGAGAGGTCCTCTACCACCTCACACTGCTTCCCATTTAACCATATGATTCATGATGATTATGTAACGTAAAAACCGTGCCTCATCCAGCCTACACTGTGGATTGGGTTCACATTGCCGCTGCGTGCAGTCCTCTCCTCTGTACACAGAACAATACAGCTCACATTTCCCTTTGTGTCTAAGTGTGGGGAGGTGGGAGTCATTTAAAGCCCCCCCACACACACACACACATCCCAGCGAAAGTGACTTCTGATGAGGGGACGTGGAGCAAGCCGCAAGCTGGTAATCCTCTTGGCCAAGTGGGGGCCTCCAGCGGGCCGACTTCCACTCCCACTCCTGCCCTCCCTCCTCTCCTCCTCCGTCCCTCCGGCAGCGCTGACAGGCCTCCCCATCCAGGAACAGAAAAGCCATCTGGTGTTTGTTTGGGACAGTTCACAGCCAGGATGTACTGCGTTGTGTTTTGTGTGTCAGCAAGCGTGCCTGACCATCGAATGGACGCATGTGTCACCCAGTGAGTTTCATCATGGACCCGTGTGTGTGCGTGTGCGCGTGCTCGAACTCACATTTGTCTGTGAAATCCGCTAAATTGCAGGTGAGTGTGAACTGTGTGAGAGGAGAGCACACGGCGGCACGCTTACTGTATCCTGGAGGGATGACTTACTGTACAACAACAAGCTTCTTGTGGGCGCCTTCACGCCCACAGGATGACTTCACACCCTCAGGGGTTGTACGTATGCTTATGCGTGTGTGCATGTGTTGCTCATGTGTCTATGACCAGGTGTGCCTATGATCTGGGTGCGTGGACCCCTATGCTGCTGCCTGTGTGTATTTATAAGCATGCGTGTGGGCGGGTTAATTACAGACAATGGCAGGTTGTCTCCATGATCTCCCCTTGAACCAGGGGGTCAGACTGCAGAGGGTTAATCTGTGACTGAGGTCCAAATATCACATTAACCTAGTTCAGCCATACATACACACACACATCTGTTCACAGGCATCTGTCATTACTGCAGTGATTATTATCAATGTAGCCCGCTTCCCACCTGACTCATGGTGACTGTAGTTGCTCTCCTCAACTAACCAGCTCAAATATGCATGTGTCACACAGGTGTGCCACGACTCTCTCTGTCCCTCCCCCCCTCTACCTCTCACACTCACACGTACACATTTACCTTGTCCATCCAAACAAGAGTTGCACTAGACGACTTACCGAGCAGAGCACAGGCGAGGAGGAGCGCAGCGGCTGCCATTGTGTGCGTCGTCCCAATGATCCACTTCCAGCAGTCCCCTCAGCTGAGGTGAGGAGGGGGAGTCTGGTCCGGGTCTGCTCCGCTCTGACTGACTGTGTGTGTGTGTGTGTTAAACCGGATCAGAAAGATGAAGGAGGGAGAGGAGGGAACGACAGCCGGGAGGGGGGATTGTCTCTGTGAGAGTCAGCTGCACTGGTGTGCCAGTGTCGGACTCACCTCTCCGCTGTCCTCCCGGAGAGAGCGGGGTGGAAATAAAGAAAGAAATAATTAAATAAAAGAAGAGGAAGAGCTGCTCCCCAGCCCCTCACCTAGACCCACCCCGCTCCCGGTTCACTAGGCGCATCCGAGACTGCGGAGGCGCATCTTCCTCCTCCTCCTCCTCCTCCTCCCGCTTCTCCTGCTGCGTAAAATCACTTGCGCGTCTCTGGATCTGGACTGTGTGTGAGCACCAGGGGGGTCCGATAGTGTAGTGCTGCTGTAATGTCCCCCTTTCTCAAATCCGAGCAGGCTCCAGCAGCGGCTCTGTCCCTCGCTCCCTCTCTCTCTCTGTATGTGTGTCCGTATGTGTGTGTGTGTGTATGTATGCGCGTGTGTGGAAATCCCGGAGACTCTGATCAATCTGCGGCTCTGGCTCCGCAGAAAGCCCGGTGGGCGGGCGCTCTAGACGAGGCTTTGTGCCGTGACACAATGCATCAGATTAATCAATGAAGAGGAGGGGAGGAAAAAAAACTCTCACTCCCAACTCTGAGCTGCTTGCTCAACTGCACCAGCAAACGCACCTGAGGCTAAAAAAAAATAAGTGCATGTAGCCCAACCCACCGCCACCGCCTCCACCGATAGAAATAGAAAAAAGTGGCTTCCCCTTCTGGAAGAAAATAAGCAGACGAATGAGTCTGAACGCTGTTCCCAGAGTGAAGCAGTCGTGTCCCCGTGTGTGTTTCCTGCTTTGTGTTTGCCTGGCACTTTCTGAAAAGTTCCCAGCAGCAGCAGCAGGGGTGTGCAGTGTGTGTGTGTGTGTGTCTGCCCCCACCCCCTCGCCACAGGCCCCGCCCCGCCCCGCCGGCTTGCCCGCCCCGCCGGCCGGCCCGCCCGCCTGCCTGGTGGGACACCACCGAGGGTGAGGTCAAATTTGCATTTCTGAATCTGAATTCTAGGCCAGGACAGGGACTGTTGCTGCTCTGAATAGGTTAAGCCAAGTGGAGGGTAATTAATAGCTAAACTCAACACAAGCCAGCAATTTTCTCAGCTTGTTAAGAGTTTTCCCTCTGTTTTTCTTTCTCTTTTTTCTCCACATTCTGCTGAATATTAAGTGTGTTTTAATGACAAGGGCTCTCGGAGAGAAAGAGAAGTGATAAATCCTGGTTCCAAAGCTTGACTGTTCATTTATGGTGTTTACTTGTCTTCTGCTGATCACAAAAGTCACCTTCTCATGAATAATTTACCCAGCACAGTCTGTGTGTTATAGACACAATATCACTCTCACCCAACCCCCCCATATACACCACTGGCAATCAACATAATGAGGTGCCACTCTGCCTGGGAACTGTAGGAAATATCAGAACAAATACTGCTTTCCTTCCAGCGCGTTACCGTTCATCTCTGAGAGATCGTGAGCTGCAAATTCCACCTCTCTTTGATTGTGATCATAAGTAGCTAAACCAAACATTACTTTGACACATGCTCAGATTTATTTATCCGCAACGACTCTGCCTCTGCTATATTAGCAGGATCTCAAAATAGACGAGGTGAATGGGAGCACGCTGGAGAACAGAAAATAGCACAATGAGATAATACTGCCTTGGTGTGAAAGCTGAGAAAGTGTTGGGAATCTGGTAAGGACAGAAACATAGGAATCAGAAAGCTCCAACTTAGTGAAAGCGTGAGACTTCCTCTGGTGAAACACATAAATAAATGAGCAGGCCGTTGCATGTGCATACAAAAAGTAAATGCACTGGACCCATCTGATATTCTCTGTCAGTCAACTGGGAATTGCAAGTATAGAACAAAAGCCTGAATGCAACATGAATGTCTTATTTTGGAAGCAGGAGAAACAATATATCTCTTTGTCCGGCTCATGGATTTTAGTGCACATAAAACTTCCTGAACCACCAGTGGAATGGGTCTCAGCCCTGAGGCACCAAGTGAAATATTTACAGAGTACAGTGTGTTGATAAACCGGAACCTCACATCTGAATAACGGTTTAACCGGAGGTGGTAAAAAAGTATTTTTTTTGCCCCTCCCTCAATCTAAAACGGCATTATGGCCCCGACAGAAAGAGAGAGACAGCTTTTAGCATGTTTATAAAGAGAAAACAAAGGCTTTAAACAGGCTCTGCTGCCAACAAAAAGTAAGACAGAATGGGATCAGACGTTGGTATAAAGCAAGAGGCATATTGATTCAGCTTCTCCCAAGGTCTGTGCAGGTCCATCATCTTACCCACTGTGTGCTGCGGGGGTCTGCTGGTGCCTATCTAAAATTGCACATGGGGCAAAGGGAGGAAATACACCCTGGACATGTTTTTATCTTAGTTTCTTTTGGGTTTTTGGAGCGGCTTTCATCTTTGCTGTAGACATGCAATCTTGTCTGTCCATCGATCCGTCCATTACGTTACACTCTTTCTACCAGTGGTGTTGCAGGGCTTTCTAGCACGCATATGGTGAAGCCAGAGAATATGCCCTGCCATACACACACTCACTCCTACTGGTAATTTTAGAGCCACCAATGGGCCTAAACATGGATGTTTTTAGACTAGAGATGAAAACTGGTATACCTGAAGAGAACCCACACAGACATACGGTGAACACGCAAACTCCACAACCCTCAGTCTGACCAGGATATGTACCGGGAGGCTTCTTGCTGTGAGGTGACAGCACTAACCACTGAGCCACCATGTGGCCCGGTGCAGGTCCAGTGCAGCTGAATTCACATGCAGCCAAACGGAGCTGGCTAGGTAGGCCATGTGCGTTCCACCTGGTCTACATAACGCAGCACCTAAATTTAGCTCCATTCTCCACAGACTCCTTATTGCATAGAGGGTGATGGCACAGTTTGCACAGGCAGGCAGTGAAAGAAGGCAGCTGAAACATTGTTTGAGTCAGTCATCACGTTCGCACTGAAGATGAGGTGACCTTTGACCCCTCGCACCACTTTCATTTTCTTTTATTGATGCCGTCCGCAACATATTTGGACGGGTTGACTGAGCTGGACCAGACACAGCGAATACAGAGATGACGACAGCAGCAACAACAGCAGCAGTGACAATGTCAAAGACAACGGCAACAGCGGCAAAATCAACAAAATCAGACCAACGGAAGGTGACAGCTTATGTTATGACAGCAATGACACCATCGGCAACAGTTGAAGGAATAGATAATGACTTCAACGACAGCAACAGCCACCAAAGGCGCGTGATGCTGTCTGCAGCAGCAATCTGAGTATAGAAGTATGATCAACGCTCCACAGCCCCAATAATTTACTTGGGCATGATATGAGGCAGATATGTGAGAGATTATGTGTGTGTCTGTGTGTTTAGGTGTGTATATGTGTGACTCTGCCCCAGGAGCAGGATGCAAGGTGGACTACTTCTGGATAGCTGGGCCAACCAGTCAGAGGGAGACGAGCCCCAACCACAGGGTCCAAGATGATACCTGGCCTTTGCCTCCATTTTTTACCCTGGGCAGCAGCCCTCACAAAAATGCTGACGACTATCCACAAATATGTTTTCTCAGAGATTGAAAAAAAAAAAAAACTTCAGAGGAATGTTTGCAAGTGTATTGGTTGCTGGGGATCACAATAGGTCTCCATGGAAACAGAGGAGTCTGCATTGTGTGCACTTCATAACAGGGTCCATCACCTAGTTAAAGTCTTGGTAGCCAGAACCTTTTCTTTGCCTGTATTGTTGTGTGATTGTTCGGCACTGTTTCAGGCTCGTACAGCCACGCTTGTTTTTTCTATACAAATCTTAATATTTCAGTACCCACATAGCGCTCTCTGCTGAGCCGGTGTCAGCAAGGTTACACTGAGAGGCTTGACGTGGAGAAAGAGAGAGATTTGTTCACGTATTTCATCATGCAGGCATTTTCATAGCGCATCCCAAAAGTATATGAATGATTTATCGGCGTTCTCTGTGCATTTTTTTTTCCAAGCCTCACAAGAACATGTCAGCTTTACACAGGGTGCCGAGGCAATTTCGTACACAACCGCTCAGGCACATGCGCCACCAGATACTTACATTATCACAAACAGGCAAATACCAATGGAAGTGTCACTTCAGATTTCAGGGGGCCATTCTTCACAGAGACAACAAAAGCACATGTGAAAACATATGTACCATGCAAACATGGGATCCCTCCTGAATGCACTTTGTTGATGAATCCCAACAGTAAGATGGAGCGCGCAGAGGATATATCGAGCCCTGTTATATAAAAGATGTCTGAAACCAAGAAAAAATTATAAATAAGTAAACAAAAGCTCTTTGTTCTGATGGAGTCAAAAAGCGATAAGAAAAAAAAAGTGTAGAAAATATATTCCAAGAGACTTCCCTAAAAGGAGTCAGAGGGCTGGGGAAAATGTGTAATCCAGATGGAAAGAGATTGGAGACAGATAAACTGAGACAGAGGAAGTGCAACATTGTCAAACAAAAGTTTTGTTGCAGTATTAGGTTTATCTAAATTATACAAATGGTACAAGTGGGGTTGTTAGGTAACAGGGATTGGATGTTGCCCTTGTAGAGAACCTCTGCTGCGCGGAATTACTTTCTAATCCATCAACTAATATCAATGTGTGCACTTAAATGCTCCATCTAAATCCATACGCACACAGCAGGTTAAAACGATCTGATCTGAGCGCCGAAACACTCTGTCGTCGCAGATACCATCCCGACGTATTGAACATATGAAAGGAAGCAGACTGACTGACAGCAAGCAGAAGGAAAATACTTCCAACACCAACCACAGTCAAGCGCGCAGCTCGTCTATCTAGGATTTAATGTGAGCTGAGTCACTACACAGTCGAAGTAATACAGGCCAATTTCTCACGCCACACTTCACATGGGCTCAGAAGAATGCACTCCACATTGTCAGATAACCTTTGATTATCTACAGCTGAGGCTGCTGCAGTCAAATGTGTAATTTTTGCATCACCCACAAGCTGTTGGGTTTTTTTTCTTTTTTCCAGAGCCAAATATCAAGTAAAGTTGTCTCTGCTCACGGTGTCACACATCAAACTTGTGCTGTATACATTCATAGCTGCAACCAGGGGGCTTTATTTTACATTGCATTAGCCTGCAGGGAGCACAAATCACTACATTTTCCAGCAGGTTAATTATTCATCACTGGGGCTCTTAATGTAGAGTATTAATATGAAATGACTGTCAGATTCCCAGTCCCCCCTCCCTTTTCTATCTGTCTCTATCTCTTTTCCATCCCTCACCTCTGAAAGCCTTTATTTCTCCTTCCTTTGTCATTTTTGCGCAGCATACTATGTGGACTTTTTTCTACCCCCCCCTTCCCACTTGAAAGCTGTGATTGCTATGATTGCTCCGTAATTACATATACTGCTACTTACGTATGAGTCTGAATGTGTGCTCATCTTTGTATCTGCATGGGTTTGCATTGTAATTTCTTCCAAGCTGCCTTTCAGTGGTCGTGTGTTTACATGCATGTGAGCAGGTGCCTAGGAACACACAGTGCACACAGGTTTCACAGTAATTGCTGGGCTACTTTAGTGAAAGCACTCCCAACTCTGCCTCAGAGGGTGGTTTTCGCAACTTAAATGTACTTATTTACGTCACCTTTGTTCTCAGATAACAGCAGCGCTGACGCTGTTAAGAGGTGCTGAACATCATGTGTAATTGTTATAATAATTAGCTGACAGGTGGTTGCATGAAATAACTTATATTTATTGAATTGAAAATGATAACTGTGGCTGAATGTAACAATTAAAGGCTTAGGATAAAGCAAACTAATTCCTCAACATGTGAGTAACAATAGATTCTTTCTTTCAGTCTGGGAGGCCCATGATTACCTCCCTTTGGCAGGTTGTGTTCTTGCTGTTTGTTTAGTTTGTCTGTTTGTCGGTAGGATTATGGAAGAATTTGCTGCATTTTCAGGAATTTTGTATCTCTTTACCCTGTACATGTGCTGGCCCCCTTTGCATGTTTCTCCAGAACAGGTAACCCACATGAAGATTGTCTGCATTAAGATCTTCCACTTATTGCTTTTAGACATGGACATGGGATGGTTTAAATTAATGAAATTCATGGGATCTTTACTGGATGTAGTTGCTGAGTCATCTCTAAATGATGCTAAAGCCCATCTGACATCAACCCCATCCCATACTTCCTACATCCTACTTAGAGGCTGTCTCTGACCGACTCCAGAGATGGTCCATCTCAGGCTCTTGGCACAACTCAACGCGTTTAAACTGGTAATGGAGACGTAAATCAGTGAGGCATGGCTTGACTCAGCGAGGCCAAAAGTGTCAGTGGAATATCTGTAATGGTGTAAGGGTGGAGCATGGGCCAGGGAAGAACCCATTCAATTTTGGAGCAGATCCAAATCACAAGGCGGATAGAGAAAATTATTTTTTACTGTTGTTAACATTGTGAGACAGAGAATTTGGCCCCAGTGGAATAGATGCCGCCCATCCGAAAAATACAGTAGGCGAGAGAAAATTTCAAGTCGTGACAAAAATAGGCATTTGGAAATAAACTGGCTTCATGTCGCAATTCAGCTTCACTGGAAGTCAATTGATTCTGCGGTTATGGCACAGTTGCGGGAAAACAATTGTAACATCTCCTCAAACTCTCTCTATCCATAAATCATACATTTATAAATGTCGCTGGACTATCCCTGACTGATAGTCCATCTCAGGCATTTGGAACAACTCAGCATGTTGGAAATGTTAATGGGAAAGAGAGCCTCTCCCTGAGTGCTGTTGTGGTTGAAGCTGCGATGTGTTATACTAGCTGCCTGTGCAGCCAAACTGATTGAGTCGAGATACTACAATGACAGTTTCTGGCAGCAGTGTGGATATAATCCTCCTGTCATGAGAGAGGACATCTGTGTACACCTTTCCTGCCTGCAGCACAACTTATTCTCTGAGATCTTCATTAAAAATGATTCCGGTGAGTTTCGTGCTTTGCATTCACGCACACCCCCGCCCCCCAACCCACTGTCTGTCAGTCTTTTGTCTTTCTTTGATTAAGTGGGTGTTGCCTGGCGTGCAAACACAGCTGAATGCCATCCATAATTCATTTGTAGCGTACTGGACAAAGTGATGCGCGCACGTGTGCATGCATATGCGCGTGCACGCACACACAAAGGCAGGCACTCTCGGGGAATAGCTCATGACGCCAAGGGCATCGAGGTGAGCATACACTCTGTGAAGATTGTACGACTTCACGCCCCAAAACACCGACCACATTACACAACACACACACATTTCATCATCATCATCCCTCTCAGGTACGGGCTTGTACGGGCTTTTGCTGTTGGGTAACAGCAAAAAAGGCAGATGCTATCTATCTACTCCAGGCTGAAAAATACAATTTGTTTTTTCACGGTCACACTTGCCGCATCTCCAGCTTGTGTGTATGCAGAGCAAGGTAGCTCGTTCTCACCGTACACCCCTGTAAAATTCACATGACTCATGGCCACCAGAGGAAGTATGTGGGCAAAAAATAAAGGCCTTCGGAGGCACAGTTAATACACCACCAGATTACTGAATCACAGTGTTATCCAAGCCGGTTACAAAAGAGGGGCACTGCGTGTGACATTTTAATAATTGTAATAGATAAATGATAGCAGGCGTCACACTGAGTCCTGATGTTTACAATGTATCGCCACATAATGTTATCAGTGCGAGTAATACGTTGAGGGATGCAACATTACTGAGTTGCTTGTGTGGTACAAGGTCTTTTCACTCTGCTGTTTGGAGGAATTAAAGGGTATTTGTACTGTAATTGTCACATTTAAAGGGATTGTTACCACCAGAGGATCTTTGTTTCGTTCCCAAGAGGACGTCTGTTTCTAGCCCGTCAGGAATAACACTGCCACACAACCTGTATTATCCAGCCTGGGTACTGCTGCACGCTTCTGAACTCAGTGACTTTATATGAAAGCCATTATACAATAATTACGGGACTCCTGTATGCTTTTATTATTGGATTATTTTACCCTCAAGGGTATATTTTGGTGTCAATTTCTAGTCTCCTTAAACAGCGTTTTATCCTGCTCCCTTTGAAATTATTTTAGGTGTCCGCATTAGCGTAAGATGATCAAAAGAAACAAATTCACCAGAACGCTGAAACGAATAGGTGAGCAAAGATAAAAACTTATCGTATGAGACCACTTTATACATGCTTTTCATGAATGCTCAAGGTTTGTTAACCAAGTCTACTGGCCTGTTTTGCAAACATGAATTTGGTTTGGGTGTGTTTTTGTCTTGATATATGAGCCATTGACAAGAGTCCAGCTGGTCAAATGGACAAACAGCGTGAAGAGACAATTGGTGAATGAAAATGGGCTGGATAAATAGGTCAGGTAACAGCAGGGCTGATGATAGAGGCAGGAAGAGGGCAGGTGAGTAGGAGGATGGCACAGCCAGGTCATTAGGAAAGGAGGAAGTTGGACGGCATCTCATTTGAGGAAGTAGGACTGAAGTGGCAATGAACAATGACACTCTGTCATGGCGCCAACATTATTTGTAGGTTTACTGGAAATGTTCTTGTTATTATTGTGTTTTTGCAATACAGCTTGAAGGTAGACTCAGTATTTTTTGTCTGGTCACACTAATTAATTTGGTGCAGAAGACAGATACCACAGAGGTGTAATGTGTGTGGGTTGGCACTGTGGGCGAGTCCTTATGTCTGTCCTCTTGTCCTCTAACAGTGTTGATTACTCTGTGGTGTTCAACTAATCATCCTGACCGTTAATCACGTTGCTCCTTAATTTAGCAATAGCTGTAATTTACTCGTTTCGGTGAATCTCAAAATGTTTATCTGTAAAATAACTTGCTAAATAAAAATGTCTTTCAGCAAGTTCCCAAACCTCTGAAAAGTAACAAATATTGCAAGGACATGAACTTTTGTGATTTTATCTGACTGAGAAAACTATGTGACAGTGACGGTGAAATCTGAGAGGTAGAAGTATTAAATCCTGGTGAAAGTCACATTGAGGTATTGATGATAATAGCAGAGAGTGTGTCACACAATAAATTTGGTGTTGAGCAACAAGCCCAGATAAAGACTTGCTAATTTAAAACTTTTCACTATCTATCCAACTATCCCACTATTTTATCTAAGCAGTATGTAGTATGTAAGTGCTACCTTCCCACCCATCTAAAGTGTTCTAATACATACATTGAATTGACAATAGCAGATGACAACGATCTGTTCTTTTGATTTATGTCAAGGTGATCTGTACACAGATTAAATCAAATCATTCAGATGGGTACCAAAGGATAAGGGTTTCTGAGACATTTGTGTGTGTGTGTGTACGTGCGTGTGTGTGTGTGTGTGTACATGCGTGTGTGTGTTGTTTTGTACAGGTAAGGTGCAGGAGCTTTTCAGATGGTCAGGCCAGTCTGATCTTATCTCCACTGCCTGCCAAAGAGAACAAACAGCTGCCTGCCTGCTGGCTGAGTCATGCACTTCACTCTCTTAAACAAACACACTTGCATATTCATCTGCGCAGACGCAAACAGAGCACACACACACATACAGTTGAGGACACACATTCACCTGCTATGAAAAACACCACCTCTGATGCAAATGCTATCTCTGGCCAGCACTCCCATGCAGGAATGGTTTACTGAAAGTGTCTTTGAGTCTGCTCAGGTTTTTCAGCTCCCTGGCATTCACCAGTCACATTTATATGGGCCTTTCATGTCCTTCATAAACAGAGGTACGTAACAGGGAGGTATCTTAAGCTCCCAGTGCGACTGTCTCGCTGGAAGACCAGTGTAGAGGGAGGAGGCTGCAAAATTTCAACATGGTACCAACATGTGCGGACCTGAAGGCTGCTCACACAGGCATGTGTTTACAGCTCAAAATCCAATCTTGCCCAGACAAATGTGAATATGTGTGAAGGAAAAGAAAATCGAACCTCCTGATACTGTGTGAAACAGAGGGGCCTCAATTCTCTGAATCAAAACATCCAACATTTCGCCAGTCTTGACATTCTTATCTTACATGGTGAAGCCAGAAATAATTCTTGTGGGTCCCGTATTGATTTTTTGGGGATCTGACCTTTACCATCAAAAGCTGTTGAGGAGAAATAATTACAATTTCTGATGTAGTCTTAGTGTAATGAGACTCGCAGTGGTGAAAAAGATATTATCGTCCAAAATCAATAGGATATCTGGAGTCAAGAGCCTCGTACCATGTGATATTGGTTCAAGCATATTAAATATTCCAGGGGATATTATTCAAGGACTTGTAAAGGCTAAGGGAAGTTCTGGGAATTTATTAATCAGATTGCCGTTGACAGGTTTGACCCAGGCTGCATGGCTGATGAGCATTGGTTGCGCCCTGATGCAAAACAATCAAAAGTGGATTAAGGTTTTATATTTAGAAAATCACTTTTCCCTTTCAGTTTTTCGTCTGAGGCCAACACACGCTCGATTCAGCCTGTGGCAACACCAAACTCACTGTACATGCAATCATTTCTCAACATTACATGTAAACTCATGAATTAGTGAAGGGCAAACATCTGCACCAGAGACAATGCTCTGGTCGAACCGACCTATGACACATGTTAGCTGCTCCATGAAGCGCCAGGGGTAAAGCCCGCTCTCAAGCTGTCTGAATCAGGAGCTGCTCTAGCTCCCCCGGGGATTCTCTATCTTCTCTCTTCTTGGTCCGTATTCCTCAAATGGCTATAAGCATATTCTATTTGGTGGGGGAGGGAAGGGGAGGGGGGCGGGGTAAGGATTAACTTTCCTCCCTGTGAACCGGGCAGGGCTGTTAGCAAAAGCGTTTTAATTGATTTTGAAGTAGTAGCTGTTGGGAATGCCTCTCACTGTTAAAACATGCTTGACACACAGAAATCAAAACAGCTTATTACCACATCAAAGGGGCAAGCACCCTCTTGCCATTTGTGCAAACCCATCCGCCAATTTTGATGACACAGAGCATTTTACAAAAAATGTTAATTTATGAACTTCCCTTTAGCTGTGTTCAAATGATCTTATTGAGCATTCTCATTATATTTAACACTCATTTTCATTTTGAGGGAGGGATTTCTGCCTCATGTTTATCACATACACCGAAGTTGAAGAGGAGTATTTTTATAACACAGCGGGATGTGGGCCGAAAGCAGAAACCAAATCTCACCCGACAAAAGGCATGATTGAATTCTGCTGGTAAAGTATTGGAGTTTGTTCATCCTAGGAGTTGTTTATCTGAGTGATATGCGCTCGCTGTACAGGTTCAGCCGCGTGTTTTCTGCAGCTCTGATATCAGACCGTCTCCAGCACAGCGTGTGGCTCAGCTTCAGGATAAAGAAGCTGCTTACCAACAGAAATACCAATTACTGCACACTGCATCATGAAGCCTAATGGGCTGCTGTGGCACGGAGACTCTCCGGATGAAAGACTTGAGAGTTCTCCTAGAGTAAAACCTGCATGTCAGCCCTCAGCTGTCTGTGTTTAGAGACCACTGCCAGTGAAGGTTTTGAGGACCTAATGATGACACTATGTTACGACAAAGCTTTACAATTGACGGTCTGTCAGCTGACACAGGACTGTACAAACGGTATGATTAATTTAAAAGACAGCATCTGCAGGCTAGAACTAGATCTGGTAGACAAAGTTTCACAAACACCTCCACACTAAGAAGAGAGCATGACAAGCATGCTGGCAGGCTACACACAGTGTGTGCATCCCCTGCTTGTGCTTGGTCAGGGCTTTGCTTTTCATGTCAGCTGTGTCAGAAGCAGGTTTGGCTGACTTTCTTTAAACAGGCATTTTTTCTGAAAATCATTTAATTTTGATAGTAATCATTTTAATTTTAATAATTCTAATTTGGCTTTGATTATTACTATCATAATTATTACTATCATTATTGATTTTTTTGTGAGAGCTTGTATTCTATGATTTGTTGAGTGGGAGTGTGGTCTCGTGGGTGTGAGGATTGCACACTCTTGGCCATCACCATCCATCCATCCATCCATCCATCCATCCATCCATCCATCCATCCATCCATCCATCCATCCATCCATCCATCCATAAATCCCATCCATCCATCATACTCACCACGTGTCACCGGGCCATACCAAAATCGATCAATTTCAAACAGCAGAATGTAAGGAAGTCATGTCCTGAGTGCATTGTGGCTTCAGGCATGAAGGCATTCAACTCTGATTCTATGTCCTGCAATTATGTGAGATATATGAATCTTCCCTTTAACTCCACATGAAGAAATAAAAAGCTGGGCAACATAAGCATTCAAGGTCTGACATGCAGCAAGACTCTCAACACAGTGAGCCACTCCACCAACACTACATCAACGCACAGCAATTCAAATGCTGGAAACAGGAACCAAATAGGCATATTCTACTTGTGTCTGCATGCAGAGTAATTTTCTAATTCAAGGCTAAAACCATAAATGAGCTAAAAGGAGCAGCTCCTTAGACGGCTGCATCTGCACTGTATGTAATTAGGCAGAGACTGGCAGATGATGAATAAAAGAAAACATCACATAAAAGTATCATGGGACCTCTCATCACCCCCATAACGACTTTTGACTAGAAAAAAAAAAAAGATATACCTACACGGAGACATGGACCAGACTATTTCTGTGCCCTCGAGGCCTATTGTGACATACTCTGAGACCTTGATGGTGTGTGACAGGCCTGCCCGCCTCGGTGTCACATCAGCCAGCTGCTCAGAAACAGAGAAGCTGTACGAGTGAGAAGGGGAGAGAGTGAGACGCTCTGACAGATTTAGACTATAGGTCCTTCAGCTCCACATTTTTCCTCATACTCACCTGAAATGACCAGTGGGCCTCAGATGGCGCAGAGGTGTCACAGGAAATGCACTAATAAGGATCCTTATTAAAGATAATAGAGATCTGTGTCAGTGATAACCGGTTCATCTGTGATTTGTATTTTCATTTTTACTGTCAAGACAGCGGAGCTGCCGGTTGCCATGGTAGCCACAGGGTGATCTTAAAGGTGGGGATGATCATCAGATGCCCTGGTTGGAGTAATTATGCACACATTGCACAGCGGCTCGGTGAACAGCGCTGTTCCCTCACAGCAAAAAGGTCCCTGGCTTGAATTCTGGTCAGTCCCAGCACCTTTCTGTGTGGAGCATGCAGGTTCTCCCCATGTCTGCAAGGATTTCCTCAGGGCACTGTGGTTTCCCTCCACAGCCCCAAAACATGCATTAAGGTTGCATGGATTGGAGCCGCTGAATTGTGTTGGTGTGAGAATGAATGGCATATGTGTGTGTGTGCCCAGTGATGGACTGGAGATCTATTCAGAGTGTATTCCCTGCCTTCGCCTTATGTGAGCTGAAGATATGACCCACCAGACCTCCTGCCACCATTGGGTACAAAGTGGACATTATGAAGGCTTTGCCCTGAAATGTGAAAGAACATTCAAGACAATTCACAGTGAATAAAACATGACTCACTATTTGCATCAATGTGAACATATACATCTTGGTTGTGTCCATGTGACGTACGTGTTTATGCACAAGTGCATTGTTGGCTGTGTGTATGTGTGTGTGTGTGTGTGTGTGTGTGTGTGTGTGTGTGTGTGTGTGACTGCTGCTGTACTCAAACATGAGTGCTGTAAATGTGTCAGGCCCTCGGTCGAACTTTACAGTGTTTGTCAGCTAATTAGCAACAAGAGTTAGTGTGACAGCAGTTGTGGGAGCGGCTCACACGCAGAGAAAGGCTGATGGGAGCTGATGGGCGCAGCGGAGCGTCGTTGCTGGTGACTGAGGAAGAGGAGGGGCGGTGACAGCATCTAAACCACTGCTAATGAAGACATCAGCTCACTAGCGAAGCTGTCTTAGTCACAGACGAGGCAGCCGTCAAAAGCTGGCACTCCAGCGTGAACGCGTTGCTCAGATGCACACGATGTGGTGCGCAGAAATAAAACATTTGTGCTTGTGAACACACAGTTGTCTCCCTCCTGTGGGGACGCCGGTGTCCTGGTGCCGGCGCGGAGCTTCCATTAAACTAAAGGAAAGAACAAATACAATCAGATTGCCTCTGTTTGATGGGTCTGTCTGATTTCATCTGTGCTTCATCGCAGTCTATCTTTATGTATTTGCCTTGCATTATTTCTGTATACCGGCAAATACAGCGATCCACAAAGACTGGAACAGAATGGCTTCAAGCAAAGACTTTCTTTCTTTTTTAATTTCAGGTTGCCGCTTTTGTGCTTATATTGTTGCCATGGCAATTTGAAGGACCAGCATGTTAAAATAAGAATATAAGTCGAGTACTGTATGTAAGTCTCACGGTGGTGTGGTTCGATATAATGAGAGAAACCGATTCGAAAATTGTAAAGCCTAAATGAGGGCAGAAGTAAAGATAAAAGTAAGACTGGTGGTATGAGATATACATGTACACATGAAATAGTGATACTATCTATGATACAGGAACATCAGACAGGCTGCAAATAAATTGGGGAAGAAGGTGCAAAACCATGGCTCTCCATGCTCTTGTGCCTGATTTCCATAGCCACTAATAGCAAATCTGTGGCAGCAATCTTTTTCTTGGTCTCACGCCATTGCATCTCATTGGTTGAAGTCAAACTGACCATGACATTTCTCCCCTCTCAACCCTCCAGGAAAACATTTTGGATGCGAGACCCTGATGGGCACTGTGAGGAAAGCCTTCAGTGCCAGAGGCTGATGTATTGGCTGATTAGCAGCTCGCGTAGCCTCTGCTGATAGAGTTCTCCGATAGCTGCAGAGCTGTATTTGTCGCCCAGCTCTGAGATACCGATGAACGAATGTTTTGGAAGCAGCTGACATTTTTCCTCCGCTCTCATCCCTCAGCTAAGAGGCCTCTCCTCCACCGGAGCTCTGTCACTATCAAAATCAGATAAGGGCAAACTGTACACAGCCGGCGCCGAACCGGCTTAGGCTGTTGTTTTCCCATTTTCTCACCCAGGAAAGTTCACATCATTGACTTCAGTCAGAAGACACAGCTGCACTAAATTAAAGATTCCTGCTCTGGCTGAACCCTGTGCTACTTCTGTCTCCTTGAAGATGCGCCTCTCAGGTTGCCCCAACACTTCACCAGACAGTTGTTAATGTCATCAGTTATTCACATTGGGCACATGTTGCTGCCACTGGAAGTTCTTTGATATAAATTCCCGATGATTTATTAAGGAGGCTTTCTGAATGATTCCTCTATGAGCGATGACAGTTATGATAACGACCAAGGGTAGCTGCGAGGCTCGCACCACAGGGAAGCAGCAGGCTCGTAGTGGATACTCCTGCAGTCGCATAAAGAAATGATGCGCTGTGTTTGGTCTTTTTATTATCGGCACTGGAATGTATGTTGAAAATAATCCCGAGGAGAAATATCCATTTCTTGTTTGTCAGTGAAATGGAAATGTCTTGTTAAATGGAATGGTGTGCGGAGAGTAGGACAGAGCGGATGACAAGGGGGAAATGCACTCAATCAAGAGTCGGTTAAGATGCACTGTTTTATTCATGCGCCTACCAGCGCAATATTATTAGGGAAAAACAAAACAGCAAAAAAAAAAAAAAGCAAGATTGATTTCATCTTGGCAAGAGAATCAATATATGTTTTGTGGTGTTGTTACAATAAAATCTGACTGCCAACATCGTCTTCATTTCCAGGGGAGATACCAGGCATACCGCACGTGTGATTAAAGGTATATTCCCATAGACGTCAACCCACACATACTTGAAAGACACATGCAGCAGGCAGGTCGCATTATTATAGCAGGAGACGTGTAGATATGAAGCAGCTCTGTGGGGCTGCCAGCTGCAGATGCAGCTCCAGCATGTGTGGAAGACAAAAAAATGGGTCTCTCTTTGAGTTTCTTGAGAGCTCCCCTGACAGGGAGCAGAACAGGCTATTACTTCATATTGCACCATTTAAGCTGTTTTTATTTTGGACCGCAGCTCCTTACCAGCCGCCGCCGTCTCTGGAGATAACAATCAGGCCTCGACAAGAAGAGGCAGACAGCTCTTAACAGAGAGTTGTATACAGTCACTGCGTCTATGTATTTGTGTACTGGAGCACGGCTGGATAAATGAGGTAATTCTCTCGCTTTGTTTGTGTGAAGGCACTGTGGCTGTCACTCGCGTCAAGCTCTTGCAAATGCTGCAATTCTAGGTGACAGTTGGTGGTCTGAGGCCCAGCCTCTTCATGCCTCTGTCCAGCTCCACAAACCCTCTCCCCATGTTAAACACTCACCTGGCTTTTGCAACGAAGAGACCTCTCACTGATGCGGTGCACACCCTTCAGTTCTGATGCTGGGTGCAGCAATGAGAGGCTCCAACCCTTTTTGATTCATCTCCTCCTCTGTGGTGACCTGTTGACTATTATGTCCCTGTCCTTTTGGCTTACTTAATAGCTCCCTCTAGTGCTGACAGCTGAGAGGAGTGATGTGGAGAGACGCGGAGAGAGTAAAACCATGTAGCTTAAGGTTCAGGGGGGAACAGAAGGCAGTCCTGCCAGGCTGGTGTCCTCGTCTTGTGAGAAAAGGGAATTTCAAAGGCAAGGCAAGGTCACAAGGGAGCCGAGAGGAGTTGGGGGTATAAGCAAAGAGATTCGCAGAGATGAGGTGAGGCGAGGCAAAAAGTGCTTCAGAGAAGACTCAGACTTCAGATTTCAGGAGAGGTGTTACGTAATGTGTGCAGATGGTAGTTTGAGTGCGTTTCTCCCCTCATGTCGCCCCTACTTCTGCCAGGACGCATTATCTTCATGCTCAGGGATAACTTTGATCGCTTGTGCAATGCTTTGTTTTCTGTGAACGCACGTGCATGTGTGTGAAACGGCTTTGGGAGGGCAATATTTGTGCACACTCAGATACCATAAATAGAGCCATAATGAGACTTAGCTTTAGGGAACTGTAGGGACAGCGGAGGAGGCTGATAACACGCAGACGTACTCGCTTTTAGAACATTTGCAATTTTCATTGTCTTATTTTAGCGCAAGGAAGTGCAAAAAATATTCAGCACTGATGGGAAATTCTTGAATATTAGAGATGCTGAAATTTTGAGCCACTAATGGCACAAGAACTGTGTCTCAGCCTCATGGTGGTGCTAGAGGGATAGACAGGCAGTGACAGACGATGACAGATTTTCCTCCAGGGGAGCCAGAAATCTCTCTGCAGAATAAGGAGTCAAATTACCGGTTAATATTTTAGATATCACAGTTATGCCATAGGCTAAACTTTGACCTACAGGTGGCATTAAAGGGAAAATCAGGGAACCTCAAAAGCTTCATGAGCTCATCCTGTGGTTATCACTAATGTACAACTTTCATGGAAATGGACAGGGTTGCAATGTCTCCTAAACATGTATATTTTTGGCAGAAAATCGAAGTACCCAGAATAAACCCACGCAGGAGAACATGCAAACTCCCCCAAACCGAGGACCTTCTTCCTCTATGAGGCAACAGAGCCATTTACCAAGGATCTGTGTTTCCCTAAATATACACACAGGCTTTGTGATAAATATCAAACTTCAAAGAAAATAAAGTATAACATATAACAACACCATGGCATTAAGGCTTGTCAACTAGCCACACTGTCGACATCCACTGCATTTGCTTTGAAATGAGCTGCGTTTGCTCTCAGATGATAAAGATTGTTTCAGTTTCATTGACAGGTAACTTTAGATCTCCACTCTGCTTTAATAGTCTATGTGGTGTACCTGTGTTTGCAGTGATTAGATTTGTGCATTTACAGCATTACTGCTCCTGCAGTTGGAGATATGATGGAAAAGCGGCTGCCTGGTTTCCATAAATCTTATCTTATCGTGGCACATGAAGGATAGAGCGTCATCTTGATGCCAAATCAGATCTGGAATGAGATCATAGCAGTCAAGATAACCAATTCAAAGTATCTCCCTACATGAGTTTGGGATATTTGCATAAAAGATGTGGCCCTGTAAGCCCTGTTGTTTTCAAAGCATCAGAAGAGTCACTGCTGATTTGACTGTTCAGTACATTAATGTTCACACTTAATTGTGGCAAGTGGTGCGACAAAGGGGTTCTAGCACGGCTGCCGTTGCTTGCGCTCAGTAGTTTGTCCCCATTACATCCAGTCTTTTGCTGCATGCACATGAGCATTGATTTGTATCCCAAATCCAATGTCTCTTTGTTTGCTCCGACAGGCATTGCCATGGAAACACAAGGGAGTGGAATTACAGCAAAGTTAAGAGGGAGGCTGTAAGGGGGAGCTGGTCCACCAGACTGTGAAGGGCTGGTATAATTCAAGAACAAAGACAGTGCTACATCATCTCTCTGGGGTAGAGACGACTACAGCCTGCCTTAAAGTTCACTAGAACCCTTTTAGTCTCTCACATTTTTCCGAAAAACCATTGTTAGTTTGACCTTAAGCCGTACATAACTGGTGAACACTCATCAGACAAGAGGCTTTCTCTGCTGGGGACTAATCCCTTGTCTAAGGCTTGTTTCCTCAAAAGTGAAAGCAAGAAATGGAATCTATTCTTGTCTCTGACACAGATGGGGTGTTAAACATTGATAGGGCTGATGCAGAAAGAAATGAAAGGGAGAGAAAGGCAGAGAGTGTGTGAGAGAGAGGGAGTGAGAGGAAGAGAAAGAGAGAGAGAGATGCAGGTACTGCTTTATTTTCCCCGAGGTTTGACTTGATTACGCTCCAGCATTTTTCTAGCAATTTTGTTGAGTAGCAGCATCTTCGAAGATGCGGCTGCATTATGGCACAGCTTCACAGCCTCACAGGCATTCGACACACTCCGCACTGTACGTGTCGAATGTGACCTGTGACAGTACTCTGAAGGTGCCCATGCACAGATCAGAAATAAATGTGAGTTTAAACCCTTTTCAATTTACACTCTCCTGTGAATGAAAACACAATATGAGAAATTAAATTTGGTCAATGTTTGATTTTTGATTACACATAAATATTGAGAAACTTCTTGCTCATTTAGAGGGGGATAATAACAACAGGAAGTGAAAGTTGTGCTTTTTTGGTATAGAAAAGATTCCTTTTTGTCTCAAACTAGCAATTTGCTGGCAATTACTCGGGTAATTTGCTGCCAACAATAGACCAATTACTGCTCAAACAGCAAGAAATGTTGGCAAATTGCACTTCCTCTATTGCACTGAAGTTGCGTCTTGAGATTGCATCTCCATCTACACAGACTCTTATCACTCTTATTTCAGCAAGTTTGCAGACCACACAGACGTCATGTGCTCTTGCATAACCACAGAGCACTTCCTGGGTGATTCACTACAGCGCATGAAGCTTCAGATCTCACCATGTTTGGCATTTAGCTGCTCTAGAAGGCATGCTATACTTTGGCGTCGACCCCTGTTGACACCACATAAAAAGGAATCTGTCATACACTGCTTTGTAGGTGTAAAGCCATGTAGTTGATCTGCTGCAGCGCTCAACCGGTGATTATGCAAAGAAGTTATAGCCGTAAAATGAAATGTACCTGTTTAATCTCAAAAGTTTTATGGGTGTAATCTATTCAAAATCATTCCCAGCTGCACTGCAAAAGATTTGAACAGTCATTTTGTAAAACATTATCGACAGATTTATTACAACGGCTTATAGAAATTTGATTTGAAAATGAAAAATACAATCTTGAATTACAAAACACTGTTACATATATTACATGGTACATTAAAAAAAATGAGCGCATGATTTTTGTCCTCTCCTCTTGTTAATGAGGTTCAGTCCAAATTGGGTTTGGCAGACAGAGGGAGCTCTTCTGCCCATAGAGATTTTTCCTGCTTCTTTCCTCCCTTGTTCGAGCAGATCTTCATCATTAGTAAGCCTATGATCACTGACGAGCCGATGACGACAGCTACAAGAATCCCAATCCAGGTTTCTGGTTTGCAGGCTGACTCAGCCTCGGCTTTACCATCTAAGAAGAAGACAAAGAAACATGTTACTTGTGTCAACATGTTTTAACTGCAGCCCACAGACATGGTGTGTCCTGTATTATGACGCATTTACCTTCTGCATAAACATTGACCGCGAAATATCCAGACTTTTCCACTGCTATCTTCCTCCACCCATGAGAGGGAGGTTGAAGCCACTCTTCCACCTCGCAGAAATACAGACCGCTGTCCTTGTCAACTAGATTAAAAATGCTGAGGCTGAATTGGCTGGGAGAAGGGTGGCTAAATCGTACTTGATCCACCTTTTCCCAGACCTGCAGGGTGGAGTTTCGGTAAGCTGTGAATATGGGGCATGGTTCAGTTTCTCTGCTTTTCTGCGAGAACCACGTGACCTGGAATTCAGAGTCAACGCTGGAATTTTGGAGGATGAGACACTGGATAGTGAAATCCTGAGACGTGGTCACATTCACTGCCAAGTCCTCCTTCTGAATGGACAGATTTTTTTCTGTAGGTGAAAAGAGACAATTAGGTCAAGTTAAATCCAGTAAGGAAAACCAAGCAACGTAAATGCAAACTAAATTCCTTGTATGGTAGAAACCGACACCAACAAAATACATCCGTGTTAATGAAAGAGCAGAACTCGTGACACATTTACGTGACACAGTGCAAACAACAAAATTAAAGGCGCAATCATCTTTAACCACCAGAGTAGCGCATATGACTCCAGAATCAGAGAAGTGGCAATTTTTTTTAAAAGATAAACACTTGTGGTTGACAGCAGAAACGAAGAGCAGACAAGCATACATCTTGTCATATGACATTGATAATGTGACTGTACCACTCGTGCTACAGATTGGTGGGAATATCTCCCTGTAAAACACTCATATACTGTACATGCATATGCATACATAGATATATGCATACATGGAGACTAATGGCAATTAAGTATATGACTGAATGAGGTCATACTGAAGAATTGAATAGAAAGCCCTTGTATAAGGTACTGAAGCTGAAACAAACATGAACCTTGTCAAGATGTTGAGAGACAAAGGGTACTAACAATTTCATTAGCATTACCTGTCATTAAAAGTGAGCGTGTAATTTTCCAATGCAATGCTCATGTAGGCTGAACCAGATTGTCCACTTGTTCATGGTGTTTTAACACAACTACTATGAAAAAGTGGAAAGCCATATTTCCCAAAATATTTCAATATATTTCCAAGCCATATTCATACAGGTGTCCTCGCAGCAATGTCAGCGATCTGACCGTACCTGTAACATTTACAGTCAGCGTGATGGGTCCAGCATTCTCCAAGGCCTTTTGCTCCCAGTTGTCTTCATTATCCAGCTGGTACTGTCCCACCTGGCACACGTAGGTCCCGCTGTCCTCCTCGTGAGCCCCCTGAATCCCGAGATAGAAGCTGCTCGGGGTGGGTTTGGAGATGCGAAGCCGCTCCTGCAGGCCTCCGAGCTCCTGGATCTCTGGGTAGTTCAGCAGGCCCATGTGGTCGAGCTCCACTAGGGTGTGCGTGGAGGACTCACCGTGCCTGGAGTAAAGCCACGTGACTTTGTAGAAAAAAGAAGGACTGGACACATCTGACACGATGTTGCACTTAAAATCTACTTGATCTCCTTCTCGGACGGTCACCGACTCCTCTTTCTCATCCAACTTCAGGCCACTGACTGTAAAACGAGAGCAGGCAGAGAATGGAAGAACTCAAATGATTTTAGTTTTCTGTATATTCACATATATTGACATCCTGTAGTCCTGCCACCTTGCTTATAGTCACAGGTCAATGTATAGTCAGTGTAATAGTCAATGTAAGACACACATGAGAACTCACCAGGCTCAGTGACAGATAAATGTGTTGTTATGGACACTGGTGGAACGTTGTACCAGTCACCATGAGGATCCTGTAGCCACTCCTCCACATCACAGATATATGAGCCATTGTCTGAGATCTGAACTTGGTGAATCTTCAATTCAAAGCTCGGGCCTTTAGTGCGCTTCACGCTGATTCGCTGCCTGTAGTTTGGCAACACCTGGGGTCCAAAAGTAACAAGGGCGTCATGGTCCGACTTTACGAGGAAATTACTGGCCGCGTCCCGCTGGAGCCGCCAGGTGACGGCGTAGCGAGAGCTCGGAGAGGGCTCCGAAACAACCGAACATTTCAACTCCATGTCAGTGTTGACGAAGGCCACAGAGGTGGGAGTGGAAGACAGACGCATCTGTCTCTCTAGGAGAGGGAGACAGAGATAAGTTATATGGGTGTGAGGCGCAGAGAGAGACAGGTCAAAAAGAGAAGGCAGCCCTACAGACCTGGGTTCTTCACGTTCACAGCCAGCTGGTTGGATGGAGGCAGCCTCTTGTGTTGGTTGTTCAGGAACACGTCGGCACTGCACTGGTACCTTCCTGCCTCCCTGTGGCTGGCCCCGTTGATGAGAAGATAGTACAAAGCTTCGTTGGCTCTGTTCTCTACTTTGACCTGGTAGCGACGCCAGTCTCCAGACCAGCTGATGACGCCATCGTTGTACAGCGTCAGGATGTTGACGGGGCCGGAGTCGTCCTGCTGCACACTCCAGGTCAGTGTTACTGCCAGATTTTGCCTTTTGACCTTGCAAATCAGCTCCACGCCGTCTCCAACAGTCGGCACGGTGTTGCGACTTTTTAGACTCACTGTCACGAAGGACTCTGAGACACAGATCAAAAGAACTGAGTGAGAAACAGGAAAGCTGTTGTTCATACAATCATCGTGCAATCACAAGTGATCAAAGTAAAAGATGTTAGTGACACCATCTTTCTTCTCCTGTGGTTCCCGAGTGTCAATGTTCAACATCCTAATGATAACCAAAAAACATTTCCTTCATGCATTGCCTGGCAAATGTCTCAGTCTTTCAACTGAACTTTTAACTTGAGCAGATAACATTAATGGGAAACCTATTAGACCTTATGCAAATATATGAAGCATGACATTTCAAAACCTATAATGATTTCAACAGACCCATGTGAACAAAATTTGACTTTAAACTCCTGGAAGTGATATCTATGATACTCTACAACCTACATCCTTAGCCTTTCCATCAGTATGGCACACAACAACAGTTGATTCTTCTCATGCTCACCATAGAAATCTCAGGTATGTGTAATTTTGATTAAATTCATTCATCTGACTGACTGAAAGACTCTCACCAGCCATGAACTCGGTTGCACATCACTGTTGTAAAATCTATGTCTGAGAGGAAACAAGCCACCTGTGTTATAAGAGGAACCGGTTGTGTCGATATCCACATTTCATCAGCCATTTGTCTTGTGTCACCCGTGCTGCACAGACAGGCAACGCTTACCTGCAGGAGCCACCATCACAGTGGCCGTCACTGACTGGCTGATGGTCTTGCTATTGACTTTCCACTCGGACACGGCGCACTGGTAGGACCCCGCGTCAGAGGGCGAGACTTCATCCAGCTCCAGGACGAAGGTGTCCGCCGCGGGGCGCGTTGCTCTGACCTGGCGGTCCGCGAATCCCATCGCTTTCTCCATGACGCCCTCCTGGCTCAGAGTGACAACCGGGCTGTACGTGCCCGTAGATGCAGACGCCTTGCGTTGCCAGGTGACGGAGAGCTGACCGTTGACCCCTTGCATTTTACAGGTGAGCTGCAGCTTGCCGCCCTCGTTCACGTTCACGTCGCTCTGCATGTCAAGTGAGAAGCTACTGTCTGTGATGAGACACAGCAACAGAGGTGTTAGACTAGCAGAACTGCACATTTGACAAAACAAAAACCAACATCCAAACATGCAGTAAAATTAAGATTCAGGATGTATCCTGCCGAGGATATCCACTCTGTCATCAATTACATGACCAACCAATAAGCAGTGCTTCCTGTGAAAAGATAACTGTGTTTCATTTCAAATGAAACGGCATCTTTCAAAGGGGAAGTTCGGATCTGCTGGGTCTATATATGTCTGAGAAAATAAAACGTGAAAATTATGTCACACAATGTGTATGATGTTTCAGGAATCAAGGTTCCATAAAGTTTCGGTGTTGTTGAGTTATTACATTGTACATGAGTTGCTTTTAATTCCCACACTCCAACAATATCCTAATGTAACTTCTAAGTATTTTTGGGGCAGTTTCCTGTGGGGAGTGCTGCTGATTTATTAGTTGTGGTCTCGATCCCGGACAGACAAGTAGTCCGTCGATACAGAGACAATATTAATTTAATAAAATCTGATTGTGTGTGTGTCTCATTCAGTCCAGGCTCATTCGCTGACCTGCAGCCGAGACGATGACCTGCTCAGAGTTGGAGTCCTGGGCTGCTCCCTGTGTGAAGGTGCCATCCTGGCCTCTGTCCTGAGGCCATGCTCGACAGATGTACCCTCCGTGGTCCCCGCTTCCGACAGGCTGCAGTATGAGTTGATAATCTGTGGATCCCACCCGGGATGCCCTGAGCTCTCCCTCTCTCTCTCGCACGCTGTACTCTGAGCCCACAGACAGGATGCCTGTCGGGCCTACGCGGGCCATCTCCACGTTCCCCCTGAGCCAGGCCACGGAGAAGAATCTCCCCTGCACGTTCTGCGTGTTTATGCTGCAGGACAACGACAGCGCTTTCCCTTCGTGCAGGGATGCTGGCTGTGCAGACAGTCTCACCACCAGGCTTGACGTGTCTTGCACCACTTCTGCAAGCAGGAAAAAAAATATAAGTGATACATGCACACTTCCTGTGAAGAAGCCACAAGAACTGTGGTCAAGGTGTGCTGTTTCAAAGATAAAATCACTTAAACAATCTAACCTTTAGCTTTGACATTCAAGACGGTTTCCTCTGCTTTATTTTGCACAATCGAGTACCAGGAGCGGTCGGGATCTTGGATCCACTCCTGGGCCTGGCAGTAGATGCTGCCTTGGTCTCTCGGCTCCACCTGGACGATGTTCAGCTTGTATGTGGCCTCCCCCAGTTTGTCTAACCTGATGAGTCCAGCTCGGTAACGCTCCTCAAACCCCTGGCCTGGGATCAGTTTGAAATCTCTGTCCAAAGAAATGATAGGTTGAGCGTCGTCCTCGCCATCTCTGCGTAGGTACCAGGCGACAGACAGATGAGTGTGCTGGATGGTGTTGCTGGAGGCTTGGCAGGTCAATGTGAGAGCATCGCCCTCATTATAGCTCAGCGAGGGGGGGCCGGAGTTGGAAACGGTGAGAGAGTTGTCAATCACTGTGGCACAAACAGACACACACACATAAAAGAAATATCATCTTTTCAACATGGTGACAAAGTCGCATGGGAAAGTATGTCCAAAATGTACCTTTCACTGTTGTTTTAACACTGTAGATTCCATTAAATTCAGATTCTGAGTTGACCACCGCACAGTCGTACTCCCCCTCATCACTTTTCTCCAGCCTTTTTATCTCAAAGAGGACGGAGGTAGGGGCCACGTGACTCAGAGTGACCTCTCCGCTCCTCACACGTCCCACATACGCGCTGTAGCCGAAGTCTTTGTCTCCAGTGCTGATGATGTTGATCTCATGATTTGGCCTCTGTGGCTTTGTAACACGGAATTCAAACTCTTGTCTAGCGTGGCTGTTGTGGAAACCGCTCACGTTGCAGGATACGAAGAGCGGGGAGCCCACCACGCGATGCAGCGGGCCAGCCTGCACCACTGTCTTGACTCTGAACGCTCCTGAGTGAAGCACAGACACAGACACGGACAGAGAGGATGTGGTCAGGTGCAGTCTGCCACATCAGTGTTTCATAGCTGTGTCAAACGTTGGTATGATAAAGCCTGAGAACAGAGAACTGATATGCCATGTTCAACTTCAACACTGTATCAACACTGTAAGGTGAACTTTATCCAGTGTGAGGCATAGTTTTGTCACAGGGTCACAGAAGAGCAGTTCTATTTTTTTAATACAAATATCAAATATAAGTTTTTAGCTTTCATTTGGTATTTATGGCCAGGAAACCTCAATGACAATGAGTCATAAAAGTATTTTTTGTTTATCAGAGAACTCCACTTATAAAGATACTGATCTTCAGAACAGAGGTGTATGGGCCATAAATAGAGGAAGTTATACCTGAAAGAACAATATATGATATAGGACAGGGTAAGATGCAGCATTATAAATACAGCATTAAGTGATAAAATGTGTATTATTGTGGATTTCTAATCTAGCCAGAACATGTTCTAAAAATTCTCATAATTTGTATTGTGTGACAAAACAGATAAATTAATAGATTTGACAGGAACACAATAAGGCAGTTAAAGTAGAACAAAGAAAAGGTCAGTCATTGATTATAAAATGGGTCTTCAAACAAAAGTTCTTCACTCAAGTGCAACTTTATAATAGTGTAAACATGAAATAATCAAAACACATATACAGCATAAGTCATGTCACATAAGTGTGTTTTTTTTTTCCATGTCAGCCATGGCTGACTCCCCTTTAAACCACTCTACTTTCTCTTTCCTATTCTTTAATCAACAAAGAGTACTGTGCGGTACATACACTTCATTAAATAAGCACTGACTTAGTTTTTATCACTCACCCATATCCAGTCCATTTGCAGAGATTGAATGTACTACTTACCACAGTGTAGAAATAGCTCCAAACTGAAGAGCAAACAGGCCCTCCAAAGCCAGGAGGATTGTAGGGAACAGCTCATCCTGAACCTGCCTGAGACGCAGCGCACTGTTCACAGCGCTTGTGACCAAGCCCTAAGTCAGTCACACCGTTCACAATTCTGTCTGAGCGCCCAGACGCAAAGAGGAAGTCTGAAATATTGTCTGCACACACAGCATGCGGCGTGCTGTACAGCATGTGCAAGAATGTGGATGTGAAAAGCATGTAAATATGGTCATGGTCACAGTATTTCACCAGCTTGTGCAGACAGATGCTGAAAACACATTTACTCATTTGGCAGACACTTTTATCCAAAGCGACTCCCAGTTGAGGGACAGCATTAGTGCTTATGGTACAACAAAAGGCAATAGTTGGGTTAGATAGGAAAGATAAGATAAGGTAAGATAGGTAAAGAAACAGTTTTTTTTTTAGGGTGAAACAGTTTCAACCTAGATTTGCATTTGTTTATAGATGACTATGACACATTGACACGGTTTGGTTAACACAGACTGGTGTGTGTGTGTTCCGACTTGTCGTCAGCTGAGGTGCTTTGGTGCAAAGCCAGAACAGGTGAGCTTTTCTCATCACGTCAGCGGATGCGCTTCCTCTACTCAACTGAATCTGGACTTTATTAGTCATCCACATGATTGACGCCATAGAAACAGGTAGCTGTTCACGAGATAAACCACCCGCTGCTACAGGCAGTTGCTGGGAAACTAGTATGGCTCAAATCTGACCGTCCTTGACACAATGGCGAGGCAGGAAAACAAGTTTTAGTCCTGTCCGATTGAGTTCCGGTTGTAGCTGATGGTTCTACAATGAGGCGACAGCGCCACTTGGTGGTCATTGAGGTGTCATGCACGTGTGATGCGGCTCAGCCTGCTCTACTCTCAACACAGACAAAAGGACTATTGAGACAAATATGATGGATGGGAGGCCTTGTCACGGTGCTGCTAGCAATGACTGGCTCCAGCAAACCCCCACAAAGTTTGTTATGTATAAATGAATGAATGAATGAATGAATGAATGAATGAATGAATGAATGAATGAATGAATGAATAGGATTGTTGTCATCTGTCAGAGTGAATAAAACATGGAAAGTACGGAATGCACACTGGACATGTCACCGGTCTGGTTCAGGGCACACATACTACTCACTGTCAAACTCAACACTAGGGACTAATTGTAGCATCCAGTTGACCTAGATGTGTGTTTTTGGACTGTGGAAGAAACCCCAGGTAGACATTTGGCGCATGTGGAAACCTAAGGTACAAACCTGCAACCATCTTGTTGTGAGGCAACAGCACCACCTACTGAACTACCTTGTAGCTATCAACAATACAGCAGTGTAATGTTGTAACTTTATGTAACAATCAATAAAATATAGTTAAATAAATTACTTATGGCACTGTGGCCAAACAGCCAAAAACCTGCATTCAAATCTCATCTGGGCCAAGAGGTTTTCATTTCTCCATATGTTTACTCCAGGTATTCCTGTTTCCTCTCACAAACCGAAAACAAGTGTGTGACTCTAAAAATCCCCTCAGAGTTGTTAGTGAGTGAAGGGTGTGCGTGTGCCCTGCAATGGACTGGCAACCTGGTTTGTTCTCTGCCTTCAATATGTGGGCACCAGCAGACACCAGGCCCCAGCAGACCCCCTGTGACACAGTTAAGGTGAGTAGAGTGACACATAAAAAGTACAGAAAGCACCCTGGTCACAAGCCAGTAAGTGAGTAGGATCCGTTCTGTTCCACAGAATAACAAACCTCATAATGTGGTTAGAGTTATAAGAATTTATAGAAGCTAAAGATACACAGACACTTTCACATTTGTTATCTATCTTTGTTCTCTTCTCAGGGTTTTATTTGCAGTCCTGAGAGAAGAGGAATTGACTAATTCAGGGGAACAAGCCAAAAAGAAGAGGAAGTCTCTAGAAACGAGCGTTGCTACTAACGTCTGTTCCTCTCAGAGAAGGAAGTAGAAAAAAAAGGACAGGAAAAAACAAATCCACGTCTCAGCGCAACTGAGCTGCTGCAAGTACAAACCGCAGAGGTCTTTTAACTGGTGCAGGTGCACCTTGAGCAGCAGCACACAGCTCTTGAGTCGAGTTAGCTGAGGCCATGAGCACCTCACTGGAGAGGACCACGGACTGTCCCTCGCCACTCCTCGGAGAGGACTGCGGTCCAGGTGAGGACAGGGAGAGCCTGACGGGCCCCAGTGAGCTACGCTGGGAGGATGGGGGTCTGCCGGGGGAGCTGCAGAGAGGGATGGAGACCCTGCGAGTGAACGGGGAGCTGACCGACGTGGTGCTGCGTGTCCAGGGCCACGACTTCCCCTGCCACAGAGCCATACTGGCAGCTGCCAGCCAGTACTTCAGGTGAACACGTTGTTCATGTTCCTCCCAGTCTGTTGTCACAGAGCTGTCGGTTTTACTGAAACACTCACGCTGTTGTGTGTAGGGCGATGTTCTGCAGCGGTCTGAGGGAGAGTCGGGAGGAGTACGTGGAAATAAAGGGGTTGGACAGCGGGACCATGGGCTCCCTCCTGGAGTATACCTACACTAGCCGAGCCCTCCTCACACACTCCAACGTACAGAGAATATTAGAGGCTGCCAGTCAGTTTCAGGTAACCTGTTATAATAACTTATAATGAAAGTTCAGTTTCATTTGTTATGAGAAAAATTCCACTTGTGGCATCTGGCATGATGTTTTTCTTGTTGCGGCTGTCGCTGTTTTCCACATCTTCATGTTCCCACACACATGGGCTTCTTTGCGTCAAGTGCCTCATGATTATCAGTACATCAACTACGATGTGATCCAGATAACACGCTTATTCAAAGTCAGCTGCCCATGTGGATGTTTTCCAACACAAATTCCGTATAAAGCACTGTCTGCTCCTCCACTCGAGGCTCACTCTCTCAGATCATTCACTTGACTGTGACGGGTCCTTCAGCTGAAGATTTAATTAAGTTTGCACAGCAGACAAATCTGACTTTGCTCTCACTGACAGAATTTCCACAACATTGATTTGTCTGCTTTATTTTATTTCCAAATTTCTACAGAAAGCAGACTTAAAAACACTAGGTACCCAGAGTCAGAAATTCAACAAACACATGACATGATCCTCAGTGGGTACAGTTCTCATGGGCATAGATAGAGAATATTTCTTTTTAGGCATTGTAGGATCAATCAGTCTCATCTGGATCAGGATTAAAACACGTCCCAAGAAAAAAAACATGTTGTGCCCGGACTGCTGATCAGTCTAACTGCAACAGGCAAATGTTGGCCTTAAATTTAGGCCTTTTCCAGTCAGATGGATCATAGAGCAGGAAAAACACAACAGCAACAATGGATGTATTAACTTGCAAAAAACAAACAAAAAAAAAACAGTGATAACTCTTTTTAAAATCCACCAGGTTTTCTAACCATTTCTTTAGACACAGTTCCTCCTCCATCCAGGGGAACAAACAACTTACTGGGCAAGACGTTAGATGCAGTGAAAAGGGAAGTGAAAGTTGGTCAAATGTTTACACTCGGGATCAATTTTCCATACATGCTTAATTTAACTACACAGCTGCAGCACTCAATTCAGGGTGCATGTTTAGGGGGGATGTTTACGATGCCTCCACTTTGGTGACAGGTGGTAGATAAACGTTAAAGTCAGAAAATGTTTGAACTTCCGATCTCCAAAACTGTTTCAAGGTAAGGAATGCTCCATTATCGGTATTACAGATTTATGGTGTATTGCAGTATTACAGTATATGTAATCTCTGCATTTATACAGGACATTGATACAAACAATGACAGAATGTTAAAAATAAGGAAAGACAGAGAGATTATTTCTTCTATAACCAAGTTTTGGATTTTCATCTTTGTTTTAGTCTGTGTGTTTTATCTATTTATTCCAGCTCTTCTCTAGTTATGCCAAGAGTCATGTGTATGTCTCTTCCAGTTCTTGCGTGTGGTGGACGCGTGCGCCAGCTTCCTGAAGAAATCCCTTCAACTGGAGAGCTGCGTTGGGATCCTGAATCTGGCCGACAGCCACGCCCTGTCGACCCTGAAGATGGGGGCTGAGGACTACATCGTCTCCCAGTTCTCCCTGGTGGCCCAGCAGCAGGACTTCCTGGAGCTGCCGGCCGAGTCTTTGGTGTCGGTCCTGCAGAGGGACGACCTGGACGTGAAGACTGAGGAGTGTGTCTTTGAAGCCATCATGCTCTGGGTGAGGGCCCAGCAGGACGAGCGCGCCCCTCTGCTGGCCAGGCTGCTGTCTCACGTGCGGCTGCCGTTGCTGGAACCCGCATACTTTGTGGAAAAGGTGGAGTCGGATGAACTGGTTCGCAGTTGCAGTGAGGCCTTTCCTTTGTTGCAAGAGGCTCGCATATATCACCTGTCTGGGAGTGAGGTCAGTCTGCAGGGGAGAGCAAAAGTCTATTGACTAAATGGCCAGTTTTTGAGACAAAGTGAATGCTGTACATTGATATTAAGCTTTATGCAATTCATGCGTGTTTCCAGGTGGTGTCCGAACGCACTAAGCCCCGACAGCAGCACTTTCTGTCGGAGGTCTTCCTGATTATTGGAGGCTGCACTAAAGACGAACGTTTCATTTCCACCGTCACCTGTTTGGATCCCCTCAGACGCAGCAGGCTGGAGGTTGCCAGGCTTCCGTTGACTGAGATGGAGGACGAATGCCAAAACAAAAAATGGGTGGAGTTCGCCTGCATCACCTTCCGCAACGAAGTGTTCATATGTGGTGAGAAAAGTCCCGTGTGTTTTTCTGGAAAGAACCCTGCAGCACATGATGCTGATCCTGTGGATGTGAAGTGAAACTGAGCACGAGTTAAGCATCAGTCTCTCATGGAATACATATTTTTCTAGCATTTTCAAAGTATGAATTTGTTATTTGCGTGACTCCCTTCACATACCTGAAATCTCCTCCTTCAGTGTAATGTTTTAAGCCGCCCACAATTGGGACAGGAAGATATGACATCAGTTGCAGTCACTGTGGTTTAAGGTGTTTGCCAGCACAGGAACTTACAAAGTTAAACTGTCGAACTCAGCAAGAAAGTGGGTGGACGAGTTCCCTGAACACAGCTGTTGTTGCAGGAGGTAAAGAGACGCAGCATGACGTGTGGAAATACAACGGCGCCCTGGACAAGTGGATCCAGATCGAGCCTCTGACAAATGGACGCTGGAGACACAAGATGGCCGTTCACGGGGGGAAGGTCTACGCTCTGGGTGGATTCGATGGGGTTCAGAGGCTCGCCAGTGTAGAGGCCTATGATCCCTTTCACAACCGCTGGGCACAGGTAAACACACAAGAGGTCTCTACAAATGCGATGCGTGCATGTGCGTGCATGTGGCTTAAAGTCAGATGACTGCATAAATAGTTTACGCCCATGTGTGTTCAGACTCACAATATCTGTAGGCATCGTAATTGAATTTGAATGCATTTACACGTTAGAATGATAATTGCCAATGGGAAATGTGACTGTTTCCACAGAAGAGTACAGAAGAATGATAGAGAAGCAACAAGAATCACCTGAGGCTCAACAGCAGTAAAAGCAAAGAGCTCGGGATGTACTTGTGTTTGTTTGTTTGCTCAAGCGTAAAATTCATTGAGAAACAAACACTAGTCAAATTCCTTGCCTGTGTGAACACATAAAGCTGGTAATTCTGATGGAAAAGAAGCAAGGGCAAAAAAAAGAGAACAGTGGTTGTTCTTCAAACGATAAAGATGCTACACAGAATTTATACAACCACCACAAATAGTCTAAATCCGCCCACCAATGGAATTGGAATTGGTATTCATTTTGATGCTCACTTAATAAACAAATTTATTCTTGAGCCACAGACAAAATTATGGATATGAGCAGTTATTACCAGTTATCAGTCTGTCCTTCAAACTTCATCGTTGTGCTTGATGGGAAGAATTTCGCTGAAGGCGTTTCTCTCAGTGTGTGAGAGTGACTTTCCTGTCAGCAGCTGTAGCTCATTAATCGACAAAGAATGACCTTGTCATTTGCTGCTGCTCTGACGAGCTAAGAGGTGCTAACTGGCTAATTCTGGCAGCTGCTGTTCTCCACAGGATGCGATTCAAAGGTGAGAAGGTGCTTTATCCTGACAGGTCTGTGATATGAGATTAAAAAAAATAAAAAGGCATAATTTACCATCATTTATCATCACAGTTTTCAAAAATATGATGCTGAAAATTTGTAAAATAAAAAACAAAATCATCATCTGGAGCTCAAAAATAGTCCTGTTGTACAATCTAAATACTGAACTGTACATTAACACATAGTACATTAACATTAAACCTAGTTTGTATGCAGAGGAGTTTTTACTCTGCCTTTTTGGCTGTTTGGTAACATTAATTTGAAGGCTGTTTTGGCTGTTCCCGCAGGTGACACCTCTTGCTGTAGGTGTGAGCTCCTTTGCTACTGCAAGCTTTGACAGATGGATCTACGTGCTCGGTGGAGGTCCGAATGGGAAGCTGGCAACTGATCAGGTCCAGTGCTGGGAACCAGGAACAGGCTGCTGGGAACTGAAAGCACCCATACCCGTCGAAACCAAATGCACTAACGCAGTCACGTTCAAGAACTGCATCTACATTGTTGGTGAGTTTACAGCAATACAGTAGTTATGTTTTAGTGCTAATTCTACACATTTGTAGTCATTTCTACTCTTAATTAGTGTTTCTTGTACCCCTCCTCCATTACCATTCAGCTGAATTCAGCTGACTTGCTGAAAGTAAACTTAAGTGCCACTGCTGAAATTATCCACATAAGTGTTAAATAGTGTTATGTTTTAATTAGCACTTAAACATTAATGCATCATCATCAAGCATCCAAGGGTATATAATTCACAGGTGAGATGTTTCCTTCCGAGATCCACTTTTATTTTTGACATTTGAGCTATGTTTAACAAATCACCTTCACTGCTGCACATTTGTGCCTTTGAATTTAGAGTATATGATTGCACCTTGTCAAAATAGGCACATATTAATGAGTAACATCTGAAAACCAGCGCAAACCAATGTTGTTTACAAGGAAGCGCTCATCCGATGCAGGACTAAACGTGGATTATTATTTTTTTAAACCACAATGTGGTCAATGTTCAATTCCCCAGGTGGAGCCATGCATGCGATGTACTGCTACTCGCCTCTGTCAGACTCCTGGTCTCTGATCACCCGGCTGGGCGAGAGGGCGAGCTGCGCCATCGCCGCCTGCAACAACAAACTCTTCATCACCGGAGGACGAGATAACAAGAACCAAGTCATCTCTACAGTGATGTGCTGGGACGTTGCTCGCGGGGTGTTGACAGAGGAGTGTGTGCTACCTATGGGAGTGTCGCACCATGGCAGCGTGACTCTGATGAAGTCCTACACACATATACACAGAGTCACAGCCGGTCCAGAGTGCCAGTGACACAGTCTGAACTCTATTTTTAACTTTATAATTGAGGGACTGGATGGAAAGAAGAAATGCCAAATAAACTGATGAAAAGCAGTGGGGAAAAAAGAGTTGATTTCATGTCACTGTATGCCTCTGTCGAAAATCAGTCAATGGAGCGGTGCAAACTTATTTTACAGAGACGATTGCTGAAACCTGATTATATGCTGACAAAATATTTAATATGACAAAGACTGATGCCAATAAATACTGTATGTTGTTCCTTGGCTTTTACTGCTGCAAAAGTGCTAAAAACATGCTAATTAATGGAAAACCATTGGACAGAATATGCATATATGCATTATAGGAACTAAAGATAAGTAACATAAGCAACTAAAAAGTACACATCAATACAAAGTATGACAAAACGCACACACACACAGAACGAGAAAGAGAGGAATTTTTTTTCCACAGGTACGCCCACACACATGCCCACACACTCGCGCACACACGCACAGGTATCTTATTGTGAAAGGGTGTGAACAGAGAAACCCGGAAGCTGCTGTCCCATCGCTCAGGTGCAGAGTGGCTCACCTGGCGGACGTCTCCCTCCGACCATAGTTTTCCGTGTGTGAGTTTCCGGAGCAGAAACCCTGAGTAAAGACAGAAACTGACTCGCTGTTACCTGAGGAGACGTTTTCTGAGGTTACGAACGTGTCTCAGCGCGCTGGAGTCAGAGACCAGTGAGCTGCGGGGGTCAGATTAATGGCAAAGACGAGAGGTGAATCAGAGCAGAAGTGAAAGTGACAGAAGAACAACCTGCGATTCACCTGCTGCTGTGAAATGGCGGGTCTCAGCGTCCTGACCCTCCTCTACCTCCTCCTGACCTCCACTCTGGGTGAGTTGTCCACAGGAGGGAATCTGGATGTGGTGGAGGCTGATTTCAGTTTTAACCCTGTTTTGTTACAAATGTGTAGAACAGGCCAGGACAAGGACAAGATGGTGATCGATTAGGTCGAAAGGTTTCTGTTTTACTGACTATTAGTGATCTCATGACACTCCACTGCTCACTGGTGTCAACTCGTACTTATGGCAGTATAAACAGTTTAGCTTGTTTGTAACATTTCTATGCATTATAATATAATATAATATATTAATTATAGTATATTATAGTGTTATAATTTATATTAACATATACAAACAAAGATCAAGTGTATTACACATATAAGGTATACGAGTAGTAAATGTAAATCAATCATCAAGAGCCAGTGAGAAGTGATTTGCAAAAACTATTTTGAATAAGCAGAAAAGACCTACTTTTTAATGTTTTTCCGGTTTCCTTAGTCCACCACGAGAGTATACTGAGCATCTTTCACATAAGATATTTGAGAATCTCATCTCAGCCTTTGATGCCTTTGTCAGCGATAAAGGACAAAAGTTGGCAGATTAGTTGACTATAAAAGTAATTATTATTACTTGTAATAATAATTATTACAATTATTATTACATTTACTATAACATTAGCATGTTATAACTGTGTGCATCATTGTCTTCACACTGTACTGTACTAACGTCTGTATAAACTAGTAACACACAGTTCTGCAGTTAGTCTATAATGTCTGCAGGTGCTGCTTTTATTTTTGTGCATATATCTTGTTTTGTGTTTGTTTATGTTGGTCTGATTGTGTGTGTGTGTGTGTGTGTGTGTGTGTGTGTTTTATTTGTCTAGTTGCTGGACAGTTTACAAAGTACAAACTCAAGGGCCTGGAGATCACCTGGAAGCCGGGCTTCACCGGACAGGTCGAGAACATTTTGTGGAGACGTGGAGGCAACAAAGTGGCCGAGTTTGACGGCAGCGAGGAAGAGGTGTACGACCCGTTTAAAGGCAGAATCACTCTGGACTGGGTCTCTGCAGATCTCACCATCTCTGACCTCCGCGTGGAAGACAGTGGAGACTTTGAGTTGGAGGCGCTTGTCGGCGGTTTGTTGGAACGCTCACAATTTAAGCTGGAGGTCATGGGTGAGTCTTTTTAGCGTGTAAGCTTTGAGCTGCTTCACAGATGAAACTGGAGATTTCATCACTGTCAATGACTAATTCCATGAGAAGTACGTGTTTGATTCACTTCATAGATTTGGGAAGTTTCACTGAGAGCACTGCTCTCTTTTTCAGGAACTCCAGGATCACAGTCATTTACTCACACATTCACACGTACAGGCTGCTCAGTGCTGGTCCTGCTGATACGCCACAGATTATTAAGTGTAGTGCTACACTAGAGCAGGAAGAGGTTAAGACCTTCTATTCAAAGGTGCCATGGCTGTAGGCTGTATGGGAGGGGCAAACACTGTCTTCCACCTTCCACACCCAGAGTTGTTGTCCAAGTCGAGGGTATTGAGTCAACAAGGAGTTTCCCTCTGCTTCCGATTAGTGTCATTGTGAATGTGAGAGTTAATGGTGTGTGATCTGTGATGGACTGGAGACCTGTCCAAGATGTTTTCCCTGCCTTCATCCTAACAGCACTGGATTATGGCTCCATCAGACCCTATGACACAAAACAACTGTTTAGGAACAAAGTGGCTCAAGAAGATGAATGAATCATTTATGACATATCCTGTATCCATCATCATTGATGTCTCATATCTTCACGCACTTGAATTCACTTAAAGAGTTTGTCGAGGCCTCCAGACCAAAGTAAACAAACCAGTGTCAAAGGTTATTAGGAATGTCAGGCATTCATCATGTCCATGTCCTCCTCTGTGTCCGTGCAGAGCCGGTGCCCATCCCCACCATATCCTGTGTGATGAACGACAGCAGCCCTGACACCTCTGCAACACTGCAGTGCTCTGCAGAGTCCAGTCGGCCCAAAGCCTTAACAGAGTTTGACTGGAGTTCACAGACAGCCAGAGAGCTTGGCTCACAGTTAACTATTCCTCTGGGAGGAGAACATGATGGTGACGTTTACACTTGTACTGTGAGGAACCCTCTGAGCAGTAAAACAGCCTCGTTTACTGCACAGGATTGTTACCCTGGTAAGATTTAAGTTGTTATATAATATATGACAATATATGACATCATGATGGGTACATTTACAATGAACAGTTATTGTTATTAAATTGTTATTTTGTGTCACAGTAGGTTGCTATCAGTCTAACTTCCATGTTTCTGTGCAGACAAACCACTAAACACTGCTGCAGTCATCATCCCAGTGATACTAGTGATACTAGTGATCCTTGTAGCTGTGGGTGTGGTGTTCTGCAAGTGGAAACAGAAAGGTAATGTTAGTGGAAAGAAGAAAACACTTTTCACCAGATACACTGGTCCCACTTCATACCATCATGTTGATTACTTTTTTCTTGTGTCTCCTCTTGTTCCAGCATGTTTTGCAAGGAGAGATGATGTGGAGAAACAGAGAGCTGGTGGTCCAGCAGAAGGTAGGGTGCTGTGTCCTCTCTGCTCTCAGTCTCAGATGAGAGGATACAACACACACACACACAGCTTTCACATGATGAGTTGAATATTACTGCAATTAACAGGATGGTTGAGAGAGTAGTGAAGTGCAGCCCTCACAGGTTCAGAGTGAGAAGAGACATCCTTTATCCTTTCTGGCATGCTAATGAAAAGTTTTCTCACAGTATATGTTTCATTAAATGTCACATTCTTCAGGTTTTGTGATTCTAATTCTTGGATCTGTTCTTTTCTTATGATGAGTTATAGTTTGTCCTTCAATCTGTTTCAGACTCAGAGGAGAGGAAAGTGCTTCTTGACAGAGCACCCACCCTCCCCTCAACCCGACAACTTGCTGCTTTTAACCAAGAGAGTTCAGACCTGGACAACGACAGAGGTTTGATGTTTTATGTTATTTGCTCTGTGACTGACGATGGAGACAAAAGTCTGAGAATGTGATACAGTAGAGGAATGACAAGGCTAAATGACAATTTGTTTTTGGCTTATTTCTTAGTCTCTGTAGTTTGGATACATGTCTACGACTCGTGTTGTGTGTTTTGAGATCTGTTTGTGTACAGAGCGTGGCATGTGTTTGGTGTTGTATTGTTGCTACTACCTGAGCAAGCAGTGGGAGATTCAGTCAGCATGGTCTACCCAGTTTTACTCTACAGCCTGTTGCTCTGTGTTCCCTCTCACTCACTCAGCCTCTGCTCTCTGTGCTCGCTTGGCTTGGTACAAACATAACGCTGCACACGTGTCTCTAATCAGAGCTCAGTGACACTATGATGCTGCAGGAAGTCTGATTAACTCTTTTTCTTTTTTTTCAGGAAATGACTTAGAGGATGAGAAACCCAAACCAGGTCACATTGATATGTGTTTTACATGAAATATATAGCATTTATATATTGTATTAAAGACAGTAGAAATAAATCCCTTTGGTTCTTCTCATTCTCTCTCTCCAGGACGTGTCAGTAAGATTAGAGACATGTTTGAACCAGGAGATGGTGGTTCAAGTCCATTCAGAAACATCCAAAAGGGTAATTTAAATCTTTAGATCGAAAGACTGGTTTTTCCTTTTTTCTTTGTTAATATTATTATATGTGTTAATATGATCACAAGAGTGATAGAACATTGCGAACATTGAGGGTCATTTCTTCAAATTCTTTGGCCTGATTTCCTGGACAACTTTGCTTTTTTTCGAACAAATTATTGAAAGCAATAATTCAATAAAATTTCTTTTCATCAACTAATTCTTTTCATCAACTAATTCATTATTCAATGTGATGTTTCAGTGCTAGTTATTATCCTCATTGTTTGGTCTTTACCAGTCTCTAACAGTTTTCTTCTTCCTTTCTTTCACAAACATCCAGACACTGAGCCTCCTCCTCCTCCTCCTCCTCCTGCTGCTCGTAGTGAATCAGCTCCTCCTCCAGATGTGAATACTAGCAGCAGCCATGAAGGCACCACACACACAGCTGAGCAGAGAGGAGCTGCAGAGGAGGAGCTCCAACACTGTCCAGCAGGACCAAGCCTGAGTGAGAACATGAGATGTCCAGACCAGTGACTCTAATCTGGTTTTCATATAGTCCTTTCCTAACGTTACATGAGAACTAACTTTTTATTGTAGCTTGTGCCCATTTTTTAACCTCAATTGAGATGATTTGTTTTCAGTAGTCTTGCATTAGTATTCAAATGAGACTCACTCCTTTTTCAGATGGAGAAAATGGGAAAATGGATGATGGTGGGATGTCATGTCCTCCAGATGCAGTCACATCTAAAGCTGAAGAAGAGTCACATTTGACCCCAAACTCTTCATACATAGAGCCCAAAGAAAAAGATAATGAACTCAAGAGGGATAACAAGTCATCTGAGACCAACACGGAAGATTGCTCAGATTCTGGAAAATCTGACCCACCGGGTATAGGAAAACCATCCTCCACTCCTGCTGAGTCTGAAGCAACAGAAGATCAAAATGGAAGTACAAGTTCAGGTCAGTAAGAGTTTCAAAGACTTCCTCATTACAGTGTTCATTTGTTCTCATTTTTTAGTTCTAACCGTTCATCTTGGATCAATCTCCCCTGTATAAAGCACAGGATGTTGAGCTGACCTACAATCAGTCACTGGTTTGATTTACTCGACTCTTCTTTCTTTCTTAAGTTAGAAAACTATGATGCTGATTATTATTGCTGATGTTGTTGTTGTTGACATTATTCAAAGTAATAATAATTTAATGATGATTTTACAGATCATGGTGGAAATTTAGCAGCTGGGGAACCAAGAGAAGGTGACACTGACATGTCATACATTGAACTTATCTAACGTGTAAAAGGTTGTTCAAAAACTAATAATGTAATGAATGATTGAAATCAGTTTTGAGAAAGATTCTGTTGGATCAGCTCATTCATTAACCAAAGTGATGTTTCAGTTTTCATCACTGGCTGCTCTTTACAGGTTCGTGGGACTCAAATCTTTTTCACAGTTTCAGTCTCCTTTTTTCTGTTTCAGGAGAGAACCAAAACAAACATCCAGACACTGAGCCTCCTCCTCCTCTTCCTCCTGCTGCTCGTAGTGAATCAGCTCCTCCTCCAGATGTGAATACTAGCAGCAGCCATGAAGGCCCCACACACACAGCTGAGCAGAGAGGAGCTGCATCCTCCACTGCTGCTGAGCAGCCAGGTCTGGACCCTGCTCAGTCTGAGCTCCATTCAGCAGTCACAGTAGACACAGGAACAACAAACACAGCTGAAGAGCAGGAATCGGACAGAGCGAACACTGGAGCTGAGATGATGTAGAACAAGCTGTTATTCAGTTTTTCGCAGGCACATGAGGACACAAATTCTATCAGTCATGAGGCTTTGGAGCTTTCTCACTCATTGTCCTGAGCAGTGACTCTACTCTGACCATGTGTAACATCACTGCACTGCTGTATTTTATACACTCCTTCCCTTTTATGCTGTATACTGAAACTATTCCATCTGTTTCAGAGCCAGAGAAGGAGACACTTCATGCCCAAAGCTCTGCAGATACACAGCCTAAAGACAACGCTGGTGAAGACAAGGAGAACACCAAGACGGCAGGAGAAAACACACAATCTGGGGAATCTGACCCATCAGGCACAGGAGGACCAGCATCCCCTTCTCCTGAGCTGAAACCTACAGTAGAGATGGAGAGTGAGAGCAAAGCTGAGGAACATAAAGAGGATGCTGATACGAGTCAGGTGAAGACAGAAGAGAGCACAGATCCTAAACAATCTGACTCAGTGGTGACAGGGGAATCAAATGAATCAGGCAAAGCTAATGAGGACGCACAATCATCCTCTACTGCTGACCAGAACACTTCTGACCCAGAAGATACAGAAAAACAAGATGAAAGAACAAGATCAGGTCAGTAAGAGTTTCAAAGACTTCCTCACTGTACTGTTTATTTGTTCTCATTTGTGAGTTTTCTCATAGTTCATGCTGAAATAACTACATGACTACTCTGAACAATCACATGGATTTACAGGACCTCAGACCAATGCATTTTTGTGCCATTCATTGAAAGTTTTTTTTCTGTTTCAGAGAAAGAGAAGAATGCAAAGAAAGATGAGGAAACATCAACTCCTCCTGTCACTGAGTCACACCCACCTAATGCAGAGAGTGAGAACAACGTAGGAAAACACAAAGAGGATGGTGCAACGACTCAGGTCAAGACAGAAGAGAGCACAGATGCTGGACAATCTGATCCAGAGGTGACAGGGAAACTAAATGAATCAGCCAGACCAAGTGAAGACCCACAGTCACCCTCTACTGCTGACCAGAACACTTCTGACCCAACAGCTGCAACAGAACAAGGTGACAGTCCAGGTCCAGGTTAGTAAGAGTTTTAAAGACTTCCTCATTGTGTTCTTATTTATTTTTCATTTGTATTTTCTAATCGTTCATCCTGGAACAATCACATGCTAATGCAGTTTTGTGCTGTTTTTGAACCTCCTGTCATTTTCAGATGAGTTGAAAAAAGAGAAACCTGGGGGTGTTTCAGACTCTCCTAACCCTGCACAGCACTCACACAGTGCAGAGAGCAAGGATGAAGCTGAGGAGGAGGATGGAAGAGGAGGAAGCAGAGAGGATGGCAATACAGCTCACATGAAGGCAGAAAACAACACAAAATCTGGAGAATCTGACCCAGCAGGCACAGGAGGACCAGCATCCCCTTCTCCTGAGCTGAAACCTACAGTAGAGATGGAGAGTGAGAGCAAAGCTGAGGAACATAAAGACAATGCTGATGCGAGTCAGGTGAAGACAGAAGAGAGCACAGATCCTGGACAGACTGACTCAGTGGTGACAGAGGAATCAAATGAATCAGGCAAAGCTAATGAGGATGCACAATCATCCTCTAATGCTGACCAGAACACTTCTGACCCAGAAGATACAGAAAAACAAGATGAAAGAACAAGATCAGGTCAGTAAGAGTTTCAAAGACTTCCTCACTGCACTGTTTATTTGTTCTCATTTGTGAGTTTTCTCATAGTTCATCCTGAAATAACTACATGACTACTCTGAACAATCACATGGATTTACAGGACCTCAGACCAATGCATTTTTGTGCCATTCATTGAAAGTTTTTTTTCTGTTTCAGAGAAAGAGATGAATGCAAAGAAAGATGAGGAAACATCAACTCCTCCTGTCACTGAGTCACACCCACCTAATGCAGAGAGTGAGAACAACGTAGGAAAACACAAAGAGGATGGTGCAACGACTCAGGTCAAGACAGAAGAGAGCACAGATGCTGGACAATCTGATCCAGTGGTGACAGGGAAACTAAATGAATCAGCCAGACCTAGTGAGGACCCACAGTCACCCTCTACTGCTGACCAGAACACTTCTGACCCGACAGCTGCAACAGAACAAGGTGACAGTCCAGGTCCAGGTTAGTAAGAGTTTTAAAGACTTCCTCATTGTGTTCTTATTTATTTTTCATTTGTATTTTCTAATCGTTCATCCTGGAACAATCACATGCTAATGCATTTTTGTGCTGTTTTTAAACCTCCTGTCATTTTCAGATGAGTTGAAAAAAGAGAAACCTGGGGGTGTTTCAGACTCTCCTAACCCTGCACAGCACTCACACAGTGCAGAGAGCAAGGATGAAGCTGAGGAGGAGGATGGAAGAGGAGGAAGCGGAGAGGATGGCAATACAGCTCACATGAAGGCAGAAAACAACACAAAAGCTGGAGAATCTGACCCATCAGGCACAGGAGGACCAGCATCCCCTTCTGCTGAGCTGAAACCTACAGTAGAGATGGAGAGTGAGAGCAAAGCTGAGGAACATAAAGAGGATGCTGATACGAGTCAGGTGAAGACAGAAGAGAGCACAGATCCTAAACAATCTGACTCAGTGGTGACAGGGGAATCAAATGAATCAGGCAAAGCTAATGAGGACGCACAATCATCCTCTAATGCTGACCAGAATGCTTCTGACCCAGAAGATACAGAAAAACAAGATGAAAGAACAAGATCAGGTCAGTAAGAGTTTCAAAGACTTCCTCACTGCACTGTTTATTTGTTCTCATTTGTGAGTTTTCTCATAGTTCATCCTGAAATAACTACATGACTACTCTGAACAATCACATGGATTTACAGGACCTCAGACCAATGCATTTTTGTGCCATTCATTGAAAGTTTTTTTTTCTGTTTCAGAGAAAGAAATGAATGCAAAGAAAGATGAGGAAACATCAACTCCTGTCACTGAGTCACACCCACCTAATGCAGAGAGTGAGAACAACGTAGGAAAACACAAAGAGGATGGTGCAACGACTCAGGTCAAGACAGAAGAGAGCACAGATGCTGGACAATCTGATCCAGAGGTGACAGGGAAACTAAATGAATCAGCCAGACCTAGTGAGGACCCACAGTCACCCTCTACTGCTGACCAGAACACTTCTGACCCGACAGCTGCAACAGAACAAGGTGACAGTCCAGGTCCAGGTTAGTAAGAGTTTTAAAGGCTTCCTCATTGTGTTCTTATTTATTTTTCATTTGTATTTTCTAATCGTTCATCCTGGAACAATCACATGCTAATGCATTTTTGTGCTGTTTTTGAACCTCCTGTCATTTTCAGATGAGTTGAAAAAAGAGAAACGTGGGGGTGTTTCAGACTCTCCTCTACACAGTGCAGAGGGCAAGGATGAAGCTGAGGAGGAGGATGGGAGAGGAGGAAGTGGAGAGGATGGCAATACAGCTAATGCCAAGGCAGAAAATAATACAAAGTCTGGAGGCTCTGACTCATTTGGGACAGAGGAACCAAATAAATCAGACAAATCTTATGAGGACTCACCATCGACTGAGCCAGAAGGTTCAGGAAAAAATGACAATAGCAACAGACCACAGTCAGACATGCAAACAGGTGATGCCACTGATGTCCTGCCCCGAAGCACTGCAGGGATGACTCGGATCATAAAGACAGGAAGAGAAGAAGAGGCTGAGGAGTCTGCTGAGGGTGACACTGTAGAAGAGAAGGAAAATAACAAAAGTGGCTCAGAAGATGACCAGTCCAGCTTTAGTGAGAGAAGGACAAAGTAATAATGCACACTTTGTGCACGAGGAAGAAGGTGAAATCATCAACAAAACACAGCACAACAAAGTGATCAGGGTCAAGAGACATTATGATGAAAGGATCTCCCCATCTCTGGTCCCTGTTTCCTTTCAGAAAGTTACCTATGAAGGAAAGTGATGAGACAAGCAGGAAGTGACTGAAAGAGCTTTTAGTTTAACTCAGCACAGAGGATGAAGCTAAGATTTCTGTTTTTTCTTTTTATGGCAGAGCTATGTTTTATATTGACCTTATTTGTTCCACAAGATGTGTCTTTGCATTAGCTGTATCATGTTTTTTAGAGTCTTCTCTTTAATTTGTCTTTTTAACTGATGCCAAGAGTGACTTCACTGTTTACGGCTGTAGCTTGATGATTTACAAAGAATGACCATGACGTTGTTGCTCTGACGAGCTAACAGGTGCTAGCTGGCTAGTTTTGGTAGCTGCCTTAGGGGATGTGATGACGCATAGTGAGAATGTCTGCATACACACCTGACAGGTCTGTGACATGAGAAAAAAAGGTGAAAACAACAATGAAAACAGCACTGTCACTGGGGTTAGCTGGAGCCCAGCCTGCAGGGTGAAGACAGGAAACACACCCTGGGTAGGTCATCAGTCCCACACAGAGAACACACACACCATCCATACTCATACGCAGCAGGACTTTGATGAAGTCCTACATTCACATACAGAGAATCAGATCTGCTTCAGAGAGTCAGTGACACAGCTCGACCTTGCTGTGAAAGATTTCACTTTATGCCTGTCAAATATGAGCATCACTGTTTGACCAGAAGCGGTACCGTCTTATTTTACAGAAGTGATTGTTGAAACTTGATTTTTAACTGATACATTTTTAATGACAATGATTGTTGACAATAAACACATTATTTCTTAATGTTTACTGTTAATTGTGTGTGAATAAATTCCACAAAAACGTGTTTATTTAAAAGAAAAAAGAACATGCATACACACAGACACATAATTCATCATCAGTGTTGAACCATGAGCGGTACAAATTATATTTTTTAAAACCAATTATTGAAACTTCATTTTATGCTGATGTATTTTTTACAATGACAATGATTGATTCCAATAAATACATGATTGCTTAACTGTTAAAAGTGTGCAAAATGAAAATGCTGTGGGCGGAAGATGCATTTGACACACACACTAACACACACACACTGACACACACACACACGTACCTTACACAGTTATCTTATTGTGAAAGGGTGCGAACAGGGAACTCCGGAAGCAGCTGTCCAATCGCTCAGGTGCTGCTCACCTGGCATTCCTGCAGCCGCTTCTTACGATATCTTTACTTTTATTTTTTACCGTTTCTGGAGCAGAAACTCTGTATACACACAGAAACTGGCTCGCTGTTACCTGAGGAGACGTTTTCTGAGGTTACGAACGTGTCTCAGCTCGCTGGAGTCAGAGACCAGTGAGCTGCGGGGGTCAGATTAATGGCAAAGACGAGAGGTGAATCAGAGCAGAAGTGAAAGTGACAGAAGAACAACCTGCGATTCACCTACTGCTGTGAAATGGCGGGTCTCAGCGTCCTGACCCTCCTCTACCTCCTCCTGACCTCCACTCTGGGTGAGTTGTCCACAGGAGGGAATCTGGATGTGGTGGAGGCTGATTTCTGTTTTAACCCTGTTTTGTTACTAATGTGTAGAACAGACCAGGACAAGGACAAGATAGTGATCGATCAGTGCTCAAGGTCAAACTCTCAAAGAGCTTAGAGACGTTTGTCTGTCCCGTTTAGAACCTCTGTATAGATAGATAGATAGATAGATAGATAGATAGATAGATAGATAGATAGATAGATAGATAGATAGATAGATAGATAGATATAGATAGATTTTTTCTCAATTGTTTGCCCTTGTTTTAAAATGTCTCTTCAATGAAATCAGTTCATTGAACCTTTAAATGCTCTTTGTATTGGCCCTTTGACTATAACCAAATAGATTGTTACGCCTTTAACACAAAAATCAGAGCCCTTGGCACCTGAAACAAGCGCTCAGTTCACAAACGCTCAGTTCAAATAAACCCCCTATGCGGGCAAGAAAATTATAGTGAAAGGCAAATGTCACCCTCGGTGCCGGCCTGTTAACGTGTGCGGTGAAACCAAGCCCCAACCCCCCGTGACGTCACCCATGGGTTTGTGAAGGGCACTTTATGAAGCCAGGAGTTTGAGTTGACTCGTAATGGAGCCAGCAGAATCCATAGGGCGGGTAGGGGGGTTATGAGTACTGAATGAGTATCTCATGGTTGAAAATGGCGTTTTTTTGTCTGGGTGTGTATTGTTGATTGTTGATGAGTTCCAATTTGTTGCAACAACTACTTTGATCGTATGATCAAAAATATTATAAATATGTTTTAAAGGAGCTGCTTCTTAACTATTTTCCCAGTTTTTCCCCCCATTCCTCTATGAGATTTTTTTTCAGGTGTGGTCAAAATAAGATGTTTTGTTACTACAAGATTTTCACCATTTTCTCAATGTGCTGTCCACTCTATAGCATTGTTGTCTTCACACTGTACTGTAGAAACTTCTGCACAGACTAGTAATACACAGCTCTGCAGTTGTTCCATCATGTCTGCAGCTGCTTCTTCCACTCTTGTTGCCTCCACTAACCTGCTTCACACATTTCTTGTTTTGCATGTGTGTGTGTTTGTGTGTGTCTAGTCGCTGGTCAGTCTACAAAATACAGGTTCACTGGCCAGGAGATCACCTGGGAGCCAAGCATCGCTGGAAAGGTCGAGAACATTTTGTGGAAACGTGAAGGCAACAAAGTGGCAGACTTTGACGGCAGCGAGGAAGAGGTGTACGACCCGTTTAAAGGCAGAATCACTCTGGACCGGGTCTCTGCAGATCTCACCATCTCTGACCTACGCATTGAAGACAGTGGAGACTTTGAGTTGGAAGCACTTGTCGACGGTTTGTTGGAATATCCGCAGTTTAGGCTGGAGGTCATGGGTGAGTCTTTTTAGCGCTAAGTTCAGAGCTGCTTCACTGATGACAATCGAACACCCAGAGAAAACCCACTCAGAACTTGGCAGAACATGTAATTTAACCCAGAAAGGACATTTTGACGACTTGGTATTGAACCCTTGAACCCAGGTTCTTGCTGGGAATCAGCAGTCACCACAGTTGTATTTGTAGGGACTTTGGGAAGTTTCACTGAGAGCACTGCTCTCTTTTTCAGGAACTCCAGGATCACAGTCATTTACTCACATTCACACGTACAGGCTGCTTAGTGCTGGTCCTGCTGATACGCCACAGATTGTTACATGTAGTGCTACACTGGAGCAGGAAGAGGTTAAGACCTTCTACCCATAGGTACCATGTAGGCTGTAGGCTGCATGGGAGGGGCACATTCAGAAACTATTGGAAGTATTTTAGAATCATTTGTTGTTGTTTAGTCATACACATGTAACTCAATGAAGTCAGTGTTTTTGCACATTCACTGGATGGATTTACGGTATTTTATTTTCAAGGTCCACTGCTTCAAACCCCCATCAGATCTCTATTTGGTGAAATTAGCCAGTGCAGCTTTGATCACTCACCAATCACTGTAGGAGAGCAATTCAAGTACGGCTGCTCTCCAGTTTTATCTCAGTAATTAGTCACAGATTAAAAAACTTTGCCCCACTAGTCACTGTTGGTTATAAAGATAATGATAATACATGCATCATACACCTTAAACCTGGGTGGAGGTAGGAGGACAGTGACAGTGGTAGGACCATCTCCTTCTAAGCTGCCACCCCAAAAACTTGGAAACATGAATAAATGATGAATGACATACCATTGTTGTTGGTTCATGTCCATGTCCTCCTCTGTGTCCGTGCAGAGCCGGTGCCCATCCCCACCATATCCTGTGTGATGAACGACAGCAGCCCTGACACCTCTGCAACACTGCAGTGCTCTGCAGAGTCCAGTCGGCCCAAAGCCTTAACAGAGTTTGCCTGGAGTTCACAGACAGTCAGAGAGCTTGGCTCACAGTTAACTATTCCTCTGGGAGGAGAACATGATGGTGAAGTTTACACTTGTACTGTGAGGAACCCTCTGAGTAGTAAAACAGCCTCGTTTACTGCACAGGATTGTTACCCTGGTAAGATTTCACTTGATAGGATTTACTGTTATATAATATATGACTGAACTGATACATGATGGGTACATTTACAATGAACAGTTATTGTTATTAAATTGTTATTTTGTGTCATAGTAAGTTGCTATCAGTCTAACTTCCATGTTTCTGTGCAGACAAACCACTAAACACTGCTGCAGTCATCATCCCAGTGATACTAGTGATACTAGTGATCCTTGTAGCTGTGGGTGTGGTGTTCTGCAAGTGGAAACAGAAAGGTAATGTTAGTGGAAAGAAGAAAACACTTTTCACCAGATAAACTGGTCCCACTTCATACCATCATGTTGATTACTATCGTGTTGTGTCTAATCTTGTTCCAGCATGTTTTGCAAGGAGAGATGATGTGGAGAAACAGAGAGCTGGTGGTCCAGCAGAAGGTAGGGTGCTGTGTCCTCTCTGCTCTCAGTCTCAGATGAGAGGATACAACACACACACACAGCTTTCACACAATGAGTTGAATATTACTGCAACAGGATGGTTGAGAGAGTAGTGAAGTGCAGTCCTCACAGGTGAGAAGATACATATCGTGTACTGAAACTATTCCATCTGTTTCAGAGTCAGAGAAGGAGGCACTTCATGCCCAAAACTCTGCAGATACAGAGCCTAAAGACAAAGCTGGTGAACACAAGAACACCAAGATGGTTGAGTTCAACACAGGAGAAAATACACAATCTGGAGAATCTGACTCATCAGGCACAGGAGGACCAGCATCCCGTTCTCATGATCTGAAGGCTACAAGAGAGACGGAGAGTGAGAGCAAAGCTGAGGAACATGAAAAGGATGGTGAAACCACTCAGGCGAAGACAGAAAAGACCACAGATCCTGAACAATCTGACTCAGTGGTGACAGAGGAATCAAATGAATCAGCCAGACCTAGTGAGGACACACAGTCACCCTCTAATGCTGACCAGAACACTTCTGACCCGACAGCTGCAACAAAACAAGGTGACAATCCAGGTCCAGGTTAGTAAGAGTTTCTTCTTCTTCTTTGTGTTTTAATTTGTTGTTATTTCTTTCTGATTTTTCTAATTGTTCATCCTGGAACAATTACATGTTCATACAGGACCCCAGTCTCGTATCCTTGTGCAGCACTCACAAAGTGCAAAAGGCAAGGATGAAGCTGTGAAGGACGATGGAGGAGGAGGACACACAGAGGATGGCAATGAACCTCATGACCTTACAAAATCTGAGTTTGAACTGTTGGCAGGAAGCATCAGTCATTGGTGGCGCGGTGGCAAACCGGCCCAAAAAAATAACATTGAAAAAAAAGAAGATGCCACTAACGTCCTGCCACAAAGCACTGCAGGGACGACCCAGCTCATGAAGACAGGAAGAGAAGAAGAGGCTGAGGAGTCTGCTGAGGGTGACACTGATGAAGACAAGGAAAAGGACAAAGTGGCTCAGAAGATGACCAGTCCAGCTTTAGTGAGAGGAGGACACACTGATAATGCACCTTTGAAGGAAGAAGGTGAAATCATCAACAAAACACAGCGCACCAAAAGTGATCAGGGTCAAGAGACATTATGATTACATCAAGGTGGGGTTGTAACTAAAAACCATGGGCGGCATTTATAGATTATTTTCTGTTTCTGCAGAAAAATTATGGAGAGATGTGGTTGTGCAGCAACAATTTCTACAGAGAAAAAAACAGTTTTGAGGCTGTGGGCCACAGTCGATGGAAAGCAGAAAGGTGTTCTCTCCATCTTTGGTTCCTGTTTCCTTTTAGAAAGTTACACTGGAACACTGGAGTTGAGATGATGTAGAACAAGCTGTTATTCAGTTTTTCACAGACACATGAGGACACAAATTCTATCAGTCATGAGGCTTTGGAGCTTTCTCACTCATTGTCCTGACTCTACTCTGACCATGTGTAACATCACTGCACTGCTGTATTTTATACACTCCTTCCCTTTTATGCTGTATACTGAAACTATTCCATCTGTTTCAGAGCCAGAGAAGGAGGCACTTCATGCCCAAAGCTCTGCAGATACAGAGCCTAAAGACAAAGCTGGTGAAGACAAGGAGAACACCAAGACGGCAGGAGAAAACACACAATCTGGGGAATCTGACCCATCAGGCACAGGAGGACCAGCATCCCGTTCTCATGATCTGAAGGCTACAAGAGAGACGGAGAGTGAGAGCAAAACTGAGGAACATGAAAAGGATGGTGAAACCACTCAGGTGAAGACAGAAAAGACCACAGATGCTGGACAATCTGATCCAGAGGTGACAGGGAAACTAAATGAATCAGCCAGACCTAGTGAGGACCCACAGTCACCCTCTACTGCTGACCAGAACACTTCTGACCCGACAGCTGCAACAGAACAAGGTGACAGTCCAGGTCCAGGTTAGTAAGAGTTTTAAAGACTTCCTCATTGTGTTCTTATTTATTTTTCATTTGTATTTTCTAATCGTTCATCCTGGATCAATCACATGCTAATGCATTTTTGTGCTGTTTTTGAACCTCCTGTCATTTTCAGATGAGTTGAAAGAAGGGAAACCTGGGAGTGTTTCAGACTCTCCTAACCCTGCACAGCACTCAAACAGTGCAGAGAGCAAGGATGAAGCTGAGGAGGAGGATGGAAGAGGAGGAAGCGGAGAGGATGGCAATACAGCTAATGCCAAGGCAGAAAATAATACAAAGTCTGGAGGCTCTGACTTGTTGAGGACTGAGAAATGAAATGAATCAGACAAATCTCATGAGGACTCACCATCGACTACTATCGACTGAGCCAGAAGGTTCAGGAAAAAATGACAATAGCAACAGACCGCAGTCAGACATGCAAACAGGTGATGCCACTGATGTCCTGCCCCGAAGCACTGCAGGGATGACTCAGATCATAAAGACAGGAAGAGAAGAAGAGGCTGAGGAGCCTGCTGAGGGTGACACTGTAGAAGACAAGGAAAAGAACAAAAGTGGCTCAGAAGATGACCAGTCCAGCTTTAGTGAGAGGAGGACAAAGTAATAATGCACACTTTGTGCACGAGGAAGAAGGTGAAATCATCAACAAAACACAGCACAACAAAGTGATCAGGGTCAATAGACATTATGATCACATCAAGGTGGGGTTCTAACTAAAAACCATGGGCAGCATTTCAGTCTAAAACAAGGAGAATGCAGAAATTATTTTATGTGTCTGCAGAAAAAATATGGAGAGCTGTGGATGTGCAGCAACAATTACTAGGTAGAAAAACAGTTTTGAGGCTGTGGGTCACAGTAGATGGAAAACAGAAAGGATCTCCCCATCTCAGGTCCCTGTTTCCTTTCAGAAAGTTACCTATGAAGGAAAGTGATGAGAACGTGCAGGAAGTGACTGAAAGAGCTTTTAGTTTAACTCAGCACAGAGGATGAAGCTAAGATTTCTGTTTTTTCTTTTTATGGCAGTGCTATGTTTTATATTGACCTTATTTGTTCCACAAGATGTGTCTTTGCATTAGCTGTATCATGTTTTTTAGAGTCTTCTCTTTAATTTGTCTTTTTAACTGATGCCAAGAGTGACTTCACTGTTTACGGCTGTAGCTTGATGATTTACAAAGAATGACCATGACGTTGTTGCTCTGACGAGCTAACAGGTGCTAGCTGGCTAGTTTTGGTAGCTGCCTTAGGGGATGTGATGACGCATAGTGAGAATGTCTGCATACACACCTGACAGGTCTGTGACATGAGAAAAAAAGGTGAAAACAACAATGAAAACAGCACTGTCACTGGGGTCAGCTGGAGCCCAGCCTGCAGGGTGAAGACAGGAAACACACTCTGGGTAGGTCATCAGTCCCTCACAGAGAACACACACACCATCCATACTCATACGCAGCAGGACTTTGATGAAGTCCTACATTCACATACAGAGAATCAGACCCGCTTCAGAGTCAGTGACACAGCTCGACCTTGCTGTGAAAGATTTCACTTTATGCCTGTCAAATATGAGCATCACTGTTTGACCAGAAGCGGTGCCGTCTTATTTTACAGAAGTGATTGTTGAAACTTGATTTTTAACTGATACATTTTTAATGACAATGATTGTTGACAATAAACACATTATTTCTTAATGTTTACTGTTAATTGTGTGTGAATAAATTCCACAAAAACGTGTTTATTTAAAAGAAAAAAGAACATGCATACACACAGACACATAATTCATCATTCATCAGTGTTAAACCATGAGCGGTACAAATTATATTTTTCAAAACCAATTGTTGAAACTTCATTTTATGCTGATATATTTTTTACAAAGACAATGACTGATTCCAATAAATACATGATTGCTTAACTGTTAATAGTGCGCAAAATGAAAATGCTGTGGGCGGAAGATGCATTTGACACACACACCAACAAACTCACACACACACGTACCTTACACAGGTATCTTATTGTGAAAGGGTGCGAACAGGGAACTCCGGAAGCAGCTGTCCAATCGCTCAGGTGCTGCTCACCTGGCATTCCTGCAGCCGTTTCTTACGATATCTTTACTTTTATTTTTTACCGTTTCTGGAGCAGAAACCCTGAGTAAAGACAGAAACTGTCTCGCTGTTACCTGAGGAGACGTTTTCTGAGGTTACGAACGTGTCTCAGCTCGCTGGAGTCAGAGACCAGTGAGCTGCGGGGGTCAGTGTAATGGCAAAGACGAGAGGTGAATCAGAGCAGAAGTGAAAGTGACAGAAGAACAACCTGCTGCTGTGAAATGGCGGGTCTCAGCGTCCTGACCCTCCTCTACCTCCTCCTGACCTCCACTCTGGGTGAGTTGTCGACAGGAGGGAATCTGGATGTGGTGAAGGCTGATTTCAGTTTTAACCCTGCTTTGTTTCTAATGTGTAGAACAGACCAGGACAAGGACAAGATAGTGATCGATCAGTGCTCAAGGTCAAACTCTCAAAGAGCTTAGAGACGTTTGTCTGTCCCGTTTAGAACCTCTGTATAGATGGATAGATAGATGGATAGATAGATAGATAGATAGATAGATAGATAGATAGATAGATAGATAGATAGATAGATAGATAGATAGATAGATAGATAGATTTTTTTCTCAATTGTTTACCCTTGTTTTAAAATGTCTCTTCAATGAAATCAGTTCATTGAACCTTTAAATGCTCTTTGTATTGGCCCTTTGACTATAACCAAATAGGTTGTTACGTCTTAAACACAAAAATCAGAGCCCTTGGCACCCGAAACAAGCGCTCAGTTCACAAATGCTCAGTTCAAATAAACCCCCTATGCGGGCAAGAAAATTATAGTGAAAGGCAAATGTCACCGTCGGTGCCGGCCTGTTAACGTGTGCGGTGAAACCAAGCCCCAACCCCCCGTGACGTCACCCATGGGTTTGTGAAGGGCACTTTATGAAGCCAGGAGTTTGAGTTGACTCGTAATGGAGCCAGCAGAATCCATAGGGCGGGCAGGGGGGTTATGAATACTGAATGAGTATTTCATGGTTGAAAATGGCGTTTTTTTTGTCTGGGTGTGTATTGGAGAAAGTGTCTTTTGGAGCCAGGCCGAGCGTTTGTCTGTGGCATTGCAAGTAAAGTTATTTCTGCATTGGCCTCCTTTTGTACCGGAAGACTACGTCCATCTTTTATATACAGTCTATGGGTGAAATCGAAAAAACAGAGTGGCTGCTCCGCCCCAAGAGCAGATCAACAACGTAGTCAAGATACCCGAGGTCCTGGAGAATAGCAAAGATCCGTCGCAGTGACACCCATGAAGCTCTCACGGTCTGAATTTCTCTCGCATTCACCTGATCCAGCTGAATGGCGAATCCTCTGCCATCTTGGCAAGCTCAGCTCCATTTCTATAAACTACAAATGGACATTAACTGCATACTTTTACAACTTTGTCTTTCATGGAGACAGACTAGCCACCTGTTTCCACCATCTTCTATTCATTCTATTCATATCTTTCCCACAACCCCCTCTCTCTCCATTCTAGCAGCTTCTCCTGTAGTTCACAGGTCACAACACATTTAACTAATCAGATTTACAGAAAATATACTGGCCTTAGTAAAATAAAAACACATTTTGCATATGCATTCAAAATTCACATTTTTAAAACAAAATGAAAGAATATGTAACAGAGGGCTACAGGTTGATCATATAAAACCTCACATTCACTAATATCAATAACAAGTAACAGAATTATTATTTTTTTAAAAAGTAAAAATATAATGCAGCTCACTACACCAAAGAAAAGTGCACAAAAAAGTAAAAACTGATAAAAAGTGCACAAGAGAGGCCTGCACACATTGAAGGATTTACACCATCTCAAGAAATAGATTAGACTTTACACAATAAGGTATGCAATAATGGATGCAAATAATATGATTTATTATTGTGAAGATATTTTCTGACCAGAGTTTCAGTTAGTTGCAGCGACTACTTTGTTGATCAGTTTGATTATTAAAGAATTTGAAAATATTTGAATATGTTTTGAAGGAGCTGCTCTTCACTATTTCTTTCTGTTGTGGTCAAATTAAGGTTACCAACCAAAGTCAGTGATTAAGCAAGAAGGTTGACTGATTAATTGGCTCCACCTGTTTTGACTGTGTGTACGTCATTGTCTTCACTGTACTGTACTAACATCTGCACAGACTAGTAATACACAGCCCTGCAGTTGTTCCATAATGTCTGCAGGTCCTGCTTGCATCTTTGTTGCCTCTATTAACCTGGTTCTTGTTTTGTGTGTGTGTGTGTGTGTGTGTGTGTGTGTGTGTGTGTGTCTAGTCGCTGGTCAGTCGACAAAAGAGAGACTCACAGGGCAGGAGATCACCTTGAAGCCAAGCATCACTGGAAAGCCCAGTATCATTTTGTGGAGACGTGGAGGCAACAAAGTGGCCGAGTTTGACGGCAGCGAGGAAGAGGTGTACGACCCGTTTAAAGGCAGAATCACTCTGGACCGCGTCTCTGCAGATCTCACCATCTCTGACCTACGCATTGAAGACAGTGGAGACTTTGAGTTGGAAGCACTAATCAATCGTGTATTGGAACATTCCCAATTAAAGCTGGAGGTCATGGGTGAGTCTTTTTAGCGCTAAGTTCTGTGCTGCTTCACAGATGACAACGGAGCATCCGGAGAAAACCCACCCAGACACAGAAAAAACATGCAAACGCCTCACAGAAAGAACATCAGACAGACAGACAGACAGACAGACAGACAGACAGATAGATAGACAGACAGACAGACAGACAGACAGACAGACAGACAGACAGACAGATAGATAGATAGATATCCTATCACACGCCCCTGACAGTCAAGTTCATTTTGCATTATATATATCAAGAAATCCCAACCGGAGTCATTTCAGGTCACTTTACCTATACAACAGTTCTGGACCTCGTGAGTAATCATGTAAATGATTTCCAAAAACACAATGACACAAACACATGAGCACACACACCTACAGCCATACCATGCAGAAGAGGAGAACATGGTTGCATCGGCTCCAACTGTCTAGAAAGCAGGCAAAGATGCCTATGTTTAGGAAACCCAACTACCACCCCAAAGCTGTAAATCCTTGGAAACATGAATGAAGGAATGATGAATTCTAGTCGATGGTTTGTTGGAACATTCCCAATTTAAGCTGGAGGTCATGGGTGAGTGTTTTTAGCGCTGCTTCACAGATGAAACGGGAGCATCCGGAGAAAACCCACTCACACACTGGCAAAACATGCAAACTTCACACAGAGAGTACATTGCTATGACTTGGTAGTGAGCGCAGGTTTCCCCAGGTGTGAAACAAAGTTGGTCAAGAACTTGAATGCTGATTGTCAGGCTTTCAGCCTGGTTCATGTCCATGTCCTCCTCTGTGTCCGTGCAGAGCCGGTGCCCATCCCCACCATATCCTGTGTGATGAACGACAGCAGCCCTGACACCTCTGCAACACTGCAGTGCTCTGCAGAGTCAAGTCGGCCCAAAGCCTTAACAGAGTTTGACTGGAGTTCACAGACAGTCAGAGAGCTTGGCTCACAGTTAACTATTCCTCTGGGAGGAGAACATGATGGTGAAGTTTACACTTGTACTGTGAGGAATCCTCTGAGTAGGAAAACAGCCTCGTTCACTGCAAAGGATTGTTACCCTGGTAAGATTTCACTGTAAGTGTAAGTACTGTAAGTTCACTGTTATATAGTATATGACAATATATGATGTCATGATGGGTACATTTACAATGAACGGTTATTATTAAAGTGTTGTTTTGTGTCACAGTAAGTTGCTGTGATCGATCAGTGCTCAAGATCAAACTTTCAAAGAGATGTCTGTTTTATTCACTATTAGTCAATAGTGAGCCCTCTTGACCCAGCTCACTACACCAAAGAAAAGCGCACAAAAAATAAAAACGGGTAAAAAGTGCATGAAAGAGGTCTGCAGATGTTGAAGGATTTTAATTTACACAGTAAGGTACACAATAATGGATGCAAATGATTTGATTTATTATTATTATTATTAACATAATTGCTGACAAGAGTTTCAGTTAGTTGAAACAACTACTCTGATCATCAGTTAGATTATTGGAGAATTTAAAGTATTTTCAATATGTTTTAAAGTTCTTGTTTTGTGTGTGTGTGTGTGTGTGTGTGTCTAGTTGCTGGTCTGTGTACAAAAGAGAGACTGACAGGCCAGGAGATCACCTGGAAGCCAAGCATCACTGGACAGGCCAATATCATTGCATGGAAACGTGGAGGCAACAAAGTGGCTGAGTTTTATGGCAACGAATATGAGGTGTACGACCCGTTTAAAGGCAGAATCACTCTGGACCGGGTCTCTGCAGATCTCACCATCTCTGACCTCCGCGTGGATGACAGTGGAGACTTTGAGTTGGAAGCACTTGTCAACAGTGTGTTGGAACGCTCACAATTTAAGCTGGAGGTCATGGGTGAGTCTTTTTAGTTCAGAGTTGCTTCACACATGAAACTGGAGAATCCAGAGAAAACCCACCCAGACACAGGCAGAACATGCAATCTCCACATTCAAAGTACATTATGACTATTGCACCCAGGCTTTTCTTACTTTGAGGCGACATTTGCAATATTTATGATATTTACCAATGTTGCCTCATGATGACTCTCTAATGTAATGATAAAAGATTGAAGGGAAGGGCAAGGACAGGGTTTGTATTTCAAGCAGTTAATTTCATCACAGTCAGTGTTGTGTTTGATTTTGAACTAATGTTTGATTCACTTCATAGATTTGGGAAGTTTCACTGAGAGCACTGCTCTCTTTTTCAGGAACTCCAGGATCACAGTCATTTACTCACACATTCACACGTACAGGCTGCTCAGTGCTGGTCCTGCTGATACGCCACAGATTATTACATGTAGTGCTACACTGGAGCAGGAAGAGGTTAAGACCTTCTACTCCCATGTAGGCTGTAGGCTGCATGGGAGGGGCACATCCAGAAACTATTGGAAGTATTTTAGAATCATTTGTTGTTGTTTAGTCATACACATGTAACTCAATGAAGTCAGTGTTTTTGCACATTCACTGGATGGATTTACGGTATTTTATTTTCAAGGTCCACTGCTTCAAACCCCCATCAGATCTCTGTTTGGTGAAATCAGCCAGTGCTGCTTTGATCACTCACCAATCACTGTAGGAGAGCAATTCAAGTACGGCTGCTCTCCAGTTTTATCTCAGTAATTAGTCACAGATTAAAAAACTTTGCCCACTAGTCACTGTTGGTTATAAAGATGATGATAACACATGCATCATACACCTTAAACCTGGGTGGAGGTAGGAGGACAGTGACAGTGGATAGGACCATCTCCTTCTAAGCTGCCACCCCAAAAACTGAATAAATGATGAATGACATACCATTGTTGTTGTTTCATGTCCATGTCCTCCTCTGTGTCCGTGCAGAGCCGGTGCCCATCCCCACCATATCCTGTGTGATGAACGACAGCAGCCCTGACACCTCTGCAACACTGCAGTGCTCTGCAGAGTCCAGTCGGCCCAAAGCCTTAACAGAGTTTGACTGGAGTTCACAGACAGTCAGAGAGCCTGGCTCACAGTTAACTATTCCTCTGGGAGGAGAACATGATGGTGACGTTTACACTTGTACTGTGAGGAACCCTCTGAGTAGGAAAACAGCCTCGTTTACTGCACAGGATTGTTACCCTGGTAAGATCTCAGTTTACTGTTACGTAATGTATACGACAATATATGACATCATGATGGCTACATTTCCAATGAGCAGTTATTGTTATTAAATTGTTATTTTGTGTCACAGTAAGTTGCTATCAATCTAACTTCCATGTTTCTGTGCAGACAAACCACTAAACACTGCTGCAGTCATCATCCCAGTGATACTAGTGATACTAGTGATCCTTGTAGCTGTGGGTGTGGTGTTCTGCAAGTGGAAACAGAAAGGTAATGTTAGTGGAAAGAAGAAAACACTTTTCACCAGATAAACTGGTCCCACTTCATACCATCATGTTGATTACTATCTTGTTGTGTCTCCTCTTGTTCCAGCATGTTTTGCAAGGAGAGATGATGTGGAGAAACAGAGAGCTGGTGGTCCAGCAGAAGGTAGGGTGCTGTGTCCTCTCTGCTCTCAGTCTCAGATGAGAGGATACAACACACACACACAGCTTTCACACAATGAGTTGAATATTACTGCAACAGGATGGTTGAGAGAGTAGTGAAGTGCAGTCCTCACAGGTGAGAAGATACATATCGTGTACTGAATCTATTCCATCTGTTTCAGAGTCAGAGAAGGAGGCACTTCATGCCCAAAACTCTGCAGATACACAGCCTAAAGACAAAGCTGGTGAACACAAGAACACCAAGATGGTTGAGTTCAACACAGGAGAAAATACACAATCTGGAGAATCTGACTCATCAGGCACAGGAGGACCAGCATCCCGTTCTCATGATCTGAAGGCTACAAGAGAGACGGAGAGTGAGAGCAAAGCTGAGGAACATGAAAAGGATGGTGAAACCACTCAGGCGAAGACAGAAAAGACCACAGATCCTGAACAATCTGACTCAGTGGTGACAGAGGAATCAAATGAATCAGCCAGACCTAGTGAGGACACACAGTCACCCTCTAATGCTGACCAGAACACTTCTGACCCGACAGCTGCAACAAAACAAGGTGACAGTCCAGGTCCAGGTTAGTAAGAGTTTCTTCTTCTTCTTTGTGTTTTAATTTGTTGTTATTTCTTTCTGATTTTTCTAATTGTTCATCCTGGAACAATTACATGTTCATACAGGACCCCAGTCTCGTATCCTTGTGCAGCACTCACAAAGTGCAAAAGGCAAGGATGACGCTGTGAAGGACGATGGAGGAGGAGGACACACAGAGGATGGCAATGAACCTCATGACCTTACAATATCTGAGTTTGAACTGTTGACAGATAGCATCAGTCATTGGTGGCGCGGTGGCAAACCGGCCCAAAAAAATAACATTGAAGAAAAAGAAGATGCCACTCTCGTCCTGCCACAAAGCACTGCAGGGACGACTCAGATCATGAAGACAGGAAGAGAAGAAGAGGCTGAGGAGTCTGCTGAGGGTGACACTGATGAAGACAAGGAAAAGGACAAAGTGGCTCAGAAGATGACCAGTCCAGCTTTAGTGAGAGGAGGACACACTGATAATGCACCTTTGAAGGAAGAGGGTGAAATCATAAACAAAACACAGCGCACCAAAAGTGATCAGGGTCAAGAGACATTATGATTACATCAAGGTGGGGTTGTAACTAAAAACCATGGGCGGCATTTATAGATTATTTTCTGTTTCTGCAGAAAAATTATGGAGAGATGTGGTTGTGCAGCAACAATTTCTGCAGAGAAAAAAACAGTTTTGTGGCTGTGGGCCTCAGTCGATGGAAAGCAGAAAGGTGTTCTCTCCGTCTTTGGTTCCTGTTTCCTTTTAGAAAGTTACCTGTGAAGGAAAGTGATGAGAAAACGAACAAAAAACAAGCCTGTGAGTGTCCTCACGGACTGCAGAAAGTGACTGAAATAGCCTTCTGTTTAACTTGGAGTGCACAGAGGATGAAGCAAAGATTTCTATGCTTTTTTATGGCAGGACTATATTTTATATTATGCTTGTTTGTTTTAAACGATGTGTATTATGAATTCAATTTGTCTTTTTAATTTGTCTTCTTGAATAATAACAAGAGTGGCTTTACTGTTCAAAGCTGAAGCTAAAGAATAACGGAATGACCATGACGTTGTTGCTCTGACAAGCTAATGGGTGCTAGCTGGCTAGTTCTGGTTGCTTCTTCAAGGGATGTGATGAAGAGAGAGAATGTCTGACAAGTTGATTCTTCACAGTGTGAGAGCCACGTCATTTGGTCACTGTAAACCCCACCCAGGACATCAAAATCTGAGGATTTCTCCTCAACTGCATTTCAGTCTCACTGTCCTTTATTGGTGCCTGCAGATGTTCTGGGTCACATGGCAGCGCAGTCTCACAGCACGAAGGGTTGTGGGTTCGCTTCCCACTCTCGACTGTTTCTATGTGGAGAGTGTATGTTCTCTGTGTGTAGGGGGGTTAATAGAGAATGATGTGTCACCCCTTTGATGGCCTGGTGACCTATCCTTATTTGAGCTGGGGATATTCACCAGCAGACCCCCGTAACACCAGTGGGTTTGAAGTGGTTAGATTATGGATGGCTGCTGTTTCATCATGTCTCAGTAACACTGCCAGAGCCTCTGATGTAGCTGGTCTTGGCCAGCTATGTGAAGTGGTGTTATTCTGCAACCTCTCCAGGAATCAGCCCTGTAATCACTTTGGTGGAAAAGGGTCGATGATGGGACACTCAGTCCCATCAGCAATGTGAGCAAGGAGCTGCTGGACATCAGTCTGAACACACCTGAAGTGTTTCTGCACTCAAGAGTTGTATCATCTGTCAATTAGTCCTCCTTATTTCAGATCATTCATACATAATGTGAAAGAAGTATTTGATCATTTTGCACAAATGATCGAATGATTATTTAAGCAGCTGATCAATGCCTCAGTCAAATATGAGCCTCTCACTGTTTGACCTTGAGCAGTGCTGTCTGATTTTCTAGCAATTGTTCAAACTTGATTTTAAGTTGTTACATTTTTGACAATGATTTTTGCCAATAAATATGCTATTTCTTAAACTTTACCGCTTAAAATGTGTGAATAAATGACACAAAAACATGTTTGTTTAAAAGATAAAATTGTGGGCATAATATGCATATTTGCACAATGATTATTAAATATATACACATCAACCCAAGGTATGACCAAACACACAGACCCCTCTACATTTGAGATGATGCATTTAATTTGAAACAACACACAAAGAAGTTCATCTTTCATTACCAGTAATGACAATGTAATAGAAAGATGAAACAAATCATTTATTGATAATGTGTCTGTTCACATTTAGTGTCTTGGTGTGCAAAGTTCCAGTTCAGTTTCACCAGTGTACAAAAATATCACGCATGCGCGTGCACGCACGCACACACGTTCGTACCTTATTGTGAACAGGCTCGACCAGAGAAACATAAATAAAGCAAAGTCAGGCACAATGTCTAACCATGAGCAGTACAAATGATATTTTTCCAAAACAATTGTTGAAAATTGATTTAATTCTGATTTTTTTATTCTGACAATTACTGATTCCAATAAATGCATCATTTCTTGACTTTTACTGTTCAGTGTTACAAAAACAAAAATTAAAGACACACATGCACACACACTCACACACGCTCATACACACACACACGCTCACACACGCGTATCTTATTGTGAAAGGGTGTGGAAAGAGAAACCCGGAAGCTGCAGTCCGAGCGCTCAGGTGCAGAGCTGCTCACCTGACAGACCTGCAGCCGCTTGTTGCGATAACTTTTTTTATTTATCGTGAGTGATTTTCTGGAGCAGAAACCCTGAGTAAAGACAGAAACTGGCTCGCGGTTACCTGAGGAGACGTTTTCTGAGGTTACGAACGTGTCTCAGCTCGCTGGAGTCAGAGACCAGTGAGCTGCGGGGGTCAGTTTAATGGCAAAGACGAGAGGTGAATCAGAGCAGAAGTGAAAGTGACAGAACAACCTGCGATTCACCTGCTGCTGTGAAATGGCGGGTCTCAGCGTCCAGACCCTCCTCTACCTCCTCCTGACCTCCACTCTGGGTGAGTTGTCCACAGGAGGGAATCTGGATGTGGTGGAGGCTGATTTCAGTTTTAACCCTGCTTTGTTACTAAGGTGTAGAACAGACCAGGACAAGGACAAGACAGTGATCGATCAGTGCTCAAGGTCAAATTCTCAAAGAGATTAGAGACGTTTGTCTGTCCGGTTAAGAACCTCTGTATAGATAGATAGATAGATAGATAGATAGATAGATAGATAGATAGATAGATAGATAGATAGATAGATAGATAGATAGATAGATAGATAGATAGATAGATAGATAGATAGATAGATAGATAGATAGGTAGGTAGGTAGGTAGATAGATAGATAGATAGATAGATAGATAGATAGATAGATAGATAGATAGATAGATAGATAGATAGATAGATAGATAGATAGATAGATAGATAGATAGATAGCTCTCTCTTCTGATCAGTTTGTCCAGACTGTTCCAGCTAACCCTGGAACGAAACAATGTATTTTAGGACCTAATCTCAGCGTTTTTGGAACACAACAGCATTTTCACAATTTTCTCAATGTGTTACCCACCAAACTCAGCAATTAAGTCTTTTCTTAAAGAAAGACTGATTAACATGCTCCATTTGTTCTGACTCTGTACATCTTTGTTGTCTTCACACTGTACTGTAGTAACATCTCCACATACTAGTAGCTCTGTATTGCTCTGCAGTTATTCCATAATGTCTGCAGGTCCTGCTTTCAACTTGCTGCTTTTAATTGTTGTTGCTTCCCTTTAACTTTGTACGTGTGTGTGTGTGTGTGTGTGTGTGTCCAGTCGCTGGTCCGTCTCCAGAGTACAAACTCACGGGGCAGGAGGTCACCTGGAAGCCGGGCTTCACCGGAAAGGTCCAGAGCATTTTGTGGAGACGTGGAGGCAACAAAGTGGCAGAGTTTTTTGTTGGCGAGGTAGACGTGTACGACCCGTTTAAAGGCAGAATCACTCTGGACCGGGTCTCTGCAGATCTCACCATCTCTGACCTCCGCGTGGAAGACAGTGGAGACTTTGAGTTGGAAGCACTAATCAATCGTGAATTGGAACGTTCCCAATTTAAGCTGGAGGTCATGGGTGAGTGTTTTTAGTGCTGCTTCACAGATGAAACAGGAGCATCCGGAGAAAACCCACTCACACGCTGACAAAACATGCAAACTTCACACAGAGAGTACATTGCTATGACTTGGTAGTGAGCGCAGGTTTCCCCAGGTGTGAAACAAAGTTGGTCAAGAACTTGAATGCTGATTGTCAGGCTTTCAGCCTGGTTCATGTCCATGTCCTCCTCTGTGTCCGTGCAGAGCCGGTGCCCATCCCCACCATATCCTGTGTGATGAACGACAGCAGCCCTGACACCTCTGCAACACTGCAGTGCTCTGCAGAGTCCAGTCGGCCCAAAGCCTTAACAGAGTTTGACTGGAGTTCACAGACAGTCAGAGAGCTTGGCTCACAGTTAACTATTCCTCTGGGAGGAGAACATGATGGTGAAGTTTACACTTGTACTGTGAGGAACCCTCTGAGTAGGAAAACAGCCTCGTTTACTGCACAGGATTGTTACCCTGGTAAGATTTAAGTTGTTATATAATATATGACAATATATGACATCATGATGGGTACATTTACAATGAACAGTTATTGTTATTAAATTGTTATTTTGTGTCACAGTAAGTTGCTATCAGTCTAACTTCCATGTTTCTGTGCAGACAAACCACTAAACACTGCTGCAGTCATCATCCCAGTGATACTAGTGATACTAGTGGTCCTTGTAGCTGTGGGTGTGGTGTTCTGCAAGTGGAAACAGAAAGGTAATGTTAGTGGAAAGAAGAAAACACTTTTCACCAGATAAACTAGTCCCACTTCATACCATCATGTTGATTACTATCTTGTTGTGTCTCCTCTTGTTCCAGCATGTTTTGCAAGGAGAGATGATGTGGAGAAACAGAGAGCTGGTGGTCCAGCAGAAGGTAGGGTGCTGTGTCCTCTCTGCTCTCAGTCTCAGATGAGAGGATACAACAGACACACACAACTTGTTCATGATAAGACATCTTCAGTTTTGTTTTATCCAAGGAGCAGTGAAATCATGAACCAGTGGAGTTGTATCCTGCAGAGAGGAAGCAAAGCTGTGCATTTAAAGAGCTTAGAACAGAAAACACTTGTTTTTTTTCCTTTGTGGCATGATGCTGAAATGCTTTTTCACAGATTATGTTTCATTGAATATCACATTCTTCAGGTATTGTGATTCTGATTCTTCGACCTGTTCCTTTCCTACAATGAGTTGTTGTTTGTCTTTTAATCGGTTTCAGACTCAGAGGAGAGGAAAGTGCTTCTTGACAGAGCACCCACCCTCCCCTCAACCCGACAACTTGCTGCTTTTAACCAAGAGAGTTCAGACCTGGACAATGACAGAGGTTTGATGTTTATCTTATTTTCCCTGTGACCAATGACAGAGGTAAAAGTCTGAGAACCTGATACAGTAAAATAATGATAAGACTAAATGACCTTTTTTTGTCTTTGGAGTTTGGAAACGTGTCTATATCTTGTGTTTCCATCTATATTTTTTGAGAAACAGTGTTAAAACTTTTAAGAAACTGAGAATGATTTCTGAGAGTGGCTTGATTTGATGGCCTAACATTGCTTTCTGTTAAAAATGAATCATTGAAATCAGTTTTAACATGATGTTGTTTCATCAACTAATTCATTATTCAATGTAATGTTTCAGTGCTAGTTATTATCAAGTCACAGTAGTTATTAGTAGTAGTTATTATAGTCACAGTAGACACAGGAACAACAAACACAGCTGAAGAGCAGGAATCAGACAGAGCGAACACTGGAGCTGAGATGATGTAGAGCAAGCTGTTATTCAGTTTTTCACAGACACATGAGGACACAAATTCTATCAGTCATGAGGCTGTGGAGCTTTCTCACTCATTGTCCTGAGCAGTGACTCTACTCTGACCATCACTGCACTGCTGTATTTTATACACTCCTTCCCTTTTATGCTGTATACTGAAACTATTCCATCTGTTTCAGAGCCAGAGAAGGAGACACTTCATGGCCAAAGCTCTGCAGATACACAGCCTAAAGACAACGCTGGTGAACACAAGGAGAACACCAAGACGGCAGGAGAAAACACACAATCTGGAGAATCTGACCCATCAGGCACAGGAGGACCAGCATCCCCTTCTCATGATCTGAAGGCTACAAGAGAGACGGAGAGTGAGAGCAAAACTGAGGAACATGAAAAGGATGGTGAAACCACTCAGGTGAAGACAGAAAAGGCCACAAATCCTGAACAATCTGACCCAGTGGTGACAGAGGAATCAAATGAATCAGCCAGACCTAGTGAGGACACACAGTCATCCTCTAATGCTGACCAGAACACTTCTGACCCGACAGCTGCAACAAAACAAGGTGACAATCCAGGTCCAGGTTAGTAAGAGTTTCTTCTTCTTCTTTTTGTTTTAATTTGTTGTTATTTCTTTCTGATTTTTCTAATTGTTCATCCTGGAACAATTACATGTTCATACAGGACCCCAGTCTCATATCCTTGTGCAGCACTCTCAAAGTGCAAAAGGCAAGGATGAAGCTGTGAAGGATGATGGAGGAGGAGGACACACAGGGGATGGCAATGAACCTGATGACATTATAAAATCTGAGTTTGAACTGTTGGCAGATAGCATCAGTCATTGGTGGCGCGGTGCCAAACGGGCCCAAAAAAATAACATTGAAAAAAAAGAAGATGCCACTAACGTCCTGCCACAAAGCACTGCAGGGACGACTCAGATCATGAAGACAGGAAGAGAAGAAGAGGCTGAGGAGTCTGCTGAGGGTGACACTGATGAAGACAAGGAAAAGGACAAAGCGGCTCAGAAGATGACCAGTCCAGCTTTAGTGAGAGGAGGACACACTGATAATGCACCTTTGAAGGAAGAAGGTGAAATCATCAACAAAACACAGCACACCAAAAGTGATCAGGGTCAAGAGACATTATGATTACATCAAGGTGGGGTTGTAACTAAAAACCATGGGCGGCATTTATAGATTATTTTCTGTTTCTGCTGAAAAATTATGGAGAGATGTGGTTGTGCAGCAACAATTTCTACAGAGAAAAAAACAGTTTTGAGGCTGTGGGCCACAGTCGATGGAAAGCAGAAAGGTGTTCTCTCCATCTTTGGTTCCTGTTTCCTTTTAGAAAGTTACACTGGAACACTGGAGCTGAGATGATGTAGAACAAGCTGTTATTCAGTTTTTCACAGACACATGAGGACACAAATTCTATCAGTCATGAGGCTTTGGAGCTTTCTCACTCATTGTCCTGACTCTACTCTGACCATGTGTAACATCACTGCACTGCTGTATTTTATGCACTCCTTCCCTTTTATGCTGTATACTGAAACTATTCCATCTGTTTCAGAGCCAGAGAAGGAGGCACTTCATGCCCAAAGCTCTGCAGATACAGAGCCTAAAGACAAAGCTGGTGAAGACAAGGAGAACACCAAGACGGCAGGAGAAAACACACAATCTGGAGAATCTGACCCATCAGGCACAGGAGGACCAGCATCCCGTTCTCATGATCTGAAGGCTGCAAGAGAGACGGAGAGTGAGAGCAAAGCTGAGGAACATGAAAAGGATGGTGAAACCACTCAGGTGAAGACAGAAAAGACCACAGATGCTGGACAATCTGATCCAGAGGTGACAGGGAAACTAAATGAATCAGCCAGACCTAGTGAGGACCCACAGTCACCCTCTACTGCTGACCAGAACACTTCTGAACCGACAGCTGCAACAGAACAAGGTGACAGTCCAGGTCCAGGTTAGTAAGAGTTTTAAAGACTTCCTCATTGTGTTCTTATTTATTTTTCATTTGTATTTTCTAATCGTTCATCCTGGATCAATCACATGCTAATGCATTTTTGTGCTGTTTTTGAACCTCATTTTCAGATGAGTTGAAAGAAGGGAAACCTGGGAGTGTTTCAGACTCTCCTAACCCTGCACAGCACTCACACAGTGCAGAGAGCAAGGATGAAGCTGAGGAGGAGGATGGAAGAGGAGGAAGCGGAGAGGATGGCAATACAGCTAATGCCAAGGCAGAAAATAATACAAAGTCTGGAGGCTCTGACTTGTTGAGGACTGAGAAATGAAATGAATCAGACAAATCTCATGAGGACTCACCATCGACTACTATCGACTGAGCCAGAAGGTTCAGGAAAAAATGACAATAGCAACAGACCGCAGTCAGACATGCAAACAGGTGATGCCACTGATGTCCTGCCCCGAAGCACTGCAGGGATGACTCAGATCATAAAGACAGGAAGAGAAGAAGAGTCTGAGGAGCCTGCTGAGGGTGACACTGTAGAAGACAAGGAAAAGAACAAAAGTGGCTCAGAAGATGACCAGTCCAGCTTTAGTGAGAGAAGGACAAAGTAATAATGCACACTTTGTGCACGAGGAAGAAGGTGAAATCATCAACAAAACACAGCACAACAAAGTGATCAGGGTCAATAGACATTATGATCACATCAAGGTGGGGTTCTAACTAAAAACCATGGGCAGCATTTCAGTCTAAAACAAGGAGAATGCAGAAATTTTTTTATGTGTCTGCAGAAAAAATATGGAGAGCTGTGGATGTGCAGCAACAATTACTAGGTAGAAAAACAGTTTTGAGGCTGTGGGTCACAGTAGATGGAAAGCAGAAAGGATCCCCCCATCTCTGGTCCCTGTTTCCTTTCAGAAAGTTACCTATGAAGGAAAGTGATGAGAACGTGCAGGAAGTGACTGAAAGAGCTTTTAGTTTAACTCAGCACAGAGGATGAAGCTAAGATTTCTGTTTTTTCTTTTTATGGCAGAGCTATGTTTTATATTGACCTTATTTGTTCCACAAGATGTGTCTTTGCATTAGCTGTATCATGTTTTTTAGAGTCTTCTTTTTAATTTGTCTTTTTAACTGATGCCAAGAGTGACTTCATTGTTAACGGCTGTAGCTTGATGATTTACAAAGAATGACCATGAGGTTGTTGCTCTGACGAGCTAACAGGTGCTAGCTGGCTAGTTTTGGTAGCTGCCTTAGGGGATGTGATGACGCATAGTGAGAATGTCTGCATACACACCTGACAGGTCTGTGACATGAGAAAAAAAGGTGAAAACAACAATGAAAACAGCACTGTCACTGGGGTTAGCTGGAGCCCAGCCTGCAGGGTGAAGACAGGAAACACACCCTGGGTAGGTCATCAGTCCCTCACAGAGAACACACACACCATCCATACTCATATGCAGCAGGACTTTGATGAAGTCCTACATTCACATACAGAGAATCAGATCCGCTTCAGAGAGTCAGTGACACAGCTCGACCTTGCTGTGAAAGATTTCACTTTATGCCTGTCAAATATGAGCATCACTGTTTGACCAGAAGCGGTGCCGTCTTATTTTACAGAAGTGATTGTTGAAACTTGATTTTTAACTGATACATTTTTAATGACAATGATTGTTGACAATAAACACATTATTTCTTAATGTTTACTGTTAATTGTGTGTGAATAAATTCCACAAAAACGTGTTTATTTAAAAGAAAAAAGAACGTGCATACACACAGACACATAATTCATCATTCATCAGTGTTAAACCATGAGCGGTTCAAATTGTATTTTTCAAAACCAATTGTTGAAGCTTCATTTTATGCTGATATATTTTTTACAATGACAATGATTGATTCCAATAAATACATGATTGCTTAACTGTTAATAGTGCGCAAAATGAAAATGCTGTGGGCGGAAGATGCATGTGACACACACACACACGTACCTTACACAGGTATCTTATTGTGAAAGGGTGCGAACAGGGAACTCCGGAAGCAGCTGTCCAATCGCTCAGGTGCTGCTCACCTGGCATTCCTGCAGCCGTTTCTTACGATATCTTTACTTCTATTTTTTACCGTTTCTGGAGCAGAAACCCTGAATACGCACAGAAACTGTCTCGCTGTAACCCGAGGAGACGTTTTCTGAGGTTACGAACGTGTCTCAGCTCGCTGGAGTCAGAGACCAGTGAGCTGCGGGGGTCAGTTTAATGGCAAAGACGAGAGGTGAATCAGAGCAGAAGTGAAAGTGACAGAAGAACAACCTGCGATTCTCCTGCTGCTGTGAAATGGCGGGTCTCAGCGTCCAGACCCTCCTCTACCTCCTCCTGACCTCCACTCTGGGTGAGTTGTCCACAGGAGGGAATCTGGATGTGGTGGAGGCTGATTTCAGTTTTAACCCTGCTTTGTTACTAATGTGTAGAACAGACCAGGACAAGGACAAGATAGTGATCGATCAGTGCTCAAGGTCAAACTCTCAAAGAGCTTAGAGACGTTTGTCTGTCCCGTTTAGAACCTCTGTATAGATAGATAGATAGATAGATAGATAGATAGATAGATAGATAGATAGATAGATAGATAGATAGATAGATAGATTTTTTCTCAATTGTTTACCCTTGTTTTAAAATGTCTCTTCAATGAAATCAGTTCATTGAACCTTTAAATGCTCTTTGTATTGGCCCTTTGACTATAACCAAATAGGTTGTTACGCCTTTAACACAAAAATCAGAGCCCTTGGCACCTGAAACAAGCGCTCAGTTCACAAACGCTCAGTTCAAATAAACCCCCTATGCGGGCAAGAAAATTATAGTGAAAGGCAAATGTCACCCTCGGTGCCGGCCTGTTAACGTGTGCGGTGAAACCAAGCCCCAACCCCCCGTGACGTCACCCATGGGTTTGTGAAGGGCACTTTATGAAGCCAGGAGTTTGAGTTGACTCGTAATGGAGCCAGCAGAATCCATAGGGCGGGTAGGGGGGTTATGAATACTGAATGAGTATTTCATGGTTGAAAATGGCGTTTTTTTGTCTGGGTGTGTATTGGAGAAAGTGTCTTTTGGAGCCAGGCCGAGCGTTTGTCTGTGGCATTGCAAGTAAAGTTATTTCTGCATTGGCCTCCTTTTGTACCGGAAGACTACGTCCATCTTTTATATACAGTCTATGGGTGAAATCGAAAAAACAGAGTGGCTGCTCCGCCCCAAGAGCAGATCAACAACGTAGTCAAGATACCCGAGGTCCTGGAGAATAGCAAAGATCCGTCGCAGTGACACCCATGAAGCTCTCACGGTCTGAATTTCTCTCGCATTCACCTGATCCAGCTGAATGGCGAATCCTCTGCCATCTTGGCAAGCTCAGCTCCATTTCTATAAACTACAAATGGACATTAACTGCATACTTTTACAACTTTGTCTTTCATGGAGACAGACTAGCCACCTGTTTCCACCATCTTCTATTCATTCTATTCATATCTTTCCCACAACCCCCTCTCTCTCCATTCTAGCAGCTTCTCCTGTAGTTCACAGGTCACAACACATTTAACTAATCAGATTTACAGAAAATATACTGGCCTTAGTAAATAAAAACACATTTTGCATATGCATTCAAAATTCACATTTTTAAAACAAAATAAAAGAATATGTAACAGAGGGCTACAGGTTGATCATATAAAACCTCACATTCACTAATATCAATGACAAGTAACAGAATTATTATTTTTTTTAAAGTAAAAATATAATGCAGCTCACTACACCAAAGAAAAGTGCACAAAAAAGTAAAAACTGATAAAAAGTGCACAAGAGAGGCCTGCACACATTGAAGGATTTACACCATCTCAAGAAATAGATTAGACTTTGCACAATAAGGTATGCAATAATGGATGCAAATAATATGATTTATTATTGTGAAGATATTTTCTGACCAGAGTTTCAGTTCGTTGCAGCGACTACTTTGTTGATCAGTTTGATTATTAAAGAATTTGAAAATATTTTAATATGTTTCGAAGGAGCTGCTCTTCACTATTTCTTTCTGTTGTGGTCAAATTAAGGTTACCAACCAAAGTCAGTGATTAAGCAAGAAGGTTGACTGATTAATTGGCTCCACCTGTTTTGACTGTGTGTACGTCATTGTCTTCACTGTACTGTACTAACATCTGCACAGACTAGTAATACACAGCCCTGCAGTTGTTCCATAATGTCTGCAGGTCCTGCTTGCATCTTTGTTGCCTCTATTAACCTGGTTCTTGTTTTGTGTGTGTGTGTGTGTGTGTGTGTGTGTGTGTGTGTGTGTGTCTAGTCGCTGGTCAGTCTACAAAAGAGAGACTCACAGGGCAGGAGATCACCTTGAAGCCAAGCATCACTGGAAAGCCCAGTATCATTTTGTGGAGACGTGGAGGCAACAAAGTGGCCGAGTTTGACGGCAGCGAGGAAGAGGTGTACGACCCGTTTAAAGGCAGAATCACTCTGGACCGCGTCTCTGCAGATCTCACCATCTCTGACCTACGCATTGAAGACAGTGGAGACTTTGAGTTGGAAGCACTAATCAATCGTGTATTGGAACATTCCCAATTAAAGCTGGAGGTCATGGGTGAGTCTTTTTAGCGCTAAGTTCTGTGCTGCTTCACAGATGACAACGGAGCATCCGGAGAAAACCCACCCAGACACAGAAAAAACATGCAAACGCCTCACAGAAAGAACATCAGACAGACAGACAGACAGACAGACAGACAGACAGATAGATAGACAGACAGACAGACAGACAGACAGACAGACAGACAGACAGATAGATAGATAGATATCCTATCACACGCCCCTGACAGTCAAGTTCATTTTGCATTATATATATCAAGAAATCCCAACCGGAGTCATTTCAGGTCACTTTACCTATACAACAGTTCTGGACCTCGTGAGTAATCATGTAAATGATTTCCAAAAACACAATGACACAAACACATGAGCACACACACCTACAGCCATACCATGCAGAAGAGGAGAACATGGTTGCATCGGCTCCAACTGTCTAGAAAGCAGGCAAAGATGCCTATGTTTAGGAAACCCAACTACCACCCCAAAGCTGTAAATCCTTGGAAACATGAATGAAGGAATGATGAATTCTAGTCGATGGTTTGTTGGAACATTCCCAATTTAAGCTGGAGGTCATGGGTGAGTGTTTTTAGCGCTGCTTCACAGATGAAACAGGAGCATCCGGAGAAAACCCACTCACACACTGGCAAAACATGCAAATTTCACACAGAGAGTACATTGCTATGACTTGGTAGTGAGCGCAGGTTTCCCCAGGTGTGAAACAAAGTTGGTCAAGAACTTGAATGCTGATTGTCAGGCTTTCAGCCTGGTTCATGTCCATGTCCTCCTCTGTGTCCGTGCAGAGCCGGTGCCCATCCCCACCATATCCTGTGTGATGAACGACAGCAGCCCTGACACCTCTGCAACACTGCAGTGCTCTGCAGAGTCCAGTCGGCCCAAAGCCTTAACAGAGTTTGACTGGAGTTCACAGACAGCCAGAGAGCTTGGCTCACAGTTAACTATTCCTCTGGGAGGAGAACATGATGGTGAAGTTTACACTTGTACTGTGAGGAATCCTCTGAGTAGGAAAACAGCCTCGTTCACTGCAAAGGATTGTTACCCTGGTAAGATTTCACTGTTAGTGTAAGTACTGTAAGTTCACTGTTATATAGTATATGACAATATATGATATCATGATGGGTACATTTACAATGAACGGTTATTATTAAAGTGTTGTTTTGTGTCACAGTAAGTTGCTGTGATCGATCAGTGCTCAAGATCAAACTTTCAAAGAGATGTCTGTTTTATTCACTATTAGTCAATAGTGAGCCCTCTTGACCCAGCTCACTACACCAAAGAAAAGCGCACAAAAAATAAAAACGGGTAAAAAGTGCATGAAAGAGGTCTGCAGATGTTGAAGGATTTTAATTTACACAGTAAGGTACACAATAATGGATGCAAATGATATGATTTATTATTATTATTATTAACATAATTGCTGACAAGAGTTTCAGTTAGTTGAAACAACTACTCTGATCATCAGTTAGATTATTGGAGAATTTAAAGTATTTTCAATATGTTTTAAAGTTTTTGGTTTGTGTGTGTGTGTGTGTGTGTGTCTAGTTGCTGGTCTGTGTACAAAAGAGAGACTGACAGGCCAGGAGATCACCTGGAAGCCAAGCATCACTGGACAGGCCAATATCATTGCATGGAAACGTGGAGGCAACAAAGTGGCAGAGTTTTATGGCAACGAATATGAGGTGTACGACCCGTTTAAAGGCAGAATCACTCTGGACCGGGTCTCTGCAGATCTCACCATCTCTGACCTCCGCGTGGAAGACAGTGGAGACTTTGAGTTGGAAGCACGTGTCAACAACGTGTTGGAACGCTCACAATTTAAGCTGGAGGTCATGGGTGAGTCTTATTAGTTCTGAGCTGCTTCACACATGAAACTGGAGAATCCAGAGAAAACCCACCCAGACAGAGGCAGAACATACAATCTCCACATTCAAAGTACATTATGACTATTGCACCCAGGCTTTTCTTGCTTTGAGGCGACGTTTACGATATTTATGATATTTACCGATGTTGCCTCATGATGACTCTCTAATGTAATGATAGAAGATTGAAGGGAAGGGCAAGGACAGGGGTTGTATTTCAAGCAGTTAATTTCATCACAGTCAGTGTTGTGTTTGATTTTGAACTAATGTTTGATTCACTTCATAGATTTGGGAAGTTTCACTGGGAGCACTGCTCTCTTTTTCAGGAACTCCAGGATCACAGTCATTTACACACATTCACACGTACAGGCTGCTCAGTGCTGGTCCTGCTGATACGCCACAGATTATTACATTTAGTGCTACACTGGAGCAGGAAGAGGTTAGGACCTTCTACCCATAGGTACCATGTAGGCTGTAGGCTGCATGGGAGGGGAAACACCTTCAACCTTCCACACCCACAGTTGTTGTCCAAGTTGAGGGTATTGCTGCTGCCAATGGAGGAAATTGTTGGCCACCCTCATCTATCATCATGTGAAACGTTTTGAAGCATTTTAAAAACATTTGTTGTTGTTTAGTCACCCTCTTGTAACTCAATGAAGTCAGTATTTTTAGACATTTGTGGATTTTATAGCTCAGGTCTGCAGTAACAATAAACCCAATGAGATCTGTTTGGTGAAATCAGCCAGTGCAGCTTTGATCACTCACCAATCACTGTAGGAGAGAAATTCAAGTACGGCTGCTCTCCAGTTTCATCTCTAGGAAAGAGTCACAGATTAAAAAACTTTGCCTTCTCGTCCAGTCTAGTATGGTGAGTTTAAAACCTAGAACATACACCTGCAATGCGGGCAGAATGAGGGCAGAACTACGTCACAGTAACAGTGATCAGCACTGTTGCCTCATACACGACAAGAAGCTTGGTCGAGCTGCTTGAATCTGCTTGCTTCTTCCATTCCCTGCGTGGGTCTTTTCACATGAGAGCCACATGATTGGATGGGCTCGCAGTAAACCGTGTTTACTGGCTATTCATATTGTCTGGCATTGCAGTCATGATTCAAACCTATCAAATAATCGATTTTTGGAAATGTAATCAATTCATAATCATAGAAGATAATTGCACCCAGAGCTGCCAAATTCCACAAAGGCTGCCGCACTGCTTCTGATGACCATCTCTCACCACCCCAGAAAGCAGATGTGGCCAGGTTGCAACAGTGCTTTGTAAGATAGTTATGGCTGATCAACAGCTGATTCACCAATGTCGTCATCAATGTCTCATTTTCACGTGCATTTCACGTGAATTCATGTACCAACCAGTGTCAACAGTTATTAGGAATGTCAGGCTTTCAGCCTGGTTCATGTCCATGTCCTCCTCTGTGTCCGTGCAGAGCCAGTGCCCATCCCCACCATATCCTGTGTGGTGAACGACAGCAGCCCTGACACCTCTGCAACACTGCAGTGCTCTGCAGAGTCCAGTCGGCCCAAAGCCTTAACAGCGTTTGACTGGAGTTCACAGACAGTCAGAGAGCCTGGCTCACAGTTAACTATTCCTCTGGGAGGAGAACATGATGGTGAAGTTTACACTTGTACTGTGAGGAACCCTCTGAGTAGGAAAACAGCCTCGTTTACTGCACAGGATTGTTACCCTGGTAAGATTTCACTTGATAGGATTTACTGTTATATAATATATGACTAAACTGATACATGATGGGTACATTTACAATGAACAGTTATTGTTATTAAATTGTTATTTTGTGCCACATTAAGATGCTCTGAGTCTGACCTCCATGTTTCTGTGCAGACAAACCACTAAACACTGCTGCAGTCATCATCCCAGTGATACTAGTGATACTAGTGATCCTTGTAGCTGTGGGTGTGGTGTTCTGCAAGTGGAAACAGAAAGGTAATGTTAGTGGAAAGAAGAAAACACTTTTCACCAGATAAACTAGTCCCACTTCATACCATCATGTTGATTACTATCGTGTTGTGTCTAATCTTGTTCCAGCATGTTTTGCAAGGAGAGATGATGTGGAGAAACAGAAAGCTGGTGGTCCAGCAGAAGGTAGGGTGCTGTGTCTCTGCTCTCAGTCTCAGATGAGAGGATTCAACAGACACACAGAACTTGTTCATGAAGACATCTTCAGTTTTGTTTTATCCAAGGAGCAGTGAAATCATGAACCAGTGGAGTTGTATCCTGCAGAGAGGAAGCAAAGCTGTGCATTTAAAGAGCTTAGAACAGAAAACACTTGTTTTTCATCCTTTATGGCATGATGCTGAAATGCTTTTTCACAGATTATGTTTCATTGAATGTCACATTCTTCAGGTATTGTGATTCTGATTCTTCGACCTGTTCCTTTCTTACAATGAGTTGTTTGTCTTTTAATCGGTTTCAGAATCAGAGGAGAGGAAAGTGCTTCTTGACAGAGCACCCACCCTCCCCTCAACCCGACAACTTGCTGCTTGTAACCAAGAGAGTTCAGACCTGGACAACGACAGAGGTTTGATGTTTTTTGTTATTTTCCCTGTGACCAATGACAGAGGTAAAAGTCTGAGAACATGATACAGTAAAATAATGATAAGACTAAATGACTTTTTTTTGTCTTTGGAGTTTGGATACGTGTCTATATCTTGTGTTTCCATCTATATTTTTTGAGAAACAGTGTTAAAACTTTTAAGAAACTGAGATTGATTTCTGAGAGTGGCTTGATTTGATGGACTAACATTGCTTTCTGTTAAAATGAATCATTGAAATCAGTTTTAACATGATGTTGTTTCATCAACTAATTCATTATCAATGTAATGTTTCAGTGCTAGTTATTATCAAGTCACAGTAGTTATTATTAGTAGTTATTATAGTCACAGTAGACACAGGAACAACAAACACAGCTGAAGAGCAGGAATCAGACAGAGCGAACACTGGAACTGAGATGATGTAGAACAAGCTGTTATTCAGTTTTTCACAGACACATGAGGACACAAATTCGATCAGTCATGAGGCTTTGGAGCTTTCTCACTCATTGTCCTGAGCAGTGACTCTACTCTGACCATGTGTAACATCACTGCACTGCTGTATTTTATACACTCCTTCCCTTTTATGCTGTATACTGAAACTATTCCATCTGTTTCAGAGCCAGAGAAGGAGACACTTCATGGCCAAAGCTCTGCAGATACACAGCCTAAAGACAAAGCTGGTGAACACAAGGAGAACACCAAGACGGCAGGAGAAAACACACAATCTGGAGAATCTGACCCATCAGGCACAGGAGGACCAGCATCCCGTTCTCATGATCTGAAGGCTACAAGAGAGACGGAGAGTGAGAGCAAAACTGAGGAACATGAAAAGGATGGTGAAACCACTCAGGTGAAGACAGAAAAGGCCACAAATCCTGAACAATCTGACTCAGTGGTGACAGAGGAATCAAATGAATCAGCCAGACCTAGTGAGGACACACAGTCATCCTCTAATGCTGACCAGAACACTTCTGACCCAACAGCTGCAACAAAACAAGGTGACAATCCAGGTCCAGGTTAGTAAGAGTTTCTTCTTCTTCTTTTTGTTTTAATTTGTTGTTTTTTCTTTCTGTTTTTTCTAATTGTTCATCCTGGAACAATTACATGTTCATTCAGGACCCCAGTCTCGTATCCTTGTGCAGCACTCACAAAGTGCAAAAGGCAAGGATGAAGCTGTGAAGGATGATGGAGGAGGAGGACTCACAGAGGATGGCAATGAACCTCATGACGATACAATATCTCAGTTTGAACTGTTGGCAGGTAACATCAGTCATTGGTGGCGCGGTGGCAAACCGGCCCAAAAAAATAACATTGAAAAAAAAGAAGATGCCACTCTCGTCCTGCCACAAAGCACTGCAGGGACGACTCAGATCATGAAGACAGGAAGAGAAGAAGAGGCTGAGGAGTCTGCTGAGGGTGACACTGATGAAGACAAGGAAAAGGACAAAGTGGCTCAGAAGATGACCAGTCCAGCTTTAGTGAGAGGAGGACACACTGATAATGCACCTTTGAAGGAAGAAGGTGAAATCATCAACAAAACACAGCGCACCAAAAGTGATCAGGGTCAAGAGACATTATGATTACATCAAGGTGGGGTTGTAACTAAAAACCATGGGCGGCATTTATAGATTATTTTCTGTTTCTGCAGAAAAATTATGGAGAGATGTGGTTGTGCAGCAACAATTTCTAGAGAGAAAAAAACAGTTTTGTGGCTGTGGGCCTCAGTCGATGGAAAGCAGAAAGGTGTTCTCTCCATTTTTGGTTCCTGTTTCCTTTTAGAAAGTTACCTGTGAAGGAAAGTGATGAGAAAACGAACAAAAAACAAGCCTGTGAGTGTCCTCACGGACTGCAGGAAGTGACTGAAATAGCCTTCTGTTTAACATGGAGTGCACAGAGGATGAAGCAAAGATTTCTATGCTTTTTTATGGCAGGACTATATTTTATATTTTGCTTGTTTGTTTTAAACAATGTGTATTATGAATTAAATTTGTCTTTGTAATTTGTCTTCTTAAATAATAACAAGAGTGGCTTTACTGTTCAAAGCTGAAGCTAAAGAATAACAGAATGACCATGACGTTGTTGCTCTGACAAGCTAGTGGGTGCCAGCTGGCTAGTTCTGGTCGCTACTTCAAGGGATGTGATGAAGAGAGAGAATGTCTGACAAGTTGATTCTTCACAGTGTGAGAGCCACGTCATTTGGTCACTGTAAACCTCACCCAGGACATCAAAATCTGAGGATTTCTCCTCAACTGCATTTCAGTCTCACTGTCCTTTTTTGGTGCCTGCAGACGTTCTGGGTCACATGGCAGCGCAGTCTCACAGCACGAAGGGTTGTGGGTTCGCTTCCCACTCTCGACTGTTTCTATGTGGAGAGTGTATGTTCTCTGTGTGTAGGGGGGTCGGTTAATAGAGAATGATGTGTCACCCCTTTGATGGCCTGGTGACCTGTCCTTATTTGAGCTAGGGATATTCACCAGCAGACCCCCGTAACACCAGTGGGTATGAAGTGGTTAGATAATGGATGGCTGCTGTTTCATCATGTCTCAGTAACACTGCCAGAGCCTCTGATGTAGCTGGTCTTGGCCAGCTATGTGAAGTGGTGTTATTATGCCACCTCTCCAGGAATCAGCACTGTCATCACTTTGGTGGAAAAGGGTTGATGATGGGACACTATCAAGTCCATCAGCAATGGGAGCAAGGAGCTGCTGGACATCTGTCTGAACACACATGAAGTGTTTGTGCATTCAAGAGTTGTATCATCTGTTAATTAGTCCTCCTTATTTCAGATCATTCATACATAATGTGAAAGAAGTATTTGATCATTTTGGACAAATGAGCAAATGATTATTTGCGCAGCTGATCAATGCCTCAGTCAAATATGAGCCTCTCACTGTTTGACCTTGAGCAGTGCTGTCTGATTTTCTAGCAATTGTTCAAACTTGATTTTAAGTTGTTAAAATTTTGACAATGATTTTTGCCAATAAATATGCTATTTCTTAAACTTCACTGTTTAAAATGTGTGAATAAATGACACAAAAACATGTTTGTTTAAAAGATAAAATTGTGGGAATAATATTCATATTTGCACAATGATCATTAAATATATACACATTGACCTGAGGTATGACCAAACACACAGACACCTCTACATTTGAGATGATGCATTTGATTTGCAACAACACACAAAGAAGTTCATCTTTCATTACCAGTAATGACAATGTAATAGAAAGATGAAACAAATCATTTATTGATAATGTATCTGTTCACATTTAGTGTCTTGGTGTGCAAAGTTCCAGTTCAGTTTCACCAGTGTACAAAAATATCACGCATGCGCGTGCACACACGCACACACGTTCGTACCTTATTGTGAACAGGCTCGACCAGAGAAACATAAATAAAGCAAAGTCAGGCACAATGTCTAACCATGAGCAGTACAAATGATATTTTTCCAAAACAATTGTTGAAAATTGATTTAATGCTGATCATTTTTTAAAATTCTGACAATTACTGATTCCAATAAATGCATCATTTCTTGACTTTTGCTGTTCAACGTTACAAAAACAAAAATTAAAGACACACATGCACACACACATGCACACACACACTCACTCACACACACACACACGTATCTTATTGTGAAAGGGTGTGGAAAGAGAAACCCGGAAGCTGCAGTCCGAGCGCTCAGGTGCAGAGCTGCTCACCTGACAGACCTGCAGCCGCTTGTTGCGATAACTTTTTTTATTTATCGTGAGTGATTTTATGGAGCAGAAACCCTGAGTACACACAGAAACTGACTCGGTGTTACCTGAGGAGACGTTTTGTGAGGTTACGAACGTGTCTCAGCTCGCTGGAGTCAGAGACCAGTGAGCTGCGGGGGTCAGTTTAATGGCAAAGACGAGAGGTGAATCAGAGCAGAAGTGAAAGTGACAGAAGAACAACCTGCGATTCACCTGCTGCTGTGAAATGGCGGGTCTCAGCGTCCTGACCCTCCTCTACCTCCTCCTGACCTCCACTCTGGGTGAGTTGTCCACAGGAGGGAATCTGGATGTGGTGGAGGCTGATTTCTGTTTTAACCCTGCTTTGTTACTAATGTGTAGAACAGACCAGGACAAGGACAAGATAGTGATCGATCAGTGCTCAAGGTCAACCTCTCAAAGAGCTTAGTTGTAGTCTGTTTTATTCACTATTGTTGATTTCATCAAACCATTTGGATAGATAGATAGATAGATAGATAGATAGATAGATAGATAGATAGATAGATAGATAGATAGATAGATAGATAGATAGATAGATAGATAGATAGATAGATAGCATTACAACAGCATTTTCACAATTTTCTCAATGTGTTACCCACCAAACTCAGCAACTAAGTCTTTTCTTAAAGAAAGACTGATTAACTTGCTCCATTTGTTCTGACTCTGTACATCTTTGTTGTCTTCACACTGTACTGTGGTAACATCTCCACATACTAGTAGCTCTGTATTGCTCTGCAGTTATTCCATAATGTCTGCAGATCCTGCTTTCAACTTGCTGCTTTTAATTGTTGTTGCTTCCCTTTAACTTTGTACGTGTGTGTGTGTGTGTGTGTGTGTGTGTGTGTGTGTGTGTGTGTGTGTGTGTGTGTCCAGTCGCTGGTCCGTCTCCAGAGTACAAACTCACGGGGCAGGAGGTCACCTGGAAGCCGGGCTTCACCGAACAGGTCAAGAGCATTTTGTGGAGACGTGGAGGCAACAAAGTGGCAGAGTTTTTTGTTGGCGAGGTAGACGTGTACAACCCGTTTAAAGGCAGAATCACTCTGGACCGGATCTCTGCAGATCTCACCATCTCTGACCTCCGCGTGGAAGACAGTGGAGACTTTGAGTTGGAAGCACTAATCAATCGTGTATTGGAACGTTCCCAATTTAAGCTGGAGGTCATGGGTGAGTGTTTTTAGTGCTGCTTCACAGATGAAACAGGAGCATCCGGAGAAAACCCACTCACACGCTGTCAAAACATGCAAACTTCACACAGAGAGTACATTGCTATGACTTGGTAGTGAGCGCAGGTTTCCCCAGGTGTGAAACAAAGTTGGTCAAGAACTTGAATGCTGATTGTCAGGCTTTCAGCCTGGTTCATGTCCATGTCCTCCTCTGTGTCCGTGCAGAGCCGGTGCCCATCCCCACCATATCCTGTGTGATGAACGACAGCAGCCCTGACACCTCTGCAACACTGCAGTGCTCTGCAGAGTCCAGTCGGCCCAAAGCCTTAACAGAGTTTGACTGGAGTTCACAGACAGTCAGAGAGCTTGGCTCACAGTTAACTATTCCTCTGGGAGGAGAACATGATGGTGAAGTTTACACTTGTACTGTGAGGAACCCTCTGAGTAGGAAAACAGCCTCGTTTACTGCACAGGATTGTTACCCTGGTAAGATTTAAGTTGTTATATAATATATGACAACATATGACATCATGATGGGTACATTACCAATGAACAGTTATTGTTATTAAATTGTTATTTTGTGTCACAGTAGGTTGCTATCAGTCTAACTTCCATGTTTCTGTGCAGACAAACCACTAAACACTGCTGCAGTCTTCATCCCAGTGATACTAGTGATACTAGTGATCCTTGTAGCTGTGGGTGTGGTGTTCTGCAAGAGGAAACAGAAAGGTAATGTTAGTGGAAAGAAGAAAACACTTTTCACCAGATAAACTAGTCCCACTTCATACCATCATGTTGATTACTATCTTGTTGTGTCTCCTCTTGTTCCAGCATGTTTTGCAAGGAGAGATGATGTGGAGAAACAGAGAGCTGGTGGTCCAGCAGAAGGTAGGGTGCTGTGTCCTCTCTGCTCTCAGTCTCAGATGAGAGGATACAACACACACACACAGCTTTCACATGATGAGCTGAATATTACTGCAATTAACAGGATGGTTGAGAGAGTAGTGAAGTGCAGCCCTCACAGGTTCAGAGTGAGAAGAGACATCTTCAGTTTGCTTTGTCCAGTGAAATCATGAACTAGTGGTTGTCGTAGTTGGTTGGAGGTTGTAGTTATTTCCTGCAGACAGAGAGGAAGCTGAGCATTTGAAGAGGTTAGAATAAAATATAATATTAATACTTTATGGCATGCTAATGAAATGTTCACTCACAGTGTATGTTTCATTAAATGTCACATTCTTCAGGTTTTGTGATTCTGATTCTTTCCTTCAATCTGTTTCAGACTCAGATGAGAGGAAAGTGCTTCTTGACAGAGCACCCGCCCTCCCCTCAACCCGACAACTTGCTGCTTTTCACCAAGAGAGTTCAGACCTGGACAACGACAGAGGTTTGATGTTTTATGTTATTTGCTCTGTGATTGACGATGGAGACAAAAGTCTGAGAATGTGATACAGTAAAGTAATGATAAGACTAAATGACAATTTGTTTTTGGCTTATTTCTTAGTCTCTGTAGTTTGGATGCATGTCTACGACTCGTGTTGTGTGTTTTGAGATCTGTTTGTGTACAGAGCGTGGCATGTGTTTGGTGTTGTATTGTTGCTACTACCTGAGCAAGCAGTGGGAGATTCAGTCAGCATGGTCTACCCAGTTTTACTCTACAGCCTGTTGCTCTGTGTTCCCTCTCACTCACTCAGCCTCTGCTCTCTGTGCTCGCTTGGCTTGGTACAAATATAACGCTGCACACGTGTCTCTAATCAGTGACACTATGATGCTGCAGGAAGTCTGATTAACTCTTTTTCTTTTTTTTCAGGAAATGACTTAGAGGATGAGAAACCCAAACCAGGTCACATTGATATGTGTTTTACATGAAATATATAGCATTTATATATTGTATTAAAGACAGTAGAAATAAATCCCTTTGGTTCTTCTCATTCTCTCTCTCCAGGACGTGTCAGTAAGATTAGAGACATGTTTGAACCAGGAGATGGTGGTTCAACTCCATTCAGAAACATCCAAAAGGGTAATTTAAATCTTTAGATCGAAAGACTGGATTTTCCTTTTTTCTTTGTTGATATTATTATATGTGTTAATATGATCACAAGAGTGATAGAACATTGCGAACATTGAGGGTCATTTCTTCAAATTCTTTGGCCTGATTTCCTGGACAACTTTGCTTTTTTTCGAACAAATTATTGAAAGCAATAATTCAATAAAATTTCTTTTCATCAACTAATTCATTATTCAATGTGATGTTTCAGTGCTAGTTATTATCATCATTGTTTGGTCTTTACCATTCTCTAAAAGTCTCCTTTCTGTTTCAGGAGAGAACAAACCCATATATCCAGACACTGAGCCTCCTCCTCCTCCTCCTCCTCCTGCTGCTCGTAGTGAATCAGCTCCTCCTCCAGATGTGAATACGAGCAGCAGCCATGAAGGCCCCACACACACAGCTGAGCAGAGAGGAGCTGCAGAGGAGGAGCTCCAACACTGTCCAGCAGGACCAAGCCTGAGTGAGAACATGAGATGTCCAGACCAGTGACTCTAATCTGGTTTTCATATAGTCCTTTCCTAACGTTACATGAGAAATAACTTGTTATTGTAGCTTTTGCCCATTTTTTGACCTCAATTGAGATTATTTGTTTTCAGTAGTCTTGTATTATTATTCAAATGAGACTCACTCCTTTTTCAGATGGAGAAAATGGGAAAATGGATGATGGTGGGATGTCATGTCCTCTAGATGCAGTCACATCTAAAGCTGAAGAAGAGTCACATTTGACCCCAAACTCTTCATACATAGAGCCCAAAGAAAAAGATAATGAACTCAAGAGGGATAACAAGTCATCTGAGACCAACACGGAAGATTGCTCAGATTCTGGAAAATCTGACCCACCGGGAATAGGAAAACCATCCTCCACTCCTGCTGAGTCTGAAGCAACAGAAGATCAAAATGGAAGTACAAGTTCAGGTCAGTAAGAGTTTCAAAGACTTCCTCATTACAGTGTTCATTTGTTCTCATTTTCTCGTTCTAACCGTTCATCTTGGATCAATCTCCCCTGTATAAAACACAGGATGTTGAGCTGACCTACAATCAGTCACTGGTTTGATTTACTCGACTCTTCTTTCTTTCTTAAGTTAGAAAACTATGATGCTGAATATTATTGCTGATGTTGTTGTTGTTGACATTATTCAAAGTAATAATAATTGAATGATGATTTTACAGATCATGGTGGAAATTTAGCAGCTGGGGAACCAAGAGAAGGTGACACTGACATGTCATACATTGAACTTATCTAACGTGTAAAAGGTTGTTCAAATACTAATAATGTAATGAATGATTGAAGTCAGTTTTGAGAAAGATTCTGTTGGATCAGCTCATTCATTAACCAAAGTGATGATTCAGTTTTCATCACTGGCTGCTCTTTACAGGTTCGTGGGACTCAAATCTTTTTCACAGTTTCAGTCTCCTTTTTTCTGTTTCAGGAGAGAACCAAAACAAACATCCAGACTCTGAGCCTCCTCCTCTTCCTCCTCCTGCTGCTCGTAGTGAATCAGCTCCTCCTCCAGATGTGAATACTAGCAGCAGCCATGAAGGCCCCACACACACAGCTGAGCAGAGAGGAGCTGCATCCTCCACTGCTGCTGAGCAGCCAGGTCTGGACCCTGCTCAGTCTGAGCTCCATTCAGCAGTCACTGTAGACACAGGAACAGTAAATTAATGATAGGACTAAATGACAATTGCTTTTTTGTTTATTTCTTTGTCTCTGGAGTTTGGATACATGTCTATGACTTGTTTTTCCATTTATATTTTTTGAGGTTAATTTGTGTACAGAACGTGGCACGTGTATGGCGTCATATCAGTGCCACTGTCCTGAGGAAGCAGTTGGAAGTTTTAAGCACACAAAAAAGTTTTAGAGCACAGACAAATATGTTTTGCAATTGGTATTATTCAAAAATAAATGTTATTCAAGAGTTTCCATCGGCATGATCTACTCAGTTTGAACAAATATAATGCTGTACACGTATCTCCAGAGCTCAGTGACACTATGGTGCTGCAGGAAGTCTACTCAACTTCTTTTTTTTACAGGACATGATGTGGCATTTTATACTGTACACTGAAACCTTTGGTTCTTCTCATTCTCTCTCTCCAGGGCCTGTCAGTAAGATTAGAGACATGTTTGAAGCTGGAGATGGTGCTTCAACTCCATTCAGAAACATCATAAAGGGTAATTTAAATCTAAAATTCCAATAATCTGTTTTTTTTTTCTTTTTTAGTTTATATTGTATAAAGAGTATAGTAAGTAAGTAAGTATAAAGTGCTTTCTACAGGACATGATATATCTTATACTGTACATTCAAACATAATGCAGAAAATTCTCTATGTCCAGTGTCTGTCAAAGAGAGGAGAAAGAAATTTCAATCAGGAGACGGTGGCTCGACTTCATCCACTTTTGTCACAAAGATCTCACGAAGACCGTGCATAAATGTCATAATGAGGACGCAAATATGCATGACTCTGGACTCAAACTTTGTTTGTGAAAAAGGGTGAATTTATTACGACAAAGACTGAGGTGAAAACACGGGTCACACTAGTGAACGTAAACGAAACGCAAGGGTAGAACGCTGGTATTTTGGGAAACAACATTAAAATGTGAAAACACTCAACTCCTGGGACTAGGGAAAATATGAAACATGGAAAAGCAGGAGTCCTGGCAAAAAGCTCACATGGAGCACAGGAACCAACAAAACAGACTTTCAAAATAAAACAGGAAATGACGAGACATAACCCTCAGACAAGACAAACCTCACCACAGTTTGACAATATAAACAGTGATAAAACATTCCCAAAGCTGAGGGTGATTTCATCGGATTCTGAGGCCTGGTTTGTTGGACCAGTATTGCTTGTCAATTCTTTTGAATTTGAATCCAGATTAAGTATTGAAATCAATTTTAACATAATATCTTCTCATTAACTAATTCATGCATCAGTGTGATGTTTCAGCTCTACTTATTATGGTCATCATTGTTTGGTTTTTACCAGTCTCTAAAAGTCTCCTTTTTTTCTGTGTTTCAGGAGAGAAGAAACCCAAACGTCCAGACACTGTGCCTCCTTCTGCAAGACCTAGTGAGGACACACAGTCACCCTCTACTGCTGACCAGAACACTTCTGACCCGACAGCTGCAGCAGAACAAATTGACTTTACAAGTCCAGGTTAGTGAGAGTTTTAAAGTTTTCCATATTCTAGCACTTCATGAGCACTGGAATAGGCATCCATTAAAACTCCATCTTTGGAGTTTGAATACATGTCTATGTCTTGTGTTTCCATTTACATTTGTTTGTGGTCTGTAGACCGTACACATGGCACGCGTATGGTGTTGTATCAGTGCCACTGTCCTGAGGAAGCAGTTGAAAATTTTAAGCACACAAAATAATTTAGAGCACAGACAAATATGTTTTACAATTAGTGTTATTCAAAAATTATATTTACATGCATCGTGTACTTGGTTTTATGTGGATTTACTTTTACAGCCTGTTGCTCTGTGTTCCCTCTCACTCACTCAGCCTCTGCTTTGTGTGCTTGCATGGGTTGGTACTAATATTATGCTGCACACGTGTCTCTAATCAGAGCTCAGTGACACTATGGTGCTGCAGGAAGTCTTGTCAACCTCTTTTTTTACAGGACATGATGCGGCATTTTATACTGTACACTGAAACCTTTGGTTCTTCTCATTCTCTCTCTCCAGGGCCTGTCAGTAAGATTAGAGACATGTTTGAAGGAGATGGTGGTTCAACTCCATTCAGAAACATCCAAAAGGGTAAATTAAATCTAAAATTCCAATAATCTGTTTTTTTCCTTTTTAGTTTATATTGTATAAAGAAAAAACTGAGGGTGATTTCTTCGAATCATTGGGCCTGATTTGTTGGACTTGCTTGTTGGTTAATTTTTTTTTCTAATAAATTGTTGATTTCAATTTTCTTATCTTTATATCTGATCTCTTTTCATCAACTATGATCAATCACTGTGATGTTTCAATTCTTCTTATTGTCACCGTCATTGGTTGGTCTTAACCAGTTCCCAGTGAGCAGCCAGGTCTGGACCCTGCTCAGTCTGAGCTCCATTCAGCAGTCACAGTAGGCACAGGAACAGGGACATCCTCCCCTGCTGCTTACTCATCTGTGAGAGTTTTCTCGTAGTTCATCCTGGAACAGTTACATGACTACTCTGAACAATCATATGATTTTACAGGACCTCAGACCAATGCATTCTTGTGCCATTCATTGAAACTTTTTTTTTTTCAGAGAAAGAGAAGAATGCAAAGAAAGATGAGGAAACATCAACTCCTCCTGTCACTGAGTCACACCCACCTACTGCAGAGAGTGAGAACAACGTAGGAAAACACAAAGAGGATGGTGCAACGACTCAGGTCAAGACAGAAGAGAGCACAGATGCTGGACAATCTGATCCAGTGGTGACAGGGAAACTAAATGAATCAGCCAGACCTAGTGAAGACCCACAGTCACCCTCTACTGCTGACCAGAACACTTCTGACTCGACAGCTGCAACAGAACAAGGTGACAGTCCAGGTCCAGGTTAGGAAGAGTTTTAAAGGCTTCCTCATTGTGTTCTTATTTATTTTTCATTTGTATTTTCTAATCATTCATCCTGGAACAATCACATGCTAATGCATTTTTGTGCTGTTTTTGAACCTCCTGTCATTTTCAGATGAGTTGAAAAAAGAGAAACCTGGGGGTGTTTCAGACTCTCCTAACCCTGCACAGCACTCACACAGTGCAGAGGGCAAGGATGAAGCTGAGGAGGAGGATGGAAGAGGAGGAAGCGGAGAGGATGGCAATACAGCTCACATGAAGGCAGAAAACAACACAAAAGCTGGAGAATCTGACCCAGCAGGCACAGGAGGACCAGCATCCCCTTCTCCTGAGCTGAAACCTACAGTAGAGATGGAGAGTGAGAGCAAAGCTGAGGAACATAAAGAGGATGCTGATACGAGTCAGGTGAAGACAGAAGAGAGCACAGATCCTAAACAATCTGACTCAGTGGTGACAGGGGAATCAAATGAATCAGGCAAAGCTAATGAGGACGCACAATCACCCTCTACTGCTGACCAGAACACTTCTGACCCAGAAGATACAGAAAAACAAGATGAAAGAACAAGATCAGGTCAGTAAGAGTTTCAAAGACGTCCTCACTGCACTGTTTATTTGTTCTCATTTGTGAGTTTTCTCATAGTTCATCCTGAAATAACTACATGACTACTCTGAACAATCACATGGATTTACAGGACCTCAGACCAATGCATTTTTGTGCCATTCATTGAAACTCCTTTTTCTGTTTCAGAGAAAGAGATGAATGCAAAGAAAGATGAGGAAACATCAACTCCTCCTGTCACTGAGTCACACCCACCTAATGCAGAGAGTGAGAACAACGTAGGAAAACACAAAGAGGATGGTGCAACGACTCAGGTCAAGACAGAAGAGAGCACAGATGCTGGACAATCTGATCCACTGGAGAAATAATTTCTAGTCATATACACGAAAATCTGAATTCAAAAATATGTTTGACTTTCAATTACTGTCAATTCTTGACAGTATTGACAGCGTGACTCCCTTGCATGACTCGAGAATGTAGGTACGACAAGTATTTTGTTTGACCTGCTCTACCTGCTGTTGTTGATCGCTGCTGGTATGTGGTATGTGTTTCCTTTTCTCTTTGTTCTTACAATGGAAGTTTAGCCTCCACTGTCTTTGAATGAACACAGAACCAGACTAATACATACATACATACATACATATATATATATATACACACACACACACACACACACACACACACACAGTATCTTTTAGACTTCTTCCAAAAAAGAGCCAAAAGAACCAAGACACTCATTGACAGTCAAAGATTTTGCACATAGGGATGACAGTTGAAGTGCAATAAAATAAAAAGTTTTTAATATTTTTTCAATAAAATTGTGTTTGTAATGAAATTTTGTTTTAAAAAATGGCGTGAAGTAACCTGATGATGCCTACAGTTCAACAAGAACTGCACTGTGTGGGCTGCAGCAGATGGAGTAGGTCCAATAATGGATGGATGTAAGCGTTCAGTTCTCTCAGTAGGGGGCAGTGTTTAACAGCCCTTCGTCATGGACTTTTTAAACAGATTTTTTTTTTATCTCGACACTGAGGGGGTTGAAGGACATCTTCACTCATCGAGACAAGCTTTGCAAATGTACAGAAAAATGTCATTATGAAATCCGGTCCCACTAGGGATTCGTCGTGTTTATCTGAAGCCTAACACGTGCATACAAACAGGGGCGTGAGTTCAAGGAGGGGTTGAGGGCTTGTGGGAGCGTGTGCGGGACTCTGCAGGTTCTCAGAGGTTGTCAGTGCGGTCTCCATCGGAGAGTTGCGTCACATTTTCCATACTAATTGAAAGGTGCGTCGGGTGAGACGAGCGTGAGAGCTGCCCCCGTTGAGCCGCAGCTCCAGTGATCCCGGCTCGTGAACCGCAGGTTCACCCGCTGCCGGATGACAGGCTGGTGTGGATTTCTGGAGCCGCTGGTAGGGCCATGTGAGAAAGTCATGCATGATTAGTTTAACCTCTGAGTCACAGAGAAGCCTGTGATCTGCTACCACCTGACCTGTGGGTTCAGGGCACAAGCAGTGAATGAACAATATCGTATTTCTGCGGTCGCAACGAATACCAAGGGGATATTAGAGTATTGAATTATTTGTGAGGATCGGGGCCGCGCCTCCTGAGACAAAGGTCACGACGAGGTTCCAGTGTGACGTGGCTGATGGCAGCGGGGACGCCTCGGCTCGGAGGCCTCCGGCGGTCCTCTGTATCAATTTGTTCTGTTGTGAGGATCCTTGTCTCGGATCACCAAAGAGGCTTTCTCTGAGTTTTTCTAGGATTTCACGGAGCAAACGCATGACAATGGCGTGTTAGCCCGGCGAGCCCGCACATCCTGTCTGAAGCGCTTCGTTCCTTTTCCACATCACACAGATACATTCCACCCGAGTATAACTTTGCCTCAGATACAGACCCAATTACACTTCTCTCCTAAGATTGTTAAGATCCTTTTGTGACAAAGCTGCAAAGTAAGGGGAGGGAAAAAAAAGAGGAATGGGCCACCCTCCAGAACTGCCTTTTATACCAGGTTGATTAGCATGCTGGGTTGTTTAAATTGCCTCCTGGAGGGCTGACGTGAAATCGAACAATATCCTCTGGCTTTAGAGAGTAGCCCCATAGCTTCTCATTTATTTTTATGCAGAGTTAGGACAGACCTTGGCAATGCTCCACTGAGGAAGCCGAGCCCAGGGAGGCCAGGTCTGGGTAGGTCAGGACAAATCAATTAATATCAGCTCAATAAAAGTTCCTGGCTCGGTCTGGGCCATACTTTACCGTGACTCTGCAACCTGGGCGCCCACCGTAATTATGTGGATAAATTGTTAAATGTGTTTGAGGCATTATAAGGAAATAATATCCCTTTCCTATCTCTATAAAAGAACTCTATTAAGGCCTGATTTGTCTTTGGCTGCTGCGTTTATGAGAAGTGATAGAAGAGCATTGTTTGTCATTGTTATTATTGTGCTATATTAAGCAAGTTTCCCTCGCGGGTGATGCTGTTTATGACTGTATATTTGCTTCCAGCTCAACCTTTATGCTCTTATTTTTCTGCTAACATTTGGACATCATGTAAAATTCAAGGGTGCCCAAGGCGGACAGATTATTACACCCGTGGCAGCAACCAACAGTGGAGACCGTTATTAATATACTACTTACATACCCATAAATGCTACCAAAGGGGACAAATAAAAAAAGGTGTAGGGTCTGAGACTGAACATTTCTCGACTTGTCCTCTCTGAACCAAAACTGATCTCAGAAGCCAGAAAAGAATTCTAATGACAGGATCAGATCAGTGTTGAAATCAATGCTGAAATCAGAATGCTACTAAAAAGAAGCATAACTAGATTGTGTTGTCGACTGTTTTGAGATTGCCCCTCTGTTGTCACGTTCATATTTGGTGACCACAGTATAAACAGTGCATTTTACCGCTCCAGGCTGAACTGTGCGTGTGCGTGCAGTGGCAGCCATGTTTACGTGATTGTCATTGTGGATTCCTTTACAACACAGCAGCCAAAAGGTAGCTGCATAGCTTCTCCTCCGAGCCTAAAGGGAGGTTGGGATTCTAGACACTTCTGATACGTTTGACTTGGGCATTTGAGGAGGCTTTCAACTTTGTTGTAGACACTCAACCTGGTCTATCCATCCATCCCTCCATTTGACCCAATGGAGTTATGAAGGGGTCTAATGGTGCCTATCTCTAGCTCATGTACTGTATTGTACAGTAAAGGAATATGCCCAGTACAGGTCCCCAGTCCATTACAGAGCACACACACCATTCACTCTCAGGCCACAGGACAATTCAGTGTCTCCAGTCAACAGGAACATGGATACCTCTGGACTGTGGTGGAAACCAGAGAAATAAAAATGACAAGGAAGTAGAAAAATCGCCCCCTACTACATCAACTTAATTGCGATAGTATGATGAAAATTGTTTTGTAAGGATGTCACGATTTGTTTAATGCAGCACTTTGGCCCAAACTAAACATTCACAAATCCTCTTAAATTTGTTTTCCCCTGAATTTTTCTCTCAGGTCAGTGCAAAAAGTTGAAGATTATGAACTTGTGTCTGTTTTGCTCTGAGGTTTGGTTGCTTGCTGCTTACTCTCCGTACTTGTATAAATAATGACATTCCCCATCAGCCTCAGCTGTACTTTGTGCTCAGTGTTAATGAGCAGGTGTCAGCATGCTAACATGCTCGGCCACCAGGGAAAACATCCCCTGCAGAACAACGCTATGTTGTCGTTGTAAGCACGTTTCTGAGGTATAGCGTGCCTCGCGCTGCTTTGTCTGTGGCTGCGGCCACACAGACCTGCGGCTCTCCCCGGTTTCTTTAATATCTCACGCTGTCACATGCTCAACAGCTACAGTGAGGAAGTCATCTGCGAAACATCCTCCGCTTTTTTATCGAGAGCATCAGTCATTTGAAATTGATAGGAGGCCTGCAGAGCGTGGAGTCTTTTCAGACAAACACAACTGATGGAGACACATTTTGTATCTTTGATTTACATACAGTATTCGCCCGCACTGAGCTCCACTCATCATCTGGTTTCACACTCTTGTGTCTATAACAACCAGAACCATATGACGCTATTTGTCAAAGATAAGCTCCGCACGAGCTGTTGAACGCTCTTGACTTTGCACAGGCAAAGCTGTCACAAAGGCTTATGTTTTCCATTTGTTCACATTTTTAAACCACTCGGTAACCATGATTAACTCTAGAGTGGAAAAAGTATGCACAGGGCCTTCTCAGCAATTGGCAATATATCCTTTCAGCACCATGGACAGACAGTTTCTGAGAAACAGCGCGGGGAGTCACTTTGTTTTTGTTTTCTGTTGTCATGCGCATGTGTTTCTGTAAATACTTTTCCCAACAGTGGAGTCGCTCGGTTCAGAGCTTTGTCAGTTCTTTATTCAAACAAGCTGCCTGTCAATGTGCCACGCTGACGTATCTGAGCCTGTGCACTTGCAAAACCCGACACTATTCTCTCGTGGCAAAATGGAAAACACTTGCAGCGAACCGCCTGCCTCGCATTGTCTGACGGGAAGATTAAAGCCAATCCAAACAAAATTCACCCTCGTCGGCTCTCAGATGGTCGATGGCGAGACCACCAGAGGGGAACGGCTCGCTCAGCGATGTCATCAGATCACATTATCATTGATCTCAGTCTCCTGCTCGCCTACGCTCCGCGTCTTTGCCCTCCTGGGTCTGTGCTGAGCCCGCAGTAACATTACTCACGGCCCGATGTGGCCTCCCGTCTCTCCGCTGCGATAAGAAATCACGGCGACTGCCACCTGGATGACGTACTATAACTCAGTAGACAGAAATGCACCTTTAACAGTTTGCTTTGTCCCAGGACTTGTATGAACTATTGATAATGGCATGCGTTTTTAATATCGCAAGAATGTGTGTTGGGGCATGGTAAGTTGGCAGATAGCTCTGAAACCTCACAGTGAAGACATGGACTTAATGTCGAGTCAAATGGAGGAGCATCTAAACATCATGTTCAGGTGATAGAAGACCTAAAATCCCCCCTCGATACAGCGTATAAAAGTGAATGGTGTGCTGTTCAGCAATTTAACAGCAACCTCCCTCTGAATATGTTAATAACAGGAGGAATGATGTATAAATTTTCTAGGTATTTGTTGCTACTTAGGTGTTTGTTCACACACACACACACACACACACACACACACACACACACACACACACACACACACACACACACACAAAAACTGCACCAAAATGCAGTCATTAATTAATTCTGGGGAACATCAAAATGCCTTCAAATCAAACTAAATGGTTAGGAAATTCAAGATTTTTGTGGCATGCACAATGGGTAGAAACTCTGCAAGTTCAGCTGTGCAAGGTCAGCCACATTTAAACTGTGCCTTGGTTAACGGGTTTATCAGAGTCTTCACTGACTGAACAAATTCTTATTGCACAATTAAGCTCTGACCCGAAAGGCAGAAATTTCACTTTGACTCAGTATTACGCAAACCAAAAGTATGAGAGCAACATGCTTTTCAGTTAAAGCACATGTCCAAATGACAATAAACAGAGTCACATTGAGTTTCAGTCTTTGGTGGAAAAAAAAAATTGTGAAAAAAGCTTACGAATAATTGTGTTAAATGTGTTTCTTTTAGTAAAATAGATCCAGAATTTTGTGGACAATTGTGGCTATTTAAGATTTTTATGAAAATGAGATGTTACCAAAACAAGATGTACAACACTCTGTCTGGCTCTGTTGTGGTCGACGCAGAGTCTGAACGCGTCCAAATGCTCTCCATATGTCTGGCAACTCCACTGACCCCTGTTACAAACACTGCCAGGGTGGATATGTCCCACGCACGGCCAGTGTGCAATGATGTTGTTGTTTTACTTTACGTGAGTATCACAGCAGTAAAAATCCCAGCAAAATCCAACAAAGAGATACAGATCTGCTGCCATGGTGCATCTAAATTTGGACAGGAGGAAGCCGGTTTAGATGCTGCCATTAGAGGGCTTTTATGTCCTCTCATTATGAGGCATAGGTAGATGGAAAAAACGAGGCTCCAGCTGTGAGAGTGCACTCTGTGAGACAGAGGGTTACTGTGTGTGAAAGCGAGCGGGCGAGCATTACAGCCAAATTTCATAATTGTATATTTGTGTGTGTGTGTGTGTGTGTGGCAGCGTGTCACTTGCGTTTCCCGGCTCTGTCTGCGGGGGGAATGATTCATGTGGACAGCGCTGCAGATTGTGCTGGTGATTTACCCGAAATAGCCCCTGGCACGCAGCGCCGTGCGTGTACTGTAGGGTGCGTGCATGTCACGGCGTCATAGCCCGCGTAAATGTTTGCTCATGCATCCGTGTGAGCATGAGACATATCTGCGCATTCCTTCGTCCGTGTGTGTGTGTGTGTCGTCCTGGGCTCCGGCGAGTTCCTCTCCACCCATGGTGGGCCTCTCTCAGCCAGATGGATGGTCTCAGCCAGTGTCAGAGAGGTGACAGCTGGCCGGCCTGGCCTCTCCTGGCCGAGGGTCTGGATCCTGTCCTCTGACAGCTCCTGACAGCTCCTGATGGGTGACACGTCCTCTGCCCCCCCGCCTCACCTCCCCCCTCCACACTCCCACCCACCCATGGGCTTGCATCATGGAAACTCCTGGTTTGCCGGGAAATCAATGATGTCTCACAGCGAGCTTTAATGAAATGTAAATGATATGAGCCACACCCTGGTGAGATGACGCCTGAACTCATAAGTGCTCCTAAGGAAGTAGCCACCCTACAGATGATTGAATAATTACCCTTTTCAATGGCTGTAAAACAGGGTTTACAGGGGGAGAGTAATAGCTTCTCCGCTCCGAACTGAAATAAGACAACAGGTCAGCTTTCATATGGAAAAGCTATAAGAACTCATGTACCATGTCAAAAAGCTCATTAGGTAAGCTACACAAGCTGTCAAAAAAGTCTCTCAAGAAAGTCATAAATTAGATTAAGCTACTTCTTTTAGCTCACATAACACCCTCCTGGCGCTCTCCCACTCTCAGCTTTAGTGGCTTCAGAATTACTGTCGACTTGTTAGAGGGTCTGGGGGTCTGCGCTGCAGCGACCCGGGGAGTGGCGCTGGTGCCGGGGACTGCGCACGGGGACTTTGTGATGTGTGCGAGTCATTATTTTCTGCTCCCATGCAGCACGGTGCAGGTTTCAGCAGGACAGCGATGGGGGCTATGCTAAAGCAGACCTGCTGGGCTGTGTGTTAATGAGACAGCTCTGCAGGGATGAGAAGAACACACACAGAGCGACTCAGGAGACGTCTGCTGGCCTCCCAAAGGTAATTCCCTTAAATGAAAAGCAGACTGCATGCTAGTCATTGTTGCATCAAGGGGGTGAGGATGAATAGTGACGGGGTTGTATTTCAACACACCTCCCCATGCTCTTATTACGGGCCCGAGATGAGTGGAGGCAGGGGTACCTTGTTCAGACTCTCCCTGCTGATGCTGCTTCTTACCCAATTATCCTTGACTAGAACGACTTGGGTAACACGGGCTGTGTCACGCAGCTCCGGAATGGATGTTTTATCTTATCAAGGCCTTTTCATTTTTCAGATTAGGAGTCTCACTTGCTTCCAGCCAAGGACGCCGAGAGGACTGCAGTACATCTGGGAGACATTAGAGACACATGGAAGAGGCTCATTTGAGGCTCTTGTTAGCTCACCTGGCTCTTTAAGTAGGACCATTAATATTGATCTGCTTAAAATATGAACAACTCTGGCTCACACGTGTGTGTTTGGTGAGTAAGACGCAGCGTCCCTCAGTGTGCGCCTGCATGTCAGCTCCAGGCTTGCATCAGCCATCGCTATCAAACTGGCCCGAGCTGAGATTCGGAGCTAATAGGCTTTCCAGATGTTCCCCCTTGTATTTCATTGAATCCAACACCTCTGCAGGCCACTGTCCAGCCATAAATCACGGGCTGCGTGCTGCATGAGAAGAACGAGGGGATGTGGCTTGATGCATAAGTCACATGCTTGATTCATGAGCTCACTGCGAATATCTTCAGGACACAAGCGAAACAATTAACTGTTACCTTAACCCCGAGGCCACAAAGTCTCTTAAAGGGATTTAGTATCCCCTTTATAAGCTCTGAAGCCCCAGCTCAAAGCCGTGGGGACAGCAGAGCTTAATAAGAGTGATTTGGTTTTATGTGGTATTCTTGGATGACAGTCCTCCGCGAGTCACTGTGCAGTGTTAGCAACAGTTCACGGCTTTATTTGGTCCTGCAAGTGAGCGTCGGTGCCAACTGTCTGAGATTAGTCGGGTTGTACAGATGTCTGATAAAATGTTCTGCTCTCATCCGTCTAATGTAAATGTACTGTGAGACCAAGGTTGTTATTAATCTCTGTAAAGCATCAGGCAATGTTTTCCTTCCGATAGCCGAGCCAGAATAAGGTCTTGGTAAGAATTACACCTATATATCATGTGGGCCCGAAATATATCCTTAAACACAGTTTCATCCATCCTTTTGTGCCTTATTGAACGCCCCAGCGTGTAATTTGTGGATCTCCCGTAGCCATGGTAGCTAATGAGGATCCTAACCTTGAGCCACAGTCGATGTAAAATGTTGTGAATCCATACAGTGAACAAATCACACAAACTCAAGATGGCAATGTTTCTCTCTGAGTTTTCTCCCAACTGCCTTTTGATTATTGAGGTCTTAGAAAAATTGTGCCATTTTAGACTTTTCCACTCCCTTTAAAAGATGTCGCCTCTATCCCACTTTTTTTTTTTGTCAGTAAAAATTGCCACGGGAGTGTCTGAGGTCCTCTAATGTGCAATCCATCTGCTCTTTGGCTCATATAGAGGAAATGAGCTGATCCATAATCTTTACCTGCTCTGGCAAGCTGATGTGACGTGTTGAAGAGATCGATTGATCTGGTGTCAGGGCTTATCTTTCCAGGAGATTTTACTTTGGCCAAGCTATCTCAGCACAGTCCTTGGGTGGAAAAAAAAAAGAGAGAAAGAAAACGATATTCATGAAGTTGTTTGTCTCCACGGTCTGGGCTCTCCAATGTCGTGAATCATCGCACATGAAAAAGTAGAGGGAGAAAAATGTCGCCACAGACACAAAAGTTCATGATCCGTTACTCGCACGCTGTTGCACATTTTCTCTACCCAGATAGTTCCCCACCCTGCGCGTCTGTGTCGGTGTGTGAGTGTGAAGTCACGATTTAGTGTCTGAGCGTTTTTGCACCCCTGTCGTTCAAGTCCACAACACATCGAAAGCGAGTCTAAAAACATTTTCCACGTTTGTACTTGTACACTTTTGGCCACCAACGTGAGAGTCAGCTTAAGAAAGAAATTGGAAAAAGAGAATTTATGCAACAAGAGTCGGGGTAAAGAGAGTATAAACTTATGACTTACTAGATATGCTCAGTCTTCAGCATCAGTCTCCAGGTCTCCACAGTGACAGGTACGAGCCTGGCACTGTGGCCTCCAGAGAGTTGCCTCTTCTGAGCCAATAATAAAGCCCAGAGCAGCTGCTCTGACTGTCATAAGATCATCCTGTTATTTATTCTATACAAATTACTTGCATGTGTTTGGCGCTGCCTTGCCCTCCAGGTTAAAACTCTGGTCCAAGCCCGGGGAGGGATGTGGGGAGGACCGTTGGCAGGGTGATGGATCTCAGCTGTGGCCACTACAACATTGTCTCTCGTTTCCCATCCACACCTCGGAGCAAGGTCCAGACACCGGGAGAAATGAGTTCCAGAGATATTCATCTGTAATGTTCTGCTGATTCTTGGCCGGCTTGTGGTCACACCTTTAGATTCACATTAAAGTCAACTCAGAAATAACTCATTTGAACACCTTCACACGGCGAACCATTACGATCAACGTCGGCCGTCCGTGTCGAGCTGCCTGCTGCGATGGGAAGCGGAGAAGGTGACGGGCTGTTTTGTTTCCATATCAAAGGAGCGCTCCAAGATTGCGGATCGTCGTACAGAGACGGCCCGTTGTGACAGCTCCGACTGATAAATGAAAAAACTAATTAGAGGAAGTGGGCCTGTGGTGCTATAGAGTGCCCGGGGCTCCGGGTCCGGATGTCATGTCACCAGGTTGGCAACACGGAGCTCTCACGATGCTCCGTGGTCCGTGCAGGCGCTGAACAGGCTGACGTTACGACCCGACCCAGCGCCCCTCAGGCGAGAAGATGAGGCGCGCAACAGCGATTTTCTTTCGTCACATGCTCTGTAACTGTCAGCGCGCAAACCACCACGGACACCGCATGCAAACGAAGGTGAATCTCAACCCCAACCTGGGTTCTGTTACTGTACATACTGTGGCCTCCTGCCTCGCTTACTGTTTAGTTTGCGGCTTGGGCTGTTGCTCCAATTACGTAGCTTTGGCCGAAATAGAAGATCTATTTGTAACTTTTAATGCCCTGCGTTAAGGTCGTTTGTAGGAAATAAATCATAATCTTAGTTTTGGTTGGGTACCAGTTCAGAGGTAGCTAATGTCACACCGTGAACAATAGAACAGACTGGGAACCGGCAATAACAAACACACTTTTATTTCACTTCCGAGTTGCGGTCCAGGAAAATTTTATGACACTTCAGGTCACTGGCAGAGTTTGTTAGCGAACCTTTCATATTTAATAAAATATATTGATAGGAAAAGCAAGGCAGGGAAAAAAAAGAGCTGGTGCAGAGTTTTCTCTTAAAGCCTGAGATGCTCCACTGGGACTGGTTTATCCACGTGTTTCTTTCCTTGACATTCGCCTTTGCTTTTTAACAAGCTGGCAGAGACACATAAAGCCCTCTTCGTCTATGCAGAGAACAAGGTTGATGCAACTCTTCTGAGCAGGTTCTCAGAGGAATTCTCCTCCCCCAAATGCAAATCCAGCCTTGAGGAAAAATAAATCTTAAGGTAACCGTCGTATCATGTACAGTGGCCTGAAAAATATTTTAAATGTCTACAGTTGGTGTGGGCTCAGGCTAACCAGACATTCCTGCTCTCATTACGAACCAATTATCCACTAATTGGATACTAAGCCACATTCCACAATATCAAGTCTCACTAAATCCTGAAGTTTCTTTTTCCTCTTTCATGTTTTGAAGCACATGTCCTCATCCCAACATAATTCATAAACGCTGAACTGACAAGGATGTAATGATTAAGATAAACACTTTGATGCTTTGCTTTTGTTTTGAAATATGGATCTATTATAAATGGGCTCCTGACAAACAAACACATGGCTGGCTTCCCCCAGACGTCCTCAGAGGCTCGCAAAGCTTACGCAGAAACAATGCCACGGCAGCCATGAAAGGGAATGGCAAATCCTCTGCATGTCATGTGCTCTCGCCATGTCCATCAGCATGAAAGAGCCGCTTTAGGAGGGCTGGGCAAAATATACATATCCCTGGATTTGACATGGAAATCATTTTGAACCCAGGCCGGGGCACAAATCCACCCTCTCCTAATCCTGCGGTGACTTGTAAACAGCGGACTGCTCACATGACATACCTCATATCCACTGGAGTATTTTTCTGCGTCTTTCTTGTTGTGCCTTTAAAAGTCTGCTTCCATATAATTCCAGCTGAGAGTCAACAGACTGTGGTTTTCCACAATGCCATTCTGCTGTTTCTCACAGGGGTGGTGACAGAGAGGTGGACACGGGTGCAGGCTAACCCCAACAGAAATCCGATCACAGTTATTGGAGTTGCTCATTTCATGGATGGACTGTTATCCATCAAATAACTACAGAGTCACAAAACCAACACAAAGAGACACAAAACAAGGCAGAATGTGAATGAAAAGTGGCATAAAATGCCCATGTAAACCAGGGAAGGCGCTGGAAATGAACAGATGGAGATATTTAAAATGACTAGGAACAGGTACAAGCCGACAGAAATGCAAGTAAACCAACGAGCCATTTATTTATAACGCAGAGTTTATTGCTGTCAAAAAGTGGAAGTCGAGACAGAAAAACAACCAAATAGAGACACGATATGCTAAGAGATGTGAACAACTAGGCGACATGCTGTCTGAGTGGCTAGCGCTGTCTCCTCACAGCAAGAAGTTTCCCAGATTTGACCGAGAGCCTTTCTGTGTTCATGTTCTCCCCATGTCTGCATGGGTTTTTCACTTTATACACCTTCCTTGCACATTCAGAAAACATGCATAGTTTGGTTGATTTGAGACTCTAAATTGCCCCTAAATGTGTGTCCTGCGATGGGGCTGTCTAGTTTGTTTTCCTGGCCTTTGCCATCTGAGTGGCTCCAGCAGACCAGGAGAAAATGGATGGATATATGCAGCTAAGCAACAGCTAAGCAAAACAAAAAGACCAGCCACAAGTGAAGCATCACAATGACCTTTAGATTTTTTTGTTGTTGTTTTGTTTTGTTTCACAGTCTAGTGTTGATGAGTTCTGCAGTGTTTACACATACGGGTTTTTTTTTTACAAATTTCACAAGACTTCACCCCAGCCTGGGCCTTCCATTCAAAGGTTTCTAAACCCGCCCCTGCTCTCTCACAGAAACATGTGTCGAGCGTCTTTGAGGAGTGACTGTGTGCTGCGTGGTGTCCAGACTCTTTGGCCCTGACCTTGGCTCCACGCGTTTGACTCAGAGAGCTTTTCAATGGATGGTGTGGTCGTCACCGAGGAGCTTGACTCAACTCTCCCCTCTCTTTCCTTGGACGTAGCAGTAACTTTGTGCCAAGGGACAAATATTCTTTTTTACTGCAAACCTTATATAAGCTTGTGCTAGGATAAATGATTTTCTTGCAAAAGTTAACGTATGCCTGACTTTTATGGTTTGATCTGAAGCACATGTGGAGCGCACCTACGATTATAAAGCCATAGCCGTAAAATGAAACAATGCGTGATGTTTTTTCTGCGGTCGGCGGAGAGTTTTATCATCTTTTCGCTGACGTTGCCGGTGAATTTTCGATGCGGCTCTGATGGTTTTCAAAAGGCCCTGACCCTCTAGATAGCCTCAGCGGAAAACAGCGTCTGTTGTTCAGGGATGACGAGAGCGCAATGTCACCTCAGGAACGCCGGCTCTGTGAGAGTCCAAGGCTCAGATCAGCTGCATTGTACGCTTCTTCCTCAGTATATTGCACAGGCGTCACAGCACAGGCCCCTCTGCCCTCATAAACACATCCAGAAGGGAGTGATTATTTCTCAAGATGTGGAGATGGAGGACTTGCCAGTTCATGCCTCTTTATGAGTGTTTTGGCACGATGGCCTGTTCCGCTCCACAATGCTTTTGTTCCTCTTGTTAGAGGAGATGCTTAACCCAACCGCCCGGTGGGCCATGTGTCTCTGTCACCTTGAGCCCAGCGACGGCACTGCGGCTTTCTGTGTTTGCGTCTCCCTCTAATGAAATGCACCGTATCGAGTGTCCCCAAATTAGTAACAGTATTGCAGGTCATAAAACATGGCATCTCCTCTAATCCACAGTGACACGGCCGTGCCCGCATTCTCTCATGTTGCAACATCAGGAATGCATTTTCATCTAATGTGGGGCTTCTTAGCCATGTTCATGCATTTTTGAGGAGACCAATTTGTCCCTAGATTGTGAAATTCGAAGATGTAATAAATCAGGAGTGTGGGCTTTGGAAAAGGATGAAAAAAAAAAATGTGTTCAGTCATAAGAAAGTTTTTTATTTTTCCTTTCTTGGAGAGGAACTCTGAATGGATGCCAAGAAGTTAGTTTGTCATTAAAGAGGCACAGATAAGCTTCAGCTCTTAAGGGAGTAACCTCTTACTTCATCTTCTCCCCCTCAGGTCTGCATTCACTGCTCAAACCCTGTTATCCTAATGCTTCCTGGGCAACACGAGAAAAATGTCATAGCTCTCTATTATTAATGAATTATGATTATTCTTGCACAAACACACACACACACACATACCTCCTGTTCAGATTATATTCTCGTGGAAAAAAGGAAATGTGATCAGCTTTGCCATCTGCCGATGAAGATCATATGATTTGACTAAAAGCTTGAAAACAGTAACTAAATGGACCCAATTGTTTTCTGAAACTCCACAATAAAGTGTCGGGGAACAACTTCTACTTTGAATATGAAAGGACTTTTCTATCTTTTATTCAAAAGGTTAGAGAAAAACAACAGTGTAGAATGGAAAACATGTAAGAAATAGATCAAATTCCGATTTTTATTCAAAGTAGGTTTTCTTCGAAGTGAGCCTTTGTTACTATACAATAATATACACTGTACCGAGTCTGGAGTCAACAATATAATGAAATCATCACAGCGCCTCAAAAGCAACTCATCTCCTGACTACCTATCACTTTAATTATATTGTAGAAATACAATTGGCTCTTCTCCCGGCTCTATACGTACAGAATCAGTCACACAAGATCGGGCTTGGCAAATGTTTATTTTCCCAAATACTCAATGGGGCCCTGGGGGTATTATGCTTCATTCCACTTTGTCTCTCACTTCAAAGACGCTGCTGGGAATCAACTGACATATTTCACTGAGCTCACTTGTCCTACGAACAACTTCAGGACGCAGAGCAAAAACAGATTATATAACGTGTTCGTGTGGGGATCACAGTTGTGGACAATTTTTAATTGCTAGGTTGTTAGCGCAACAGAAAAAAAGAGCCATAAAAAAGCTAATTTCTGATTCTACTTTTAGATCTTTATTTCCCATGGCCGGGCATTGTCCCACAGTATCGACATCAGGGAGGAATGCGCTGGCTTTGTACCGGCAGAGCTCATAAATTAGAATGTGTAGACAAATTACACATGATGGCAAAAAAAAAAAAATGAGACGACAGAAATGCGAGCTGTGTATTTAGTAGCACGCTGTTTGACTCTCTGGCTCTATAACAGTGCTTTTATTATTGTGCTGCTTCCCGGCACTTCTCAAACAAACTCTCACACTCGCTTAATTAAATCCTCGATTGAAAATGTGTTTGTGGAAAGAAAGGAGATATTCCGTGCAGAAAACACTTTTTGCAGACAATTCATGGCCCTTTGTTTTCCCAGAGCCGGCTGCGCTCACTCCAACCCAGATTGTGTCTGTGTTTGTTGGCTCATAAGTGGCTGAATTTATTTCCAACAGACTCTGACTTTTTTTTTCTCTTCTTTTCAGTGTCTTGCAAGGCTGTGGTGGGTTTTTTCTTTTTTCTTCTTCTCTGCTGTGAGCTGACAGTCAAACAGAGACCTGAGCCACACCAGCAATTAAAATACTCAAGTCGTCCTGGAATCCATACCTGACACTGCGGTGGGGGTTTACAGCACTAATGAGGCTCCCTTCTGATGCTCATCGGGAGGTGTTTCTTTGCAAAGGGGGGTTGCGTTCTTGCTGCGTTGTCAGCTTTCACCACCTTGGATGATTTGAAATTCTTGAAAAAGGCTGTTAGTGAGAGCGTGGACAAATTTGTCATTTCCATTGCGTTTGCCGGAGATGAAAAGCTGTTTAGCTAATGAACCACCTTGAACTTTATTTTGAAGGACACATGCTGGACATTACTGTCTGAGTGCTTTCAAAATGACTCCTCTCACATCTCTGGCAGGTTGCGTTATCTGTCTTGGTTTACATTTGGCTTTCGAGCGGCTGTTAATGATTTGGATGTCATCACATGCTAAACCTGGCGAAAATAATTGTTTAAGGCTACTTGATATGAAGTTTAAAGACATTCCTCTTGTATTATCATACCAGGGGTTTGCTCCAAGAGGGAAAAGCCGCAGACTAAATCACGCATAATGCCGCTTTCCTGCACATGTTTCATGGTTTGGGATCATTTTGGCACAGCGGCATGGGAGAGTCCACAACTGTCTGTGATGTAGTAGCAACAGGCCTGATGTGATTGACGCATTTCAAGTGGGGTTTTGCGGGATTGAAAGACCGTGAGTGTGGATAGGAGTGGAGACGGAGCGCCAAAGGCAACACCTGTAATATGAGTTGCACTTTTCAAACCGAGAAGCCACTTTGCCCAGCGAGAGAAAGGCACAGAGCAAAATAATTCCAGAGAAATGTAAATCAGAGCTGTCGTCCATGTTTCTGTTGATCTTTATTCACCAAAACAGTGAGTTGATGGGAAATTTGTCTTTTCGTTCCATGCATTTAGGCCTGTCTTCAGAGCCCAAATACCCTCTGTTAGGTGGAGCCCAGTGGAGCGGAGAGCAGGAATGCGAGGAGGGATGGTAGCTCCGAGAGTGTATTTACTGTAATGAGAAGCAGACAGGAGGAACTCTGAGCTGCTATTGTTGTGCACAGGTTTGCTTTGGATTCCTGTCTCACCCCTGCAGGCTACAGACCCATGAATATTTAAATAGGAAAGGGGCTTCCTCTAAACATCAATCAAAACCCTATCTATTCAATTACTGGCCTCAGATCTGAGATGTTCAACCAACAGCAGCTTCAGATGGGAAGAAATTCTGCCCGTGGCTTTGCCCGTAAATATACCAACCATGTGGACAATGGGTCAATTAAAAACAGCCCCTCAGTAGCTGGCAGACCTTCAAAAGTCACTGGATATTTATTCAGTGACACTGTACTTGGAAGAAATTCATAAGAAGTTTTAGCCAAGGATGGAGGATCAGAATACAGCAGAGAAATTGCAGTAAAGAAATATAATCCCCCTTTCTTGCACAAAAAACTCACCCAGTATGAAAGATTAACTCAATTCAATATTTTCTCATAAACTATGTTGAATAGGCTCAAATTCAAAGGCACTTTCTCTCTCTGAACACATTTCATCCTTGATAAATGCCAGAGGCTAACACTATTTCTTTTGTATGGAGAGAGCGAGGGAAAAGCAACAGAGAGTGAACGTGCGTGTGTGTGCCTGTGCGTGTGTGTGTGTGCATGCATGCAACTGAGTGTATGTGTGTGTGTGGGTGGGTGTGTGTGAGAGTAGGAGGGGTGGACCGAGATGGGTTCAGATACATAAACAGTAACCAAAAAAAAAAAAAGAAAAGGGAGTGGGGGTGTGGGGTTGTGGGGGAGCGTTGTGAAAGAAAAACAACGGCTTTGGACACCTGTTCAAAGACGTTCCAGCAGGGCTGTGCCATGAGAAAAAGATGACTCACCCTGGCAGGGGATCAGTTGATTGGAGGTGTGTCATTTAGCAGCTCCGACGTCTCTGTCAGTGAGCGATTGCACACAACAGCGCCGCAATCTTTTTCAACCACAACAACAACAACGGCCCGGCCTGCGGAGAAGCCACGCTTGACACAAGCCTATCCTCCGTTAACAAGAGCCAGACACATCAGCCGGAGTGCTATTCTTGGCAGTCAGCTCTGGTCGTCTATGAAAGACAGATCACGCAGCAAGGCCAGAGGACTACTAGAGGGATTTTGCAGAAACCGCTACAGCGGTTGGTTAATATAAAGTTTGTTTTTTGTATTATCTTTACATATTGCTCTTCCTTGTCTTCATTTGATAATGCTAAATGAGTTACTGCGGGTCCAGAGCGTCGTGCCCTGCAGCAGACACTTGATTTGCATTCATGAACATAAGAAAACGGTGGAATTTATAAAACAACAACAAGATGAATGACCAGCCGGAGCGCAGATACACGGCGCCAATTAAACTCTCTGCTTTGATTAAAGGATTAGAAAGAGCCCTGGAAATATGCCTGTTCACTTTCATGCAGTTTGAAACAAACGGCATGGGAAATGGGAGTGGCAAAACTCTTAGGTCTGCGCCAAGTAAAGCTCCAGGCGGGCGGTTGTTAGCTTAGCTTAGCTTAGCCGAGCTCAGAGCCTGAGAAAGGAGAAACTCCAAGCCTGCCTCTGTCCAAACTTGATAAGAACTGCCAGGGAATGACAAATGCTAGAACATGTCATATCTTGTTGTGGTCATACTCGAGCTGAGTTTTTACAGGTGGTTTCATTCTTGGTCCAAATAAGGATCGTTGTTATGCTAAGCTAATAGTCTGCTGGCAGTTGCTTCAAATATTGCATAGAGACATGAGCCTGGTATCGGTCGCCTTATCTGAGTCTTGGCAGTAAAATGAGTGGCACATTTCCCAAAATACATAGCTGTTCCTTTACATTGCTAATCTAATCTCTCTCCTGATGTGGTCCGAGGCTCTTGCCCAGTGCGGCATAAAAGAAATACAATTATTGTGAGTATGATATCTATAAAATACTCAAAATACACTTTTAACCTTAGATATTCATGGAACCTTATATTTATGCTTTTCATCAATTTTTGACTCTTGATATTAAACGTGTCATAGCATGATCACATAACCAAGGGGTACCATCATGCCAAAACTCTGACGTTTATTTATTTATTTATTTATTTATATATCATGTTTATGGCATTATTTGTTTTGGAACAAAGCATAATAAGTTTGCTTTTACTTAAGATTAATTGAAATGCAATCCAGAGAGCCACTAAAAAGATGATGGTAAAATATTGTCAGAGCTGAAAAGAATCTGCAACGCATTAAGAGCCTTGCTTGGAGGAGCAGATGAAAGGCGCTGCCCTTATATTAAAAGAACTGCTGGGGAGGTGAAGGATTCTCCTCAGGAGAAATCAAAAACACTCTTTTCCCACTGGCACATTGACAGTAACTCACCGTGCTGTCAATCCATTTTAATCAAATTACTGTGATGTTTCAAACGGGCTATTTTAAAGCTGGAATGACATGAGTCTGAGCTGTTTTCAATCACATCTGCACAATATTTCATTGTCTTTATAGCCATGCTTTAAAGGATTGTGAATATGAGAAGAGATGAGCCGAGGGGGATCGTTGGCAACTTCTTATAGTCGCAGACGTGAGAAGAGAAGAGGCTGCTAGACACGGCACACATAAAGCTTTAAATTGAGAGGGAGAGACAGAAAGATCCCTGTTTGTTTCACATACACGGCTGATACATGTGGTTTCTCAGGAATCTTAAGGAGCCGAAAACAGCCGAGTTCCACGTAAAGAGTAATTAAACATCAAGCATTTAAAAGCCACAAAATATGTTGCTGCAGTTGTCAAATGTCAGTCAGAAGGAACGAGGAGGCGTACTGAGCCTTCGAAATATGCTCGAGGTGTCTATGATCGGTGATAAAAAGCAGATTGTCTCAGAAAAGTACCAGACAAGTAGCTGATAATGTCACTTATCCCAAAGGTGGAACGTGGTTAACAGCCTCTTACCATCAAAGCGTGGAAAAAGAGAGATCATCCCTGGTTTAGCCGTGCTGCGTAAACCTCCCTAACATGTATACCATATGTTTTTCTCTCCTCCGGAGTGTCATAAACGTGTTACAGGCTGCACAGGCACCCTGACACTGAATCACAGGAATCCCCCAGGTCATCTAAATCTTTGGGTCCTCTCAACACCTCAACAAAAAACGGAACTGTCTACGTCGTAAGCAAGACCCCAGAAAACATACTCGCTCTTTTCGGACAAAGTTTTCAGGTTCAGGATGTCTGCTGTTTTATTTCACACCCACCACCTCATACCCCCAAATATCCCCATTACCCTTCAAACGATCTGTCACTTTGGAGGGAAACTTGGACAGCGACGAATGCCTCGGTGGTGGGGCTGAGGCGCAGACCATCGTGCTCTGCTCACCATCGGCCGCACCTTCGGAGACAAACAGCGACGGGCTGCGCCTCAAAGCACTGAGGCTCAGGAAACGGTCAGCCATCACTGAGCTCATAAACTGGAGCCATGAAAGTATTGGAAGTTGCTTCAACTGTGAGTTGTACTTGTGACTTGGTGGATAGTAATGTTGCATCACCGTAGGGAACTTGTATGCTCTCTCTCTGTCTATGTGGGTTTTCAATATAGGTAATTTCTTCAACATAGTCCTAAAATGATCCAAAACTTAGAGACCCTCAATTAAATCAAACCCTTGGTTTGAGTATGTGTGTGTGTGTCCTGGGATGGACTGATGACCCATCATCAGTTGGTTCACCCAACACGCATTTGGATAGACTTTTGACAGCACACACCTGCGACTCTGTCAAGGTACAAATCAGGTTAGATAATGAATGTATGACACTCCTTTAGCTTTAGATTCAGAATTTGTCCTCACAGGTCAAAAGGAGTATTGGTCAGTCAACAAAGATATATTTCCCATCAGCTCTCCAAGTCTCTGCTTGTTTTGTTTTTGTGCCTTTTAATGTGATTATTGGCAACAGCAGCCGCATGAGTGGAAACAAGCTGGGGTGAGATAAGAGAGAGGGAGACGAGGGTGACATGTGATGTATGGAGCAAACTTTCACCGGGATGCTGATTTATGAAGCTCGTTTGCGAAAACCTTTTCTGAACCCTTTGAGATCTTATTAGCAAATAATTCTCAGATGTGACAAATCAAAACAGAGCAATGTGTGGTGCTGGGGGTGTTTTTAAATTATATCTGCGCAGGCCTGTTTGTGTCAGTGTTTGCCTTAGTTACTTATGATGATCATTCTTGGTTTTACTCCGCAGGGCGTTTGTTGTCGACTTGACTGGCACTTGCACGGCCGAGAGACGGCCAGTGACCTGAGAGCGGGTGCGTTTGACTTTCACCCACCCGGCCCTCTGTTTGACATCATGTTTTTTTAACAAGAGCCAGCTGCCCACAACATCAGCATTCAACTTCATACCAGCATAAAAAACATGAAAGTTAGTGCTTTAAACATGTCCAGATCCCTTTGAACGCCACGGGCAGACCCCGGCTGCTCGTCAGCATTACAATCAATGGTGCCTGTGATCATCAAGGGTGGAAATGAGCTCTTAGCCTTAGAGCGTGTGCACGCGCCCGCACACACACACACACACACACACACACACACACACACACACACACAAACACACACACATTCATGCAGGCAGGATGAAATAGTACATATTCATTAGATAAACATTGCGGTTTGCTGAGCCATGTACTGGCTTTGTTTTTAATGTATTTAGATCATCGTCCTCAGACAAAATAACAACAAAAAATCATATTATCCTGGTGCTAATTTATCTGTGGAGTCAATTGCTGTTCCGTGTTTTCGGGGGCCTGTTAAAGCTTTTGCCTTTATGGCTGCAGTGATTGCACATGTAAGATGTTCTTTTACAGCGTAATCAATTTCATGCTCCCTTTTCGGCTCATGCCTCATTTTGATTTTTCTCAGGACAACAAATGGATTTAACAGAAATTTGGGGAAATATGCCAGTGCCTTCATGGTGAGGAACAATTACCTCTGATTCCTTTCGTTTAGGTACGTATATTGCCTTCCGGGAATGCCTTTCCACATGTGGTGGGACAGATGTACAGACGACACCCAAAAGGTAGAGCAGATTTTCCTCGCAATTTAAAGTCTTACAACTGTACACATCGCATTTAGCAAATCATACAAAAAGCGAAAAATTAAGTTGGTGGATTTCAGTGTCTAAATGAGCTCTCAGAGGAAATTTTTCGCTGCTCTTTTTATGTGCCACGCAAATTTCCTTTGACATCGGGAGGAAGCGGAGGCGCTGAAGCGCAGTGTTTACACATCAAATTATGCCTGTTTTAATTTCTACTTGCACTGTCGCTGCCACTTTGGATGGCAGACGCTTCGCCTTATTAACACCTCTGAATTAGTCGCAGAGCTGGAGTCGTGTGTTTACTGTCTCTGATCCTACGCCGGCAGGAAAGGCAAAAGGAAGCCCTGCTCTCCCCCCGACAATATCTGCTGCAACATCCTCTGTGTGGATTCCATCTGAACCCAACCTCTGACCTTTTCCCTTGTCCCCCGAGCCTGGATCCTGGCCCCCGCGCTGCCGTCCATCCTCCTGGGTACACGCTGACCTGTGAACTTTGCCTCGCCTCTGAGGCCTGGCTCCTGACCCCGCATCCCAACTTCACAGAGGAAGAGAACACAAGACGGAAAGTTGCCCCTCATCGCTAGTCACGCCTGGGGCCGGCCTGCTGTCGTAGATGGCGGCCACTGATCCCGACCCAAACGTGTCAGCTGTTGTTCTTTGATTTATAACCTTTACTCTGCGCCGACCAGGGCGCGTTTTGCCTCGCATCAGCTTACCTTACAGTGAACTGACCACCGTGAATGGATGATAGCAAACTTCCTAACTTCATTAATTAGGAGGGGGTTACTTGGGTCAACATCTGTTTACTCTCAGCAAGGAGCATTAAGGGGATTAACACTAATCACAGGGGATTATGTGTAGCCATTACCCAGCTGGATGGTACTTCCCTGCCACATCACTGCACTTTGTGCTCCTGCGGAGGAAGGTGTTTGGTTTGGAAGCAGGGACCTGGATAATGATTCATCTGCTGACGTTTTCTTTGTAAACACAAACACTCTGGACCCCTCGTCTACCTTTGACCCAAACTCCAGAGAACTCCAAAGTCACACTTCAATGAAGTGGGTTTTCGAGAGTGGATGAGACACAGTGTGTGTGAAACGTTGCGTCGTGTGGGTTAATTGGCTGTCATAAACAACAGAGGCCTTGTTCTTAATAATAGCACGGCTGTCAACAGATCTTCTGTCTGTGATTTAATACACAGGGAAAAGTGCTCACTGGAAAAATCTGTACAATCCAGTACAACAACAGTAAATAGACTCCTGAGATTTGCTGGAGCTTGTTTGACAGTGTTGTAAATTCATCTCCAAGAGCCATTGTTGAATCCTGCATCTACACCAACATCCCAGGACTGTGAAGCCTAAGGTACTGAAACATGTAGTATTTATATCCTCCATTCAGATTGAGCCCAGTGCTCACTGCTCTGCAGTGGTCGAAGGCAGACAATGCACCTGGACAGGTAGCCACTCCACACACACACTATTCACTCTCACACTCACACATAGGGGGAATTTAGAGTCTCCAACTGACCTAAACATGCATGTTTTTGGACTGTGAGAGGAAACTGGAGAACACAGAGGAACTCCACAGAGAAAAACCCTCAGTCCGACCGCCCTACCTCAGATCACTGAATAATTTGTATTACATAAGCAGTAGTTATGATGATAATATGATATTACAACAAAGCATACAAAGTGACACTTTGATACGTCACATGCTTTTTATGTGTAATTAAGAGCTTTTGGTTGATGCTGAGAGGACATTTAAAATGTTGGATTACATTTTAATTGTATGGGAGCATGTCTTTATAATCCAGTATAACTACATCCTACATGACTACTGTTTATATTGAGAGGTAATCTAATATTTTTTCCTCCCGCAGCACGTCTTTCTGTAATTGTCCAATATATTTTCAATTCGGGATGACCACATCTCGCTGACACGGTGTCAACACAAATAAACATTATGAGATTGGAGTTATTGGAGAGCCACGGTATCAAACTTCACTTGATTGCATAGGTGAACCTTATAAGCGGGTAACTTTATTCATTTGAAATAAGTCTGTCGCGGTGTTATTACAGCGGCAGCTGCACAGCCCGGGATGGCACATCTTCCATTTCATCCAAAATACACAGGAGAGACCGCTTTTCCAGGCCCAGAGATGAGGAAATCAGGTTCCCCCGTGGAGTCGCATGAGCAGAGGAAATTGTTGCTAAAATGAAAGGCAGAGAAAACAAACACAGTATCTGTCTGTCTTTGGATGTTTTCACTTCTGTGTCCTGGTACTTTATAATCACAGCACACACACACACACACAGACACACACACACACACATATGCTTATCAAGCTTTGCACTCGGTCAGGGAACAGGAGGAATAATACCCAGCCTGTCAACAGTGTTGTAGCTGCGGTGCTCGTATACTGCTGTTCTCAGGTCCGTCCCTGTGTTCTGGTCTTCATTAGACTTAGACTGAACATCTTTGCGGCCTGACAGAGAGATCCTTTCATGTGTCCCCTGCCTGGTCCCACTCACCAGAGCCTAAGCAGAAACATGCCACTGCCCAGGGCAAGGTCAGATTTCTCACCATACCACAGCATTGAAGCAACATTGCCCTTTCCCTTAATGGAGGAGGGAAACACTGGTTATTTTTCATCAATCTCACAGACAATATATTCCATCTCATCATATTCAAGCGCAAATGGATGCCATCCATGTGGTAGTAATCTGAGGGGGGAAACGCCTGGCTCGGCTCGATGAGCTCACTGACCTGAAACTCACATGGGAGCGCGCTCTCAGATCGTTCAGGTTATGATCGGTGTCATTTGAAAAGCGAACGCGAGTCCATTTTATTCCATTTGCCGCGCCCCGTGCGGCCCCGGCCACACCGCGGTCGGATCGCGCCTCTCGTCGGAGCCTCGGTCCCACCCATCCCGCGCCGCATAGCGTCACAGCAGCTCTGTCAACGGTTGCACGGAGACCCATGAAAGTGGCTTAAAATTTGATAGCGAGGCACGGCTCGTTGCAGCCGTGATCTACAGAACCGGCGCTAAGAGGTCAGAGGAAACGTGTGAGAGAAATTAAAAACAGCCCATCTTTGTTGCTGGCCTCTCAATGGGCTCACTGTGCTTCCCCCTCCATTCTAATAAAATGCGGGCTAATGTCGACCAGAAGACAGGCAAATATTTGACTGAGCGCGTTTACACAAAAGAGCCAAATGAATAATATTGTTTTCAGAAATATGTGTTTAAATGTGAAAGCAAATATCCCCTGCCCGACTCTCACAATAGCAATGTAATGTAATGCAAAGTGAATAAGCCCTCGCTGGCCTTGTACCATCAGAGACAAAGCTTTTGTACTGACGACTGGCCTATTATTTAGCTGTTGCATTTTTTTCCCGTTCTTTTATGTCCTCGGAGACTTGGACGTCTTGCAACACGCCTCAATAGAGGCTAGAGGCCCTTTTGTTTTGAGGTTTTCACACTTGAGGGCCACGGTATTTGGTGTGTGTGGAGAGGGGCTGTGACAGTCTGAAAGGGAGAGGGGCAGGGCTGGCTCGCACAGAAAGGAGCCTTGGCTAAACACTGGCCCGGCTCCTAGAAAAGAGAGAGGGATTAGCGTGCACAGACCAAGAGGAACTAATCTCCTGTGACATAATAGAACTGTACATAAACAACATCCCTGAGAAGTGAGTGGCGAAGCATTGACTGGCTGAGGGAGCCTGGGTGTGTGAAAAAAACGGGGCTCCCAATTACTTGTCAGCTGGCGAGAATAGTGAGAGAATAGCGAGAATAGTGACGAGAGCCGACTTGAGATCTGAACATCTGGACGGCAACGACTCATCACAAACATACAAACAGTGCTCCTGCTCCGCGCTGACCCCGACGACACGCCGCATGATTCATAATTAATAACGCTGACGTCCGACGCGGCAGCCGAGCAGGAAAGTGTGACTTTGCCGCTGGAACGCTGAGGTAATATTTGTCTACGTGGGAGACGCCGGTTCTCCTGATGGGCTTCAAAGGTGAGGTGACAAATTGGAGAGGCGGTGTGTAACAGGTCTGAGGCTCAGTCTGGGAAACAACCAGCGAGGGCTGTAAGAGCGAGGGGTCAGCAACTTGCTTTTTCCATCGCTTCGCAAACCGTTACTCGATTTGATCCCTGTGACATTGAGATTTTTTCTTGACCGAATTAGGTGATGTGGTTTTCCAGCTTCTTTTTTTTTTTTTCTATCCACACTGACAGAATGTAAATGAAAGCCGAGTGCGCTGATGGACTCCCTCAATGTTAAGGGGAATAAAAGTGCCCTCTGAAGTCCAATCCCCAGGTCTGAATGTCGAGCACAGCCCAGGCAGCCAGCAGCGGTCTGAATACTGAGCCTGCCAGGGGAAGTAAATGAGTGAATCATCAGCTGATGAGTAAACCAATTCATCAAGCGCAGCAGCTTTTCTTCATATGGAAGATAAAAGGCTTCTTGTGTGGTTAAGAATGAATCCGGAGCAGAGACCATGACTACGTACAGTAAATCTCGAGGGTGAATAAAACCTCTATTAAGGCCAAACCTGAATACACACAACACTGTTCGCAATCACAAACACCATTTTATGTGCCCCTGCTTTCAGGGCCGTTGTATATGCGCTAGAAAAGCTTTGCACGTAAACCACAAACTCGCAAATAACTCTTCTTGCAGTTTTAACTGCAAAACAAATCATGCACACCGAACGCAAATGGGCTCGAGCTCTCGCGGTGTCACCCTTCGCTTTATTTTCTTGTAAACATTTCCACTTTTCATTTTACGAGGGCGAAAGGCGGCCGCGCGGAGGAGGGATTTAACGCTTTTCAAACACACCCAAGTGCTCTGAGAAGCGGAGCGTTATGTCGGGGGGTGCCCGACCCCGGCGCTGGTAAATTCACTCGGGCTGTTGAGCTAGATGACCTGTTTATTTGGACTTGCGGCGCGCATGTCTCAGGCTTCTGGGCCCATCAGTGAATACATCAGTGTGTGCTGTACACAGTCTGCCATGAAGGGTTTCACAGCCAAAATAAGCAACCGTAGCTGCCAAATAGCCGAGCACGGAGAGGAGAAGCATGTATACTGACGGCTCGCAGCAGATTCGATTACACAAACAGCGAACAGCGAAAAAAAAAAAGAAAAAAAAAGGGAACGGGTTAAGGATTATTTTATTACTTAGCGTTTTGTACAGTTTCTACCATGGAAAAATAACATGTAACATAAGACTGTATTTACAATTCCATTTTTACAAAATGTCTTTACAAGATTTTTTTTTTTTTGCCGGTCCAAAAACTTGAGACTAGAACACACAAAAAAAAACATACACATTCACACACATCCAAACCAAACTGTAATACACACATAAATAAATATAGACATTCACTGACTGCTCCACGACAAATATTTCTACAGCCAAGAACATGTACAATTCATCATTTCCACACGAGTTATAATTTCATTAATAAACATTACATATTACTCCCAATATAGTTCTTTGTTAATCTGTTAATGAAATATTGCTAACATACTGAAAAGAGGTAACACAGACATTATTTCATGCCAACAGAATGCTAACGGTTGTCATGCAAAACCATTACGAGCTCTCAATTTGAAGCAAGTAATTCATTTACAGTTCAAAAATCAAATGTACTACATGCAACATACTATGTGAAATATTCTGGGTTAGACAACAATGACTTTAGTTACATTATCCATCAGTACTGACTGTATGCCTAAGCGCCTCTGTAACGGGTAAGACAAAATAAATAGATGAATTTCTACTTTTCCTTCTCCGTGAATAACAATTGCTTAACGGTTCTGGCTTTTTATTTTTTCCACCGTCCATGTTTATCTTCAATCAAGTTGCCAAAGGAATTGTTCCCTCTCAAACCGCAAACTAACTGTTCCCCATAAATCATCCGATCGGATCCAATTGAAATTTCGCTAATATCTTGTAGCCGCGTGCTGTGACAGCTGGATCGCGGCAGTTTTTAGGGGTTCCTCACGTTTACATTTCATAACTTCCAGATGAAGCTAGGGGGACGCGTTGGGAAGCTGTGTGCCAACCAACACGGAATATGAGACCTGCGCGGTGCAAATTTTCACTGTACAGATAAACCCCCCGTCCGGTGACGTGTCAGTCGGAAGGGAGGGTTCAGGAAGGAGCAGCTGACGTGTCGTGGAGCCTGTGGAGAGGATGGACCCAATGTTTCACGAGCAGGGGTGGAGGGGAGGGGAGGGTGGAGGGGAGGGGGGGGTCAGTTCATGGTCGGGTGCGCTGTGTTTCTGTTTGGTTCCACACATTCCTTCCCTGACAGACAGGAGCAGAGAGCCACGGGTTCTTCTCCCTGTTGGGTTTGCCTCGACGCGCATCACCTCAGTGTCTCTCTACCGATGGCTTCTGGTGGTGAGAGTGGTGCTGCCGGAGTCTGGGTCCTGGAGAAATAACACATCTGTCAGAAATCCACAATCTCGCTAATCACCCACTGTTTCTCATGCAGTACAAATGAGCTCAGTCCTGCTCCTCGCCGCTGAGGACACGTAGCTGCGGTTAACCTGCTATCTAGGTCAGAAATACTTTTCCGAGACTCGACTTTGTCTGTTCTGTGAAAAGACTGCTCTATCGTGCAACAAAGGGGGAAGCAAAGCATCTTTACTTGTTTCGATTTTCTTGTAACTCGGGGGCAACAGACAAACTATAAACACAACATATTGCCTTATTGTACAGTGACTGGTTTGGCAATGAGTTGCCTATTTACACATGCAGCAAACACAGATTGCTTTGGGAGCCGTGCTTTCGGCAACTTGATGAATCTAAGATCAATATTCATGAATGTTAGATCAATATTCACTCTCTCTTTGGTTGTGTTTTGCCCCCCGCCGACTCATAACAGAAAAAGCTGACTGTCTGAACACTCCATTTTTTTCAGCAGAAAGCTATTTGAGGTAGGGCAGGTACTGAGCAGAGCTTCCTCTCTGAAAACAGCTTCCTGCTGGATCTGGAATCGATGCTAACAAGAGAGCGGATCAAACGGGGGAAAGTTATGAGCTGGAAAACATTACGTGGAGCTGAAGGGAAAAGTTCATGGATGTCGAGCCACTGCCTTCACACTTTGACTGGTTATCTATTGTTGACATAAAAACATATATCGATCGAGCCTCTTTATCATTTATTTTTCAGCAGATTACTGAAATAACCTTTCAGGCGGAATATTTTCCCTTTTCACAAACCCAGCCACATTCATGAACATTGGCATCATTTTAAAAGATGGGTGAAGTGTCTTTTCATCAGGGACCTTTTTATCCAGTGTCCTTGATGTGTTCAAACCCCTGATGTGACGTCTCAGTCCTCAACAACAGAGACGTGCTGCAAATGATTGGTACAGCATCTTTCACCAATGAACGTTGTCCTTTCCCTTGAATGTCCATGCAATATCGCTGCTATCAGCCATAACCGTCAAATGTTATGTGAGGTGGGAAATTTGTGATACAGATTTGCCAGGATATCGATCCCTGCCCCCATTGACACATGACCCTGCGCAGGAAATGCTCCCGGTGGGGACAGACCAGGCATGTGACAGGGGTCTTTAGAGGTGGGGGCAGGTGGACTTTGCTACTGTTGCAGGCCAGTCCTTTCCCTTTGTTTCTGGTGGTTTTCTTATTGCTCCTTCATGTTCATTGCACATGAGAGCTATATCGATCTTTTTCAGACTCTTGGAACAAGTAAATAAACACATTCATCAGAGTGCCAAGCCACTGTTGTGAAGACAAATAGAAGATCTACACCCGGCAGAACTGAAACTTCACAGGTGAACTCACGGTGTTGGATGACTGGTAAGATGTTGGGGGTCTGGAAGGTCTTGACAGTGGCTGGGCCCTCGCCTCCAGTTGTTATGACCTGCACCTCCAGTCTGTAGTAGGTCGACGGCCGCAGGTTGGACACTACGAGCAAGTTGTGATCCTGCCGACGGAGGGAGGAAGCAGCACGAGACGGGCAATCAGTCGACATACAGCAGAGCTTGTCTGAATCTGACAGGACTTGAATCTGAATGGGCTGTAAACCAGGGGGGTATCAGCTGCGTAGCTGTCTTTGCACAACCCGCAGACAAAAACAAAGACTTTGTTTTCATAAGGCTTGCCGTCTCCCTTTCTTTTCTTTTTTCCCTGCCGCTGCTGCTGCCAGCTTGATAAAGTGTGCGGTGGGCGGTTTTATTTATAGACCCGCTCCAGAGGCTGGGAGGTGCAGATAGGCGGAACGTGTTGTTGATGGAGCAGATTATGTCAAAGAGCGGCTTTTTTCGGCGCTCTCACGCAGGATGAAAGAGGAAGACGTAGAGGCAGATGAAAAGGTATAGGAGGAGAACTTCCAGCAGGACACAACACTTCCTCAGATCTGGCCCCCGTGTCTGTCTACACACCAGTGCTTATCGCGCGATTCATGCAAAGAGGCCACAACAGTGTTATCCTGAAATCACCCTCACCTCTGACAGATACTAAAATAAAATGCCAAGGGTGGCGCATGCTTTCCAACTGCACAAAAAAGCACACAAAGGCACTCAATCTGCAGCTTTTGGCGAAAACACACTCACCGGAGGCAGGATCTGCGACTGGGAGATGATGCTGTTGGGCAGGCTGTTTTGCCGGCTTTCAGTGGTGATCTCAGCCCAGGTGACCTGGAAGCCTGTGATCCGCTGATGGGGAGCCACCCTGGACACACGCCACAGGAAGTTGCCCGTGATGTTCCCCTCGTTGATGGCGAAGGAGGCCGTCAGGTTCTCCGGCTTGGCCAAGACCTTGGCGGGCGCCGGAGCCGGAGCTGTTCGGAGAACAGGAGGTCTCAGTCAACATGCCGAGCTGAACTTCACGGGAAATTCGTACATTTGTTTTCTCGTGGAGCGCTGGATGGGGAGCGGTATGTGTTTACGATGGAGCCGGAGCAAGAAGCCGCTTAGCTTAACACAAGCTGTAAACAGAGGGAAAACAGCTGGCCTGGCTCCGTCCAAAGGAAACAAAATCCAGCTACCAGCACATTTAAAACTGGCTTATTAACACATTTTATTTGTTTGATTTGTACAAAAACCAGGATGTAAAAGACAACACCCTACAGTTTACCTGCAGGACCATTTCTAAGCTTGGCACAGAAGCTTCTAGTGTCAAGTAGTCGCATGTTAACCTCAAGGCGGCGGAACTGGAGGCATAAAATGTTTCCTTGCGAGCTGCTGTGGATTGGGACCTGTGAACAGAGCCATGCCACCCATTTCCCCCTGTTTCCACTAGGCTAAGCTAAGCTGAATGCTGACGGTGGCGTAAGATAATAAATGCGTTTCCTGAAACGTCGACCTCATCACGGTCCCTGTGATTACGACGCGCTGCGGTGTCTGATTACTCCGCCTCGCGCTCAGACCGATCGATTCTCCAAACGCCCTTTACGCGTCACACCGCCCAACACTCACCTCCCTCCCCCGGGCAGGGGATGTGTTTGTGAGTCTTGCTCCGGATGGTGGCGCAGGATGGGGTGAGGAAGGTGGTGCTCTCGTCCTTGGAGCGTCTCTTGGACTTGAGCATGTGAACGGTGACTTTGTATTTGCAGGAGAACAGCAGGCCGGGGAGGTTGATGTAGTTCTCCTGAGCCAAGAAACACATTATTCAGGCCTGATGACTTTGACATGTCACCGAGGTCAGGTCCCATGGAGCTTCAGAGATAATTAAATACACAGCGCCGGGGCAGATCACATTCCCACTAAGGCCTCAGGAACATGCCCCACATTACAGGACCACTTTGAACACTCACATGGTTGGGGTTAGACCACTATTCTTCTATTCAGCTTAAAATATAAATGATTTTCTATCGCTTCCACATGTGGCAAAACACACAAAGATCTTAATTAAGGAGCAAAGTGAGTTCATGTGGAATTAGAAAAGAGAAGGGGGGGTCTGTAAATCCACATTAATGAATTCCCTGTTCAAACTTTAATCACCTATTGATCTTGACAAAAAAAATGCCTTTCTCATCTCTTCTGGAGGAAACAAAAAAAATCCACGCCGACTTGTGGATTTAGATCTTGCATTTCCAATAAAGAAGTTTTACATTAATAGGCGGCCCCTCGAGGATGGGCGTGTGTGTGTGTATTCCCTCTGATATGGAACAGCTTTGATTAAAACTGAATGAGGCGCTGTGTGCTCACATAAAAGCACAAGGCTGGAATCCTTCCCAGTGATCTATAGAAAATGGATGTATATTTCCTAGCAACCGGAGCGCCGCTCCCCAAAGAATGTGTTGATTGCCATCCTGTATCAGCCTGAGTCCTCCCAGTTAACCCCCCTACACCCACCCCCTCCCCCAGACTCCACACAGACCCCACTGCACCCTAAGAAAGAGCCCCACGCTGGAGGAGCGCGGCTGTGGCTGCTGGAGGTGAATGATCCCCCGTTCCGGGAAACATTGTTTAAGGAAATGTGTTTTATTGGCCAACACACCACATGCCTGACCACACCACTGACTCATAACATTCAGAACAAGAGCCAGCGATTTGCCCAGTGCAAATCCAACGCAACGGGGCTCCGGCTCGGCCGGCCGGGCTGTTTTCTTTAGCCGGGCTGTCCTTTCTAAGCATCAGACAAAAGGTTAGGCGCGTGCTCAGCATAGCGCCGAGCTGCTGATCAGGCCACAGCTCCATGGTCGGGGGCCGCACACTGACCTGCGTGACGGATTTCTCCGGTCCCCGGGTCTCGTTGTGGCTGCAGTACTCAGGCATCCACTGGACGTGGTAGCGGCTCACAGCTGGGTCTGAAACAAAGGGAGGGGGAGAAAGGCAGAGAGAGTCACGCCACACTGTCTCCAACTGACAGGTGTCAACACGGATCTTCTTGACTCCGGTCGGCGGTGATTAGTACTGATGCTTTGTCATGTAACGTGATCGCTCAATCTTTGAAAACTTCACATGAAGTGTATGAATCGAGTAACAATGGAGGTTTAGTTCAAGAATTGAAAGAGCTCCAAACTGCTCCACACATGCGGGCGCACATGAAAGCAGCTTTGGCCCTCTAATGAAAACAGTGGTTAAATACATGTGGTCCAATAAAAAGACAAGTGGCCTCAGATATCTGATACATACAACTGTACATTATTACAGTACTTGAGCGAATGTGCTTAGTTATGTTGCACCACGGCGTTCACTAAACATTCATCGGATATCAAAGGACCATCCTACAGGATGAAATGATTAACTGATGGGTATCTCACAAATTGTGCGACTCCCTATCTGGGATCTGATGTCACCATTTTCATCATCGACGATGGCGATAACGTATGTCTCCGCAAAGGAGACTTGAAAGCGTATCCGTCTTTGTCTCCGCGTCAGTGTATTAACATGATTTCCCTGTCTCCCTCCCGGACCTTTTTTCCCCCTTTCTGTTCGCTGGAGGCAAAGTCCCACGCCAAACTTTTTCTGCTTCAACTTTGCGGATTTGCATCCTCATCTGCGGAGCGGCGGCAGCCTCGGTCACGCTGGGACACCCCAGCTCTCTGGGCCGCAGCCGCAGCAGCAGCAGCAGCGGAAGCCGCGCTGCTTTCATTACTGTACAGCAGCTCTTCCTGAGCTCATCAGCGGTGTTTATCCGCCCATCACCCTCATCCGATGTTGCCGGATTTATTATTCATTCGGCTGTGTCGCTTGAATATGTGAAATACTTCTACGATTAATAATTGAGTTATGCTATGTTCGCCCCTCGGCGCGCGGCCTGGGTTGTAGTGGGGAGATAAAAGGGGTCCTTTGAAGGCTTAGACACAGATCTGGCACTAGGAGCCCCTGAGGTCTTTGGAAGCAGAAGAGAGGAATTACAGGGAACCAGGAAATCGGGGTAAAAAAAATAAACAAGATATGCTCAGCCGGGTCTGATGGAGAGGGGAAGTGGTATGTAAAACAAGAAATGGGACATGGAAATCAGGTAGAGAACAGAACCTCGGCACTGTTCGATAAATCATGACTGGAAGCCAGCCTCAGAAGTGCCGCCGCGGCCGGTCCGCTCTCTGTTGTCTGGGTGTCGAGCAGACGGTGATATATTATCTGAGCTGCTGTACAGTAGGACCGGGAGACTACACAGAGGTCTGGCTGCTGTGGATCACACAGACAATGAGTGAGGGTTTAATCACGGTTCAGGTAACATGCCCCCCCCCCACTCCCGCCTCCTCCCCTTTCGTCTTGTCCTGCAAACCAGATGTCCAGAGGCCGCAACTCTCCAGGCCTCTCCGAGCACTTATGTCTGTGTGCATGTACTGTACGGGAGTGGAGCCCAGGTTGTCGAGAGTCAGAGCCGGGGTCGTCCCTCAGCAAAAAGGGGGCTGGACAAGGATTAACTCTGCCCTGCAACACTGTGATTCCCCAGCCACGCTTGATCCCCGTCAGCATCACTCAGCTCTGAGCCGGGGCCAAACTCGCTAACAGCCCTGGGCCAACTCCATCTTCCCCTTCTCTCTGATTCAGCAGTTGGTGTCTCACCAGGCCTCTCCTTCAGCCAGGGTTTGCATTCTTGACTCTAAGATGTGGAGTTTGGCTGAGGCGATGACATATATTAGTAACATAACATAGACCAGTGAATGGGACTTGACAGGTTACCCTGAGAGCATGGCTTTCAAGGTTTCCATATTTCCACTCCGGTATTAACAGAAGGGCTGGGGAACGGACGCCGCTGGGACGGGCATTCCTATAGGCTTTAACCCCTTGCGGTGCTTCAACCCGTGACCAGTTCTGTTCCCCATGACATCAGGTCTTGTAAAACAAAATGGGCCGCTAATGCGAGGGCGAGGATCTATTAAATACAGCTGTCAATAAATCCCATCGCACGGCTGAGCTCTGTGTGTTTATTGTTCTTTACTAAACAGTGGCTGGGCTCCCCCAGGCCCGCGTGCAGGTTTACACCAATTTGCGCTCACTCGTTACCGGGCTCCCACAAAGACACATTGTTTCATTTATTTCACTTAAACAATCTGATTCCCTGTCTATAAAAGGAGCCCTCTATTGTTTGAGGGACTGACGATCGGTCATAACACTTTATCGTGGCGTGCATGAGTCATGGTGATTGATGGGAGTGATGGAGTGCTAATGGGACACTAACAGAGATATAAATCAACCCTGCAGAGTGCTCACCTCCCCGGTTCTTCCAGTAGACACGGACCTGCAGCTGGCCATCCTGGTAGAAGGGCGTGCCCACCTCCAGAGGGCCAGAGGGGCGTTTGGCCATGGTCGAACCGAGGGGAGATATCTCCTCCTTCTTTGACTTGAGCACTGATTTTACTGGGAAGAGAAGAGAGAAATGTTTGCCGCTGTAGCTAAGACACAACGGGGACTGTGTTGTGGCAAACTCTCCAGCATGGAAACAGAAACACAATTATTTCTTTGTAAGATCACAGCGGTTACAACACGTTCTTTATGCATAAGTGTGGTGCAACACGATGGGTACACACGGCGCTACGGCTGCCAAGGTTAGAGGTTCAATTCCCTTCAGAGCGGCGCATGCTTCAAACCTACACACTCCTGCTCGTGAGGCTGGCCCTGCGTTCCCAGAACACACAGGAGCTCCGAATGAATGCAGATGTGCTGTCTGTCTGTGTTTCTTGGCCATTCCCGCTATTCGCAATTCTCCTGATGACTGTTTGCCTGACGACTCGGTAATTTAGGAAAATTCAAACTCTCAAGGGATGCAAACAAACAAACCGAAAGTTGGAACCAGCCAGGCTGCTTCTGCCAATCCCGTATATATCTGCAATCACCAAAATGCAGCCTCATCTAGTTTGCTTTCCATCAGTGCATGACCCACAAGTCTTTCCCCTGCACCTACAGTGACTCTCTGGTTGCCCTGTAACCTTGGCTGCATCAGTGTGTATGTGGATCCCAGAGCAATATTACAGTATTCTGACTAAAAGTATTCACCGCGTGTTTATATATTACAGAGAAACCAAACTTGAGGTCTACAGCCACACTAGCCACTCTGTGATGATAGACTTAATTTATTTCCAACAAAATTGGCAGTTTTCAAGTGCTGCATAACTGCATATTTGTCCCAAGCATGAAGTCACAAAGCGCAGCTGAGGGGAGTTGTATCGTCATTGGTTTGGCAGGCGTTTGGCTATAAACTAAAACTATGCAACGCAAAATTTCGACCTGATGATTGTGCAGATGAAAAGTCAGTCGGGGAAGTTATAATTCATCTTGACAGGCATGGATATGAATACCAGCAATACGAATGCATTACACGAGTATCCAGTGAGATATTTTTACTAGGAAATTAGAGCTGCGTCTCTTTTTTTTTTTTGCTGGCGGTGCAGGATAAAACGGCCAATGTCGCGAAAGCAATTAGGACTCACAAAGCGGAGTGAGCCCGCAGGAGAGAATAAAAAGCATCAGCGTTTACCTGACTCGTTCTTCTGGGCGGTGCTGAAGTGCAGCGAGGCCTTGGAGCTCTTCAGACGCACCTGTCCCCAGTAGGTGACGGCCTGCAGCTCCACGGTGTAGCTGCTGTTCTGCTGCAGCCCCTCCAGCTCCACCCAGTTCTGCGCCTGCAACGACACACAACATTGGCACATGTTGGCATGTTCCTTGTCCGAGCCCACGCTTCCAGGACCAAGGCCGGGCCAGGCCGGGCCTGTGGGAAAGCCCTGCTTATTGAGAACACATGTTGGATGGGGGGGGCTGGGGAAGGCACCGTGGCGTTGGGAGATAGCCTACAGGGCCTGGGCGAGGGAGCCGTGTTATCAGAGCCTCCCAGGGCTTCCTCGCTGTGTTTGACTTGCAGCATTCCACCATCAGCGTGAGCTTGATGAGTTCTTGTTATTGACTGCGCGTATTTTGACATTCCTCACCCAGCGGGCTGCTTTCAAAGCCCCGAGGTGCCAAAGTGGAAACCAGTAGTACATGTGTCAATAGGTGTCTGGTGTCTCCCACCTCTATCTCCTGGGCGCTACATCTGCTCCGCATTTCATAAACTAATTCAGGAGAAGACTCCACAGAGGTGCGTGTAGACCAGTCTAGACAGTCTGTCTTTCTCTCTCTCCAACTCTGATGAAACGCTCCTCGCAGGTCTGCACCACAGGTATGTCAGGTCACATGTTACTGGATATATTGTGCAAATGGCTTACTTAACTTCGAGACGTCAAATGAAGTCGGCCATTCACACAAAAGTGTCTCGTCCAATGTTCTTTTCTGATTATCTGTGGGTTCGGTGCTGTTGGCGCGTCATTTAAAAGTGTTTACTTTAATATGTGACAATCCACTAAGTGCTCGCACATGTAGCCGCCTAACTCTCTATGTACAAACAAATTTGAACGACAATCATAATATTAGTCTGTGGCTTTCAGGGCTGTCCGAGCCAGGAAGTCTAACTCTGTTAGCTCTTAGCTTGCCTGTTTATTTAGGCTTTGAGAAGCAAATTGTGTTTGTCTTTCTTTGTGATTGCAAGTTAGGCCATCGTTTGTGTCACATCCCAGACAGAAGGCCATATAAAAGCTTTCTCGCTGGTTGGTGCACATAGTTGAAAATGTTCCAGTGTGTCTGTCCCAAGGATTTAATGGTAGAGAAACAATGATGTAAAACATATTTGGTCACCATTAAAGAATTATTTGGGCTGTTTTGTCCTATAGTTTGCACTCTATATTGTATAGAGTGTATTTATGTAAAATATGCTTCAGCAATTGTTCTGCATGTGTTACACTATGAGGTATATGTTAATAAAGATGACAAATAAATGAATGAACCAATATACTGCTTCAGAAATAGCAGGATAGCACAAAAAACTGAGATGCCTACTACAAAAAAGTAAGTAGTATAAATTGAGACGCTTAAGAAACATGGACCCTTGAAACCTTGATTTATTTCTATACATAGGGCTATTTATCAAGCTTAATGTGTTTTCTCTCAAAGTTTAACTGATCATCCGAGGGGTCTTTCATCAGTACATGGAATTAAAACAATGAAAAACACATTGCATCAATCTGCGTGTGATGGATAGCCCTGCGAGCATGTATAAATAAATGTGACTCCTATTCCGTGTTTATCCTCTTTTCCACTGCCGGCCCTGCTGGATATTCACAGTGATGTGTTGAGGCTGGAGGGGGACGATGCTGAGATAATCCTGGACAAGGCTCTGTAGCCTCGGCGAGCGGAAAAAAGGCGAGAAAGAGAAAGAACACATCACCCAGACAGGGTGAGAACATTACCCCGTTGGTGGTCTTTCTCCTTTTCTTCTTGGATGGCACCATGGATTTGGTGGGAACGGTCCAGCTCCAGAACACTTTGTAGTGATGCACTGGGATATCGGACTCGTCTGGCAGGGTCCAGTTGAGGCGGGCCGTCACCAGGCCGTCCTCGCCCAGCGTCACGTTGCTGACGTGCAGACTGGTCGGGCTGGGAGGGGCGGCGGGGTCTGGAGACAACACCAAGCGGGACTGTCAGTGGTGACGGATTTTAGTACATCTGCAGACATTTAGAGGGGAAGACAAAGGGCCTCTGCCTCTTTTATGTGACAAATATCGAGCCAAAGGCAGTTTTCCTGCGAGCGGCGCTTCAGGTTGGATTTATTACGGGCCCAGGCGCCTTTCATCACGCGAGGAGGTTAGCGCTGCGGTTGAGGAGGGGGACCAGTGTGACACTGTGTAAAGTAATTAGTCCGACACTGACAGTCTGCAGCGAGATGTTATGACAGGTGTCATGTCACAGCTACGACAGCGTTCGGAGGGACCGAGAGAGCGGGTCAGGGGTTAACAAACACATGCTGCTCACTTTGGCTGCACACTCAACATTCCTCCACTCTAACTAACGCACGTGTGTGTGTGTGTGCGTGTGTGTGTGTGTGTGTGTGTGTGTGTGAGTCCAGAGTAACGCCGGTTGTGAAACCATCCCTTCCAGCTTGCTGCTGATGTCAGAGGGCCACATGCAGGATGCCTCGGCAGAGGGAATAGCCCTTTAATGAGAAAATGATTCGGGTCTCTCCCTTCCCTCTGCCCTCTCCGACCTGGAACGCATTTAATCCGGTCCGAAAACACAACCGGCAGCGTTCATCCCACAGCCCCGCTCCTCTCCACCAGCTGACGTCGGCTGCGCAGGATAAATAAGCACTCGGTTTCCTACAAATTGCCCTAACAAAGTATAGTAGTGCAAAATTGCAATCAGATGACACGGCTGCGCTATATAAATAACAATGGCATGACAGAGTGGCCAGGAGCTCATCAAATCCATGACAGCTCCCATCAATCTATCAACGTTCTGGCACTGATTGACCTGATTGGAGATTGGTTTCCATCCCTGCAGCTGAATCCTTTTCCCACCTGGTGTCTGGCTCTGTCTGACAGCCATTCACAACACTCTGGGGAGTAAACGCATGACGGCGGCTTGACAGGACAGGTCAACGCGCGCGCACCCACACACACCCACACACACACACACCACCAGTCATTTTTTTTTGTGTTTGGCACCGGTTTTGCATTTGGCAGAGAACGCTTGCGTTCCTCTCCTAAACAACTTTGTGTACTTAATGAATAAATAACATAATTCCGGCGAAGTATGCGGACGTGCATTGTGGAGTCAATGCTGAGAAGCGGACCACGCGAAGCGGAGATTATCCCGCATTTACGAACCCCCCCCCCGCGCTCCGGGGTGCATGAAGCCGGAGCGGGGGCCAGATGGCTCTGCCTTCTATATATGTAAAAAAAAAACAAAAAAAAAACAAACACGCCGTTGAGACTAAATCTGGTCCAGATCAGATCCAATCTACGCACAATATTACATCCACGGACCTGTGATTCCTTGGGAAAAAGCGCAACATTTGGCCGCGGCCTTAACAAATGCCATCTGCGGCACAACACAGCGGTTTAGCGTCAGCGAGGTGCAGTGGCGGCGGCTCAGGACGCCACCGCAGCTCTCCAACTAATCTGGGGCAAAGATCTGAGGTGCACCGAGGCTACGTCACCTCCTTTGAGAGCAAGACAACACTTGCATTCATTTGAAACCTGCAATATCCTGACTAATTCAGACGCATTACACTTTATATGACTGTAAAGACGGGGGGGAAACCCCTCCTTTGAAGGCCTAAGTGAAGATCTGGTTGCAGCGCTGAGAAGTAATGTTCCGCGCACCCGGTCCCTCCTCATTACTCGCTCGCTACTCGACATCTGTGTGAATTACACCTTCCATTAAGCTCGCGGGGCGAATGCGCGGAATAGCTTATTTACACGTCAGATTAATACGACGAGAAAGGGTTTAATACGCCGATCCATCTGTACACAGACAAGTCGAAACACAGTTTTCCAAAGAGTTGACTTGAGTTTTATGGAGCCGTTTGGAGCCACGGGGTCGAGCAGCTTTAAAATGGATCACACATAAAAGACGCTACCAAATACGCAATTCCTTTGTGTCAGTGATCGGTGAAGACTTGGCTGGACGTCCAGCCACATGTTCTTGCTTTGTGCAGTCGAACACAGAGAGAGAGAGAGAAGTCAAATCACAGTTCAAAACCCGGAGGCTCCACCTGTTCAAAGGCCTTAACCATAACAAATGGAGAGCGGTGGGTGTCAAACAGGAACTCCAGTCACAAAGCAAGGCCACACACACACACACACACAGGATTGCTCACACTGACACATGCAGGAGTGCACACACACACACACACACACACAGACCTCTGGAGGAGCGGAAGTGTTTGCTGGGTGCAGTGAAGCCCCGGGTGCCGTGGACGTTGACTGCAGCGACTCTGAACTGGTACCATCTGCTGGCTCTGATGTCGGCCAGTTGGACGCGCTCCTCTGCAGTCTGAGGGACAGATGGGGGTGAAGGGGGGAGGGAGGGGTGGGTGGGGAGGGGAGGTGGGTGGATGAGTGCCGAAACCACAGGGGTCAGGGTTCGCGCTGGGTCGCGGTCCCGAGCGAGTGCGCCGCCACATCAGTCAACCGTGCGTTTTCTCTTTGCCAGACTTTCAAAGGCACGGCGAGCGCGAGGAATGCGCAGCCCGCGTGCAACAGTCTGTCAGCACAGCGCGGCACTTTCACAGCTGCAGCGACGTGGCACGCCGGGACACGTGAGGCACAAGCCACCCCCTCCGCCCCAAACATCTGATCAAAAGCATCACTCCCCGGAAAAAGCAACATCTGACAGGACCTAAGAGACAAAAATCTGTCATCGCGCCGACACGCTTCGCGGCTCGGCTGCAGAGCGCTCCCCTCTCCTACCTGGGCCACGGTCTGCCACTCAGTGGCGTCGTCCTCGCTGGGGTGGATGCCATAGTTCCAGCGCCGCTGCACCACGTACAGGACGGGCTCCACCGAGATGTTGAACTTGGACGACCAGCGGATCTCGAGCTGCCCGGACGGGTGCTCCAAAAACACCAGCTCTTTCCTGGGCTTGAGGGGGACTCCTGGAAACGGGAGCAAACACCCGACAGGAGTTCAGATCATTAGTGCGCGCGTGACAACACCCACCTCCTTTTCGAGCCAATATCAAGTAACAACCCGGCTGATATCACAGATCGGTATCTGTGATATCAGCGTGGTGATACTCACACTTTGCACAAAAGCTCAGTGTGTTCAGAAAAGGGAAGAGAGACAACAGACTGTTAGTTATTCTGTTTGACAAAGAAGAACTGGAAAGTTGTGAGATTCCTATTCATATAACTAATCACTGAAACATTGAATTACTTCAGTACTTAGCCATATATGTGGACAATTCTACAAGATAATTCCATACAAACCTTATTACAATGTTTAGTACTTACTAGTGTGGAACATTAGTAGAACAAATGAATAGAACAGAATATGATTCTAAAAGAATTCTAGATTCTATTCTAGAATCTGTTCTGTTCTAGAATTTGTTCTGTTCTAGAACAATCCTATTCTAGATTCTATTCTAGAATCGATTATATTCTAGAATCTGTTCTGTTCTAGAATCAGTCCTATTCTAGATTCTATACTAGAATCAATTCTATTCTAGAATCTGTTCTGTTCTAGAATCAATTCTATTCTAGATTCTATTCTAGATTGCATTCAATTCTATTCTGTTTAAACAAAATTCTATTCTAGAATCTGGAATCATATATAAACAATTCCAAAAAACATTTTATAAAACACATTACAAAGTGTTGATTATAAATGTAATTATAGAATATTATTTAATTCTAAACCAGTGCATATATATCATGTGGACTCTAGTTGTTAATATTTCCACGCCAGTGATAGATACCATCCCTGTTGATGATCAAATACACAAAACAACACACAAATGTCCCCAGATTATTTGGTTATAGTTGTATTTTCATGAGAATCGACCAGACCACAGAGCCACTGTGTTCCAGCGTCGACCTGGGCGTCCCTACGTGTCAGCAGCGCGCCGACCCTCATAGGTGAACTTCCAACACGAAACTCGCTGTTTTCTTTTCTCGGGTGGAAAGTTAAATGACACCATCGGAGTTGGACAGATACCGATGTGAAAATGAGACATGACCTCACCGCAATAGATTTAATACACGCTGTGGGTCAACAGCTTCGTCTCTCTACTGTGACAGATTGGGATATTTCCTGGCCCGACTGGTGTGTTTTAGTTTCTGCGCTTCTTAGTAATGATACAGATAGTTTACATCTAGGTATGTGTGAGATGGCACGCAGGACGTCTCCCTCTTTCCCCCCACTCAGACGCACAGAACACAGCAGAGCAAACATGCGTGCGTGTGCACACGTGTGTAAAGCTCGTCGGCATCGTTGCTCCTCGCGTTCAGCCTCTCGGATAAGGCCGATGTGGCCATGTGCAATAAATTAGAGATTTATTAAGTGCAGGACCGGGCCAAACGCTCAGCCAAGTCAGCCCGACTCTCTTTCTCTCTCTCAGCGAATTTATTGCAGCAGAGACGTAGTGAGTTGTTGATTGAGCGTTGGGCATAGTGATAATGAGATGGAGATTGGAAAAGCACGTTTAGAAGTACAGGATGAAGGCTGAACACAGCGCACCGCAGTTCTCAATAAATCAGCGCAGCACTTGGCGGCATTATGCTGGACCTCTGTCACCGGCGCCGCTCCGCATTCATCACCGGCATCAGCGCGCACTCAAGGCTACCGCACTTCACGTCAGTAAACAACATAATCAAGACTGTGTTCTGTATGCGCACTGCTTCATCTGCCTCCACTCAGGCCTCACGCAGGGCCATGTAAAAGTGATCGATTGATGCATATAAAATCCCGGAGGATGGGAGGACGGCGCTGGAGTCGCACGCACCCCACTTTGAGTCACTACTTTGTTTTGAGCCGCTGATAACAGTTTTCTGTGTGCGAACAGCTGGGGGTCATTGCGCTGTGGTTTCACAGCTCCACAGTGAGTGTGTGTGTGTGTGTGTGCGTGCGTGCGTGTGCGAACAAACGTGTCACATTTCCTGCCCAGTAACGAACACCAAGGCAACCGCAGCATTCCTCCTCTCCCTCCGTCTTAGCTCATCTTCCCACAGAATCACACAAGTGCTGCAAACCCACACACACACACACACACACACACACACACAAGCGGCTAATACGCTCTCTCCCGCTTTGCTCTTTCCAAAGATAACTTTAGAGTCAGGTTCGCTCCAAGAATCATACGAGCGTTCATTTTTACAATGGCCACACGCTTACTCCGGGGCCATGATGTAACTGCTGCTGAGGCACGACCAGGAGGACGGCATCCATTCATGTCGCCATCACGCCAACAATTACGCTCGCAGGAATATAATTCTCAATACTCACGCACATACTGTCATAATGACTGCTCTAATTACAGAGTGAGGGGTGGAGGGTGGAGGGGGGGGTGAGCAGCACTAGGATTTACTGTAAAACTAAGGGGGCGGGGGTGGGGGTGGTTGGCTGATGGGCCGACGCGCTGATCTGACTTGTTGCGACAGCGTGAGGATAACTCTCGCCGAAATTTAATCTACATTTCTCACATATTTCTTTTTGCGTTTTTTTTTTTTCCCTTTTCCTCGTCCGTCCGCTTGCTCGCTTTGCCGCCCACCGGCTCCACTCGCAGGCCCTCTCTCTCTCGCAGCGTGAGTGTGGGCCGGCGCCGCGCTCCTCGCTCGGAAAACACACACACATAACAAGTGGGGATTGCGTCACGCCGGGCGGCTCGATCTTCCAGGGGAACCAGAGGAAGATATGAAAAGCTAGGAAACGCGGGAGACTAATGAAGCGCTCATTTCCAGACACGCGCGGCTTGCTTTACACACCTCCGCAACCGATTGTGTGTTTTTTTTGTTTCTTTTATCAAAAAAGATTTGCTACAAGGTAAAAGTCCCCCCCGCTGATGTTCCTCTCAGTCAGACAGGAGACGCATGGACTCCGGACCTTAACCTGAGGACACACACACACACACGCACACACACACATCTTGGAGTGATCTCAGCGGGGGGAAACGCTCCATTTCTCCCCGCTTGTGTTTGCTAATGGCTTCCAGCATCACGGCTCATCACGGCGAAGCCGGCGCACACACAGAAACAATTACGCTCTCCGAGCCATGAGCGGCTAATTAGACCTTTAACACGGCGGAGGCAGCGTGGCAGGGCCCGTCCCGGCTCTCACCGGCTCGCTCCGGGAAAATCAGCGCAGACCCCCGCAACCCCCGACCGACTGGCTTGATTTGAAGGTCTGAGGGCGGTGGGGAGGTGGGGGGGGGGGTCACCGTGGTGAAATATTCTAAGGTTACGCCCGCTCTTCATCTTCTCATCTTTAATGCCGCCTGTTCTTCGCCGCCTCCCGAGCGTGACATCCGCCAGGGAGTCTTCTCTCGATATCAAACAGCGGCTCTCTCCTCGGCGTACGCGAGGAACCGCGCGCTCTCCGCTCGCTACAGTGCACGCAGTAGTGGCGCGCGCGGGCGCCGGCCCTCGCTGCGGCGTGATGCAAAGCAAACACTGTTACAGTCTGTCAGAGCTGCGGTTCAAAGCTCCATTTAGACTCATCTTCCGCTGCTCTCGCTGCAACATCTTCCCAGTGTTTTGGCCTCAGGCTGCCGGCAATTGTGCGCTGATAGTGTATATAATATAGTTCCAGCTCCTCTCTCCCTCTCTCTCTCTCTCTCTCTCTCTCTCTCTCTCTCTCTCTCTCTCTCTCTCTCTCTCTCTCTGAGTTCAGAGACTCTCGAGTCCTCTCGCCAAACAGCTCAGCACCCTCAGAACGTCAGGCTGCCTTGGGCAGCGCTATTAAAACCATTTTACTGGAGCAAAGATTCTTGGGTACATCTGTGTCTGCGAGACCCTCGAGCTTAGCCAGCAAAATTCAAGGCTGATGATTTATTCGCGTTTAGAGAGAGGAACAGCAGGAGGAATGTGAGGGGGAGGTACGACGCACACCCAAACAGGGGCGAATGGAGATTTTGTGACGATTTTAAGCAAGTCGTCAAGAAATTTCCCCCGCGATAATCTGCAATTTGCGTCACCGAGACGTGAAATTAACGCCCGACAAAGAGGGATTAATTTGTCCGTGTGAAAATCGGCGCAGAGTGTAGCCGTTGATCACATTAAAAGATGATGTTCCTGTTGGACCATTACCAGATGCAAAACCTCATTTATTGAACAGGATAAATAGGGAGGGAGGGAGCGTCTGTGATTCAGCTGACAAACCGTGTTAATTTGCTCCCTCTTGGAAACCGTGCAGAGCAATAATTAAATAAAGAGACGAGATGCTGCGCGCACGGGCCATTAAGCAACTTTATCAGGGCGCACAGTCCAGTGTTCAGACAGTTTGTGCATCCTGTTTTTTGGCTGTTGAACTCCCTTCCTCCTCTAAATAACCCATCATAGTGTTTCTAATGAGAGCTTTACTTGCTCGTTTATTGGTGTATTTAAAACTGAATTCGCAACATTTGATCTTTTGGCCATTTAGGGAGAGCGGGAACACCGCATTAACATATTATCACTTAATGGGCGCTAATGATATGCACAATGGCTCCTCAATTCTGAATGGCTAACGAGGTGGGAAGAAACAAGTGGTGAAAAGAAGGAAGATGGAAATATACAGGTAGCACACAACAAATGTCGGAAGCTCTTTAGCTGATACCAGCTGCTCGCTGTGGCTGAAAACAAAAAATAAAAACATCAGAGGAGCTGGAGGGAGCACAGATGATAAGGCTGTGCAGCAGACAGCTCAACAGTGCAGAAACCTTTTTTTATATATACAGCTCTGGGAATCCAGCAGAAGCTGCAGGTCTAGGTGAAAGCTTCCTCTGAAGCTTCATCACGACAGCGACCTTGGTTCACACCGTTGGCCCGCTCTTAAACTGTCGTTTGATACGTCGGCCTCTGTGTCTGTTTCAGCCGCTGCAGGAGAGTTCCTCTCTGTCACTGCGTGACTGATCTACCAGACGCCGGCATTTAATCAGAATCGCTGAACTTCAATTTGAGTGAGGTTTTCTTTTTTTTTTAAAGATATCACATTTTTTCAGAAAAGAATTCCTTGAAATCCTTGAGCGTGAATAAGCTTGAATATTTCATTCGGCTCAAACATCATACACCTTCAATGAGAAGCCTGACTAGGAAACAGTCAGGCTACAATGTGGAATAAGATTTTTTTTTTCAAGCTCCGGGCTGCTTAACAGGATTTTACATGGGAAAACTCAGTGTTAATGGGGTTCACGCTTGTATGACGCAATTTCTCTCAGTTCTCCCAAACTGTACTAATTGCATAAAAAAGAAACAGATAATGATGCACAAACATCACGTGACATTAGTAGGTGTTTATGAGATAAAAATATGAAGGTTACCAATTATCCTCCATTCAAAATAACCTCCCAACATATTAACTGTCTGATTGGACAGTCAATCAAAACATATCTAGGAGAGATTCACATAATGCATGTGGACCTTCTTCCCATTCATTTACATGGCCATTTACAATGATGCTTTCATTGTGAATAAGATATCTGGTAAATTGCATTACCGTGCATCTACAAAGTAATGGTCATCTTGTATGGCACATGAAACAGCTAAATCTGCTAAAGTATTTTGTGGTCGATAAATCTGTTGATTACTTTCTCGATTAATTGATTACGTGTTGGGTTTATAAAATGACGCAAAATCTGTGAAAGTGCTAAATGTTTTCATTTTTTTTCGTCACAGGACTAAAAAAAATGTAAACTATTCATATTGAAGATGCTGTGATCAAAGGACTTTGACTTAATGTCACTAAAATCGATTAATTGATAATCCAAACAGTTGTTGATGACTTGACGAAGTGCTCTGACATGATGGGGTTTTACCTTTGTAGAGGTTCTTGGGCAGCTGGCAGGTGTGGCCACAGCCGTTGGAGCAGCACTTTTTCACCGCTGAGCACTCTCCATCCTCCTCGCAGCTCTCCACGCAGGCTGCGGCGAAGCCGCTGGCCTTCTCCGGGGCAGGACAGTCGCCCTGCTTCACTCCCTCCACCGACTTCAGGAACTCGCAGCTCGTTAGGCACTCATAGTGCTTCTTGGGAAAAAGGGGCTAGGGAGTGGGAGGAGGGTGTGGGTGAGGAGGAGGAGGACGAGGAGGAGAGGGGAAAATGCATGTCAGATTGCCGTTTGAGGGCGAGCAGCCCTGGCTGCAGACAGGCAGCTCTGTGGGCTAACAGGGATTGTCCTGTTTACATTTCAGCTCATGACTCAGTGGAGCGGCAAGTCCATTAAACAGCTCTGATTCAGCCGCACGGAGGGTGTCGTTGCAGCGCAGAAAGAGTTACTTCACACCCCGCTCAAACTTTCCTCTCATCGAATTTCCCCCCACAAAGTACACAGGGAGCTCAAGCGCCTCCGCCGAGGACGGCCACGGTATATATTTGTGCGGCGGGGACATACCTCGCATAAATCCTGGCACTGGTTTTCCTTCAGGTCCCAGGATTCCTTGCAGGGCTCCAGGCACTGTGAAAAGGAGAAGGGTGTCAGTGCTTCAAAGGGCGAGCCACATCAAAGCGCCCGCCGCTGTGGAGATGCTGCTCTCTGCGCTCGGGCGCTGGCTGCCTGTCAGGCACCTCACTCAGCCGCTTCCCGCGCACGCCCGCAGCCACCAGTCACACCTCTTTTTGTTACAGATGTCCGGCAGGGCTTCAAAGGACAGAGACAATGTTCCACAAAAGCAAACACGGGGGCCAGAGGAGGAGGAGGAGGGATAGGGGGGTTTGTCTGTTACGAGGCAGCTCCTGCACCGTGCCTTAAAAAATCCAATGATGCCTGGATGTTTCCTGACAGATTCCTACTTCATGCCTCCTCCCTGAAGGGTCTCAGACTGCTGTTTCTGCTGTTTCTCCTGCTCATCTGGGCCTGATACTCTCTGGCTGTGGCACCACACTCCCTTCTTCTTCTTCTATTTTTTGTAACCAATCTGAACAAAAAAAAGCACTTAACAAATGATACACTTGATTTAATGTTCTTAAGATTCTCTTTTTTCCCCCCTCTAACACAAGGAACAAATTTACTGAACGCTTGGCGCGAGACGTAGGCGAGCCGTTATGCCAAACATGACGGGATGATAAAATATCAAGTGGAGGTTTACCAATGCAGTCAAAATCTCTCTCTGTTTTAAATACTTGAACCTGAGCAAATCGAATGCAATAAAGTGTAACCGGCACAACGGCCCCGGCACGGCTGACAGAACCGGGCAGATGCCGCAGGACGGCGGGGTTTGTTCAGATAAGATGAGAGGGATGTTGTAGTATTCTCGCGTGGCTGGCCACTGGGAGCTGGTGTGAAAGAGAAGAGCAAGCGCAGTGAAAAACCACTGCCAGGCTGCTTCTGTGCTGCACTGGGAGCAGCCCAAACCACACCAACCAGAAACCTGCCAAAGTCACTCATTCAGCTCTGTTTAATTTAGGCTCCTGCACCAGCTACAGAGCTGAGACAAGGCACAGCAGAAGAACTTTCGACACGCGTCTGCGTTCTTCCCCCCGGGTCGTGTTCAGGCAGAGCGAAAGGGCGACACGATACAGGGTTCACACGCCTTTTTCAAAGGTTAAACGCGAGCACTTTTAATGCCCATTTTCACGCAAAAACACACTTACTAACTTACTCTTTATCACAACACACTATAAATAGTATTTATTCTGTTTAACCACAGCAGGAGATAACAATCAAACATTTCATCAATCTTAATACCCACTGGTGTCTATCTCCAGCTCACACAGGGAATGAGGAATGCACCCTGGACAGGGTACACACACCACTTTCTCTCTCATTCACACCTATGGACAATTTAGAGCTTCCAGCATGTTTTTGGACTGTGGAAGAAAACATGCAAATGGCTGGCAGCAGCTGGGATCGAACCCACACCCTTCTTGCCTTGAGGTAGCACAAATCACTGCACAAGCACGTGGCCCTTGCAATCTAACTTTTTAAATTAAAAAGGAAAAATGAAGGTAAAAATGTGAAGTCTGCATGTAGGCGATGTTTGCTATCTAACATGGCTGAGTCGGTATAAAAGTGTTTTCAGGAATTTCAAGCTTCCATGCGACCTCTGTATGATAGAATAGATATGCAGCCCTGCTATATGCTGAGGTCCAGCTCTGGGCAGAGTTAAATGATGATCGCTACAATATGTCATGTTATGTAAGTCAGAGCAGGCACTGGTTAAACGAGGGCAGTGACTGCAGACGGCGTATTTGACGCCAAGTCGCTGTAAGAAAACTTCACGTCCCAGTCGCGGCGGCCAGGCTTTTATTTACGACTTTAATTCACTCATTAGCGGACTCTGTCATTATTATGCCATTGCCAGTGAACAGTTTATTTGGCTTTTATGGAGTGTGGTGGACGGGCCCGTGATGAAACGTAAACCTTGCTTCTGGAGGAACACGCGGCAATCAGCACCATGCACACGCCTGCCAAACGCTCAATTACGCTCGGGCTCTGCTCTGCTCTGCCGTGGTCTGCCATGCCCGGGCCGGTCTCGGGCGACTGGCGAGCCCTGTGTGGACGAGCTCTGTTGAGTGTCAAACAGTCAAACACTGGACAAAGCCAGGGGAGGCTATTTTCTTAATTACTTCACAGCACTAAAGATATCCCTCTCTCTCTCTCTCTAGTGGTGATATGAAGCGTAACGTGCCAGAGGAGGGGGAAAGCAGTGGACACCTTGGCGGGAAGGCCCACAGTTATGACAGCTGCGAGCTCCGATGCGGTTTGTGCGGAGCCGATCAGGTGAAACCGCTGGCCAGCGCCTCGGGGAGATTTGAGATGACATACGAGCCCAATCGCGCCGTCCAAGCTCCAGCTCGCCCTCCGGAGAGTCTGCACTTTTATCGTCACCCACTATTAATAATGATACGGTGACCTTCCGCCATGAATTCTGTTCTCCGATTGTGTCCTCGGAGAGAGAGCGGCCCGCGGCGAAGACGGGCAGTAGCAGCAGCCCCGAGCCTCGCACAGGCGGCGCTCTGGAACAATGAGGCGTTGACCGTGCGCCGCACCAGCGTCTAGAGGACGTTCTGCCAGTAGACGCACATGTTAAAGCCCCCCAAATCCCTTCTACAAATCACTGAACATACACACATAAGCCCCAGGATCAAGCTCATTTTACTCATTGAAAGATCTTGTGTGTGCGCGGACTGAATGCATTCCACCGGCTTTTCTTTGCGACGAATCCCTTTCGGGTTCAACGCAGTCACATCTACGCGGGCGAAAATAGAACCGTCGCTACTTTTGAGGCGCTCGGGCTTGCACGCCAAGCGGCGCGAATTAACCCCGGCACACTGCGTACCGCAAAATGTTGCAACACGGCTCAGAATGCTGGCTTTGTGTTTAGTGTTGTCTCACCCTCCAAGTCTCAGCTTTTTTTTTCTTTAACTCTTCAGGGCAAAAGTTCCCGGGTAATAAAAAGCGCTGAGTTGCTATAAGAAAAGTTTTTTTTTTCCTTTTCGATCGGGGCAGTCATTTTTGCTGAACGTCGTAAACGGCGCTCTTAGAAAAGATAAGCATTTGCGGGGAGGCGCTGAGGGCTCCCTGCAGGTGTGCTGAAGATTGACAATCTGTCAGCGTTCCTCCCCAGCCACACCCTCCACCTGACATCTAAGCAGGCGAGAGGAGGAGCGACGACAGATGTCTTGCCAAAGCAAATGGGACGGCTGTATATAATTACAAAGGTGCTCTCATCAATCACGTTGCCTGATTCCTATTTACGCAGTTTGGTTCTCAATCTAAACCAAAGCGCTGATGCCACCAAAAGCAGGCTTTGGAGAGGCCGCGTGACTAATTATCTATAAGAAATACGGAGGCGTCGATTACACCCAGTCATATGTAGATACGCAGGCTGCAGCTTGTGCTTGTGGAAACTTTGCGGCGCTCTTTGCGAGCGAGTGTTCTCCAACTTTAAGTGATCACAACGAGGCAGAAAAGGTCAATTTTCAACATTTGTGCAAGTTCCTGTTGTATGAATGTTGCCCAAAATCTGTTGGATGGTCTCACAGTTAGTGTCGAGGCTTGGATTCTTCAGACATTTGCACGTCTCGCCCCGTTGATAGCTTCGCTAGTGTTTGACTTCCAAGGTTTAATCTGGGAAAACACAGCGTGGACCTGGAGTGGAGAACATAATTGAGCTGGACATAGTGTATCTGCCGCGTTTGGGTGCCAATGTCTGGGTCTCCCTCAAGCAAATCTCTCCAGCTGGCAACACGGCTACCATCTGTTTGAATAGCACAAGGAATGCATGTAATTATCCTATGTGATGTTAACATATTTTTGGACAAATTTCACCTAAAAAGACACAAATGGTTTTCCTCTGAGAGGTAAACAAGAGCATGGGGTTGTTTCTATGGACTTGAGCTGTTTGTCTGGACAAAAGCGTTTGATTTGCCCTTTGTCCTCTTATCTTCCTGCCCAACAGTGACACATTCTGCATGGTTAAGTAGGAACATCCATAGCGGTCTTTCACTCCCCATTTCACGCTGCAATAAAACGCAGCAGTTGTTACTCTGGGGGACCCTGAAAGGCATTCTGTGGGGCCGATGAGAGAGTCAGGCTGAATGGCAGCCAATGCCACAGCCCATCTTCACTTTGTCGTGGCTGGGATGGAGGCAGAGAGGAGGAGGAGGAGGGATGGAGGGAGGCACCCAGGGGGGAGGAAAGGGAAGCGGGTGAGACTTGAGGAGGGGCGGGGGGGTTGGTTGTTCTGCACAGAAGTGCCTTTCTCCATGGTAGGTTATCTTCACCCATCATAAAAAAAATGCTCACTGGTCCGAGTCAGTGACTGGAATAACACAACTGGTGGAGAAAAAAAGCGCAGAAATAAAATGTCACGGAAGTGTTTTGTTTTAGTTAATGAAGCATGAACTTCTACCAGTGGAGACTGCCCCCGGGGACGCTGCTATTCACAGTGTATACAAAATAAAAGACGGGCTATAATTCATAGCCATGCAGACGACGCACATTTGGACAGAGGCGGGGTAAATGAGCAGGACGGCTACGGCTGATCCCGTTGTTTTGTGCACGAAATTTCTGCAGACGCAGGCCTGTGCCATCTCCACATCTGCACAGGGCCCCCACCCCCCCCCCCCCCCCCCCCCCCCCCCCCACCCCCTCCGGAGGTGGGAGATGACATCTGGGAGGCGTCCTCATCGATCCCAGCTCCAGCGGGTCAGCGCGAAGCTCTGGTGGTGCCAGCAGATATTTACAAGGTGCCTTTGCAGGCCCTGGGGATTTGAGCAGCTGCTAGCTGCCTCTCTGGGACTTCCAGATACGGAGGCGTCTCTGCTGTTGATCATACACATCATAAATCTCGCCTCCAATCTCATTGAGTTATGGCTACTTTCTGCTGCCCTGGCGCTTTTCACACTCGCCACGACCGGACTCAATTATTCCAGCAGCTCGCTCATATCTATCGACCCATCCAGGAGCAAGTGGCCAAGAGCTCCGCTCTCTCCTGTATTGAAACAGGCACTTACCACACATATTCACTCACTTCTCACTCTATTTCACTTTTATTTGGCTGTCGTCCCCCACCCCCCCACATACCCTGTTTCCCACCCACCCCCAGACTTTCCCAGGTTCTTCACAGCTCTCATCTGCCTTTCACTCACTCTCTCTCTCTCTCTCTCTTTCTCACCGTTGCGCTCGAGCCCAGATAGGTTTGGAAACTCATCGCTTTCTCTCGGTTTCAGCTTTCCATCTGCGCCGAGCCCACGTGAGCGCACTCACAAAATGGATCTTTTCCAAAACACTCTCCAAAAGAAGATGGATTTTGAAAACGCCAGGCTCGCAGTGCAGTGCCGACAAAGAATGGGGTTTTTAATCGAGTGATATATCTTTCGCAGAGATGTCCAAGGCACCTTAGCTTGCCAGCGATGACTACAGCCCTCAACCTCTTTGTGATCGGGTTTTTGTGTGCATGTGTGTGTGTGTGTTTCCCGAACACACAACACAGGTGATGCCAACGACACATGTTTCATGTCTGCTGGAAGACGTCGGCACAAGTCAAAAACAATCTCCTTAATAAAATATGCCAATCAGAGGCTGCGGAGACACGAACGTGTTCACTGGAGATATTTTTCAGTCTGGAGTTTTGGCTCTACGCTTTCATGCAATCTTGGCAGTTGCGGGACGGAGAAAATATGGATTTGGTCAAAGGGGAGGAAGGGTTGAGCTGAGGTGGGACATGGAAGCACCAGTCGAACCGCGGCTGTCAGTGAGCAAGCAGTCACACCCCAAATACCTTTGGCATCTCATCAAAGAGGCATTTTTCATCTTTGCTACTAATGATGACTGGGAGAGTCTCAGACCCTTTTGAAGTACTCCCACAGGCCAGTTACCTAACACTGTCTATAAAGAGCGCTGCTATGATAGGAAACCATGAATAGTCCACGTAATCAATGACAAAGTTTGAACATGTGCAAAATATTCAACAGCACCTGCCAGACGCAAAATGAGCATATTCAAGTCTGAAAGCCAGAGCAAACCTTCATTTTATCATTCTTTCACTTTCTCTGTTAATCCATTGTCCAGTAGTAAGTAAAAGCAAACAGTCAGCTTTGATAAGCTGGAACCAGTGAACTATTTTCGCTTTGAAAGATTTTATTAACTTTGCGTTTCAGCAATTGACTATATGTGTAACAGTAGCCTGCACAGTAGTTTCAACCCAGTTTATTCCCATATTAATGTCATATTAATTTCAAATGATGAAAAGCCACTTGACTACCATAAACATAACAGGGGAGAGTCGGAGCAATGTTTTCAGATTTCTTCTCGGTCCAGCCTCTCTGTCACTCATCCCCTCTCTCGCCCTCTGTGCTCAGTGGAGAAGCCAAGACGTGGGCCATTACACTTCATGATTTTCCTGTATTCCCCCATTCTCACTCATGGCACGGGCTTCACTGCAGGCTCCCTTACAGAGTCTCACAGTCGGCTTGATTCCCATTTAAAATTTATGTCTGTTTTTGTAAACACAAATTGAGTAGCATGCCTGAGATCTTTGTAGTCGCCTTCCAAATGATGCCCACAGAGACTATGATTACAGGTTAACCAGGCTGCAACATATTTCATCAAGTGCTGGAGCTGTGATCTCAATGAGTGTAAAATCATATGCTAGCGAGGCTTTCCAATTCGCCTCTGATGTGCCATTAGGTTTCACAGGACTGTAAAATATATAGCGAGTAAATCAGGAAGAAGATACTCCCGTCCCGAGCCGTAACAAAGTCTAGACAGAGTATTTCCTCCGCCTTACTGCAGTATGGTGTGCTAAGTCGGCGAGATATTGTGTATTTAATTCTTGAGCCGGCGTAAATCGGCACAGGTGTGTGCTGAGCAGACAGTGGGGTGGATCAGGTAGATCAAAAAGATAAGCGGCGTGCTGACTTGAGATGTGAGTCGGCAACTCTATACGCGGCGGGCTCACGTGGGCGCTTATAAATATGAAATGAGGTTTTCCGAGGAGCGGAAGGTTGCTTATCTTAAATGCCACCCTTATCAGGAAGGAAAATGGGGTAGAAATAGACTTCAGAATCGTATATGAGCCGTCTGAATTATTCCTCTCTCAGTGCCGGAGCTTTTGTTGCAACTGTGTCAATGTAAGTAGTTATTACATATTCATATAAAGTTTGGGTCTGATATTTTGTTGTGGGGGGGGGGGGGTGAACAGATAAAACTGTTGCTGTGGGGTTTTTATATTCTGCAATTACATAAGCCTCTGCAAACTACCAGCAAACCCACAGGGCTCGCAGTGTCAGCGGAGGATTGCTATATTCAGGGCGAGAGAAAACAACAATTACAGCTTGTCGTGATGCCTGCGGAGCAAATTGGTGGCTGTCGGCTCTCCTCTCGTCTCCCTAAAGGTGCAGGTATACAAATTGTATGGAAATTCAGCATTAAGTGCAGCCGATGCCTATAATCCCTGCGTCTGCTCGTCACCTCTGCCGCAGGCGGCCTGAGGCTGTCCGTGGTGACACCCTGCAGCACCTCAGAAAAACCTGTGAACACGGTTTGGATGATATCTGCGAGAAACTACCGTCCAAAACAATGAAACCAGAACCAGGCCTGTCAGGGCCCTGCACCGTTTGCCCTAACCCATTCGCACTTTCTTAACTAAAAGTAATACAACACACAGTTGTGATAACAACTGACGCAGACTTATTCAAATTACTCTCAGACGAGGAATGACACATTTTCCAAATCTCCCAGTGTTTTACAGCCCTGAGAGGGACGTACGCCGCCAACGCTGCCAGTGTCATAACTCCTTCATATTTACAACCAACTAAAACAACGTGGTATTCCAGCTCCGGTGGGGTGCACTGAAATGTATACGGCCCGAGACTTTCTGTTTTGTTTCTCAAATGGTCGGGCTGGGAGACAGTGAGTAACCTAGCAGGTGGTGTCACAGACATTCTTTGAGCATCACTTTAATTATTAATTTAAATGCAGTTGAGGGTGCAGACAACAAAGAGCTGAAAAGGAATAGCTTGGCAGAAAGTGAGAAGGAAAAGAGGAGGAGCAGGAGGGGCAGTGCATGAATTATACATTTACCCCACAATCAGAGGTGCCTGCCTTATTTATGAGCATAAAGCCCACACAGCTTAGCCAGAATTGTGCTTTGTCTGCTGTGGAATGCAATAGCAGTTCACTTAATACTTAATGACTCTGAAGTTTCACCCAGACACCCTCTCCCCACCCACACACACACACAAACACACACTCCCCTGTTTCTCCATGAGGGCTGCTTTTCTTACCTCTGCCATCTCGTGTTGTTATGTTCGGCGGTGACGAGAGTCAGAAATACAGTGGCTGTAACTGGAGCCTCAGTTATCACCTAGCTCTGGGCTCAGTTTACATTTCATGACAATTAGACTCAACAGGATGTATCCATCATGTGGGGTCAGATTGGTGATAAAGAGGCCCGCTCTGACGTGGCATGGGAAAAAGACGAAAACTCTCTCCTCCGCCATCTGAGCACCACCACGTCACATCTGCCCCACATGTGATTTACTGTATTTACTCCTCCATCGTCCTGGTGACTAATGCTGAATAATGACCACACACCACACATGGGAGCAGAGCTGTAAAAAGAAAAAAAAAAGGACCGACTGATAAAACATTTCCTAAGCTGTACGTGTGATTCACCACGGCGATAATGAACTCGCTTCGTTGGTGCACGAGATGGAAAATGCATTTCTGTGATTCAAATGCAGATTGAGGAGATAGTAAACAAGGTGGAGAGGGGATCAGGCCCGGCCCGGCTGGTCCCGACGGCGAGCCGCCTCATCTCAATCCCTCCTCATCTCCACTGAAACGAGACCTGGAGATCCCGTCTCAATGTAGGCCAACAACATGTAGAACATGACACGCCGCTGAGGAGAGCAAAGCCGCACTAATCCCGTGCTGCAGTCACATTCCAGCACTATCTCCGCTTGTTTATTGAAACACTTGAAATTCGCTAATCCTACTTGCCCTCTCCAGCCTCCACCCCCGGCTCCTTGCGCCAGCGGTTCCTTCCAGTCTTCATTACTGCACACGCAGCCTGAGACATCATGTGCAGCCCAGGAACAGTGAAATAAGGTTCTCTGTTTGCTCAAAGCGATGACTGATTCCTCCTCCATGAGCACTGCAAACAGACTGAATACAGGCTCGACAAAAAGAGGGCAACTCTGGGTCAGCCGAGTGGAAATATTTGGATGTCTATCAACGGAATAAACCCCAAAAGGGCAGCTCTATTAATCTACAATCCATGCAGAGTCTGGAAATCTTCAAGTCGAAATTACTCCGGCGGAGTTGCCATCTCCAAGTCAGAGGTTAAGAGAGCTGTCGATCACCGAGCGTTTGACACACTTTCGGTCTCGAAGTGTCTCGCACAATCTTCGGGATTTATCTGCAGGATGCAGCTGCTTTGAGAGGAATCGGGATAAATTGATAAGCCTGCATCTACTAAGCACATCGGCTTTAAGATTCTTACATTCTAATCTTCCCGCTTGGTTAATGCGACTGTGTTGGCACGATTACACGGTTAATGACAGGTTAACAGAGACGGTAAACAAAGGGAACAGCCGTTTCCTGCCGCAGCACCTCTCAACACGTGGGCCCGGGAGCAGAAAAGGTACAGAGGCAACATGAAAGGTGTGCTGTGATCTCTGATACCCAGCCAATCCGTCCTCAAAATGAGAATAAACACTTGGGTGACAGCAGATTGTCTCAGTGTGACTGGTCATTATTGCTAAAAGAGGATTTCACAGCAGCTTTGATTACATTAATCCTTCAAGAGAAACAAAATCCCTTCTGACAGGGAGAACATGAAATCAGGCTATCTGTGAAAGGTTGATAGTCTCGGAAAATACATCGCTGCTATCTAAAAGGCCCCACAGCTCCGTGGGATCAATAAAAACACAGGCCCGTACGAGAAGGTGAGATGGAGGGATTTCCTGGAGTCTTCATCACTCACATATTGAGCAGGCAGCAGCTTTAGATGTGAGCCGAGGAAGCCTGAACTGCAGTTCCTCTTTGCCTCCTCTCCTGTGGCCACATCTATGGCTCCTTTTTTTTTTTTGCTGTGGGGGGTTTTCATTCTGTGCCACCCACCATGTGAATAATGAGCTCCACAGATAGCAGCCAATGAAGCGACCCCCCCGCCACCTCCCCTTTAGCCAATGAAACTTAACAACCATGTCCAGATCAGGTCCTTCCTGCTGGGACTGACCAGCCCTGCTTCACACTCCTCCGCCACCCACACACACACACACACACACACTGACACTCATATCGCCTCTAACTAGACAATACAAGAGGCAAAGTTCCAGAGAGACCACAAAGACGTTTCTTTACACAATCTCAGAATTACATATGTACATAATAATACGCATGAACTGGTTTCCAAATCGTTACACTGCTACTCACTTAGGAGATACATACACAACCAGGCACTGCAGACAACACTGCACACTTGATGGATTGATTTCCAGTCCAGCTTGCTTTGAGGTGTTGGTGCTGGTAATGGGGCTAACACACGGAGGTGAGACCAACGTCTGGCCTCAACATGACCAAAAGGTGCTTTGAAGTCTGTCTAAGCCCCTAACAATGCAGGCCATGCCCAGCCGTAAACCTGCACAAGCAGCACCCACTTCATCACATCCTTTCAGTGCGCCTCAAAATATACTACCTACCGCCAGAGACGGGATGGCCACACAAAAGACTTGTAAACTGCACTGACACACCCTCAATGCTTGCAGGGAAAGTGATGTTTGAAAGAGTGGAGAATGAGGCCGTGCTTTTGGGATTTCATTTTATAGCTCGAGCTGACCCCTGGGAAAAAAAGAACAACTAATGGGAAGTTTGACCATTTCATTTTGGCGTGAGAAAATGTGGGGGTTGCTATGGGAGGGGCCTGACAGTGGCCTTTGAGAGACACTTCTGAATGAGACATAGTAGCATTCCAGCGATTGCTATTCAGGCAAACCGCTCCAAAGCTTCAAACATGTGAAGACGAGGTTGCGTGTAATTCAAAAGAGCAAACGCTTCTTTTCCCTGTGCCGGTATGTGCTGCTCGGGGTGTGATTGCTCGGAGAGGATTGCTGCAAAGGAGCCACCTGGGACATGTGAGACATCTACCAAAGACATGCACGAGTCACTGCTGTCAAACGGCGACCCAGACAGCGATGTTTTTCCCTCCGGAAATTCCGGATAAATAAAAAGGCGGGGTGTAGAGAAATGTTAAAGTCAAGCGCTCCCAGCTGAGAGACATCATATGAAAGAGATGTTAGATTAAAGTTTTAATTCTCTCCAGCTCTGTAATCACCAGTCCAATCTAATTCATCGAGAGATCTCACAGGAGGAACAAGTGCACTGATATTAAAAAATGTCCGGGACGTTCTGCATGCTTACAAGAAAAATGTTACACTTGCAACCTTAGGAACTATCGGCGATAGACATGTTCCACTGACTCACCACAGGGCCCAACTCATCCAGGCGTAATGCACATGTCCTTTTCTTCTCTCCCTTCCCTGAGAGGAGTTTGAGTAATGAAGCGCAGCGCTATGTTGCAGGCCGGCATTGAGCTGCCTTAAGTCAATCCCAGCATTTGATTTGGAGCATGGATCACACCCATGGGGGAAAGCGAACCCTACTAATATCAGCCATGCTCCGCTAGTGGAAAGCTTCTTGGCTGCTCCTGCACCCACTCCCATGCGCACGCACGAAATCTATTTTTCTTTGCACCGGCAGGAAAAGAGAACACCCCAGAGTTTTTTCCTCTTTTTTTTCCCCAATCTCTTTTAAAACTTTAAGGGGACACATCCAAACTTCAGGAGCTGGGGGGGGGCACTAACAGTAGGGAGACAAAATGACAATGGCTCATAGAAAATGCCGCCGCTGTCTGTTCTCCTCGCGTCTCCCCACGCTGAATGGAGCAGAGTCTGCTGGTCCAGCGTCATGGCATGATAATGACTCTCCGTCTTCTCCAAATGCCACCTCGCCGCGCTCTGAAGAGAAGGGGCAAGCAGGTTAATTACCATGACAATGGGGACACTGGGGGCCGACTCTGGACACCGCATATGAGATGACCGCAACGACTTTCTCATCCAGCAGAATGGGAGCGGGAGGCTTTGATTTCCTTAAAGCGAAGACAGATGGACGGGGGTCACAGCATCTTTTTGTGCGAATTATTAGGCAGCCCATCCTTGCATTTTCTCCACAGGAAAGGAGCCCTCTGTCACTCTTTAGTAGCGCTCGGAGCGGACGGGCCTTCTGGCCCCTAACGCACTCCCCAGGAGCCACTGCCTTTGTCTCCCTGTTTGAGTGTGTGCTGTTCATGAAGTGAAGAGGCTAATCAGCGGCTGTAGAGCTATTCACGGGGAAACCACTGTACAGCGTAGGCCCATTTGGGCGCAATTGTCAAGCCGGTCACAATAGCTGCGTGTTTTGACACACTGCGCACAGTCCCTGAGTGTGCACTCGAGTCATTGACGTGCATGTGAAGTGTGGTGATGTTTGCTACCAAAATATTGACTTTTGGCCACAAATTAAGCGCCAGCACCGGGCCTGAAAGGCTGAGCACAAACCCAGGCCACAATTAAATTCATTAAATTCAGAGAGCCCTCGAAAGTGTTTGGAGCGCCAGAATGGCAGCGCAACGCAGTAATGCAGCAGTAACACAAGCACGTCATTATTTTTAGTGGGCTTACAACAAATCCAACCTCGCTTATTTACAGCCTACAAGCAGGCTAAAGACGTGCTAACTGACATGCTTGTTACAGCTAGGGGAAAACAAGAGGTCCACTAAGGAGTTTTTGGACAGTTGCAGAGTTTTAAGCAACGTTAGCCGCTTGATTATGAAAACAGTATGCTGTGCCTGGACTCACAGCCAGCGAAAGACATTTTCAAACACTGAGCTCTGCCGAATGAGTGGGGAATGACGGGTGCCAAGAGCCAAAGTTGGCCATCACAGTGGAAAGGAGAGAAACAAGTTTCACAGCGTTACAGTGAAAACAACGGAGGCTTGCCTTCTTTAAGTGCCCATACATTAACATGAAACGTGTCTCACTTGTCGGCCTTTAAATAAAGGATATTCCCTTTCACCCCTGCTGTTGGTAAGCCAATTAGCACCACTTGAATTGCCCACAGTTTGCGGTGAGATGCTTCCGTGTAACAACAGATCAGAATTTACACACAAAGTAAGGCGCAAACAGTGGTGTGACAGAACAAAGTGCCGTAAACATTTGCTAATCTGGGGAAGGGAAATGACCTATACACTTGCAGATGCAACAAGAAAGCACAAAGCACAATGGCTCTGCTGTATCTCGGGCCAGATGCGAATGGCAAAGGAAACAATTAGAAATTCAGAAAGAAAAATTTCGAAAAAATCAAACACAAGGGGTCACTCTGTGAGCCAGCTGATACAGGACCCTGATTGTGATTAATACATACAGCGAGCGCACGGCCGTGTTAAGTAAGCACATGAAGTAAAGCAGCTACTCTGCACTTTCCTGAATTTCCAGTTAATCACTGCACCGCACAGCACAACTGCAATCTGCCGTAATGCAAATTAAAAAACAGTCCGTGCGGTGTGGAAAAACAATAAATACGTACATCATCACTTGGACAATAACATACCTCTTGTATTTTATTTAGACAATGAACACGCATTGACTGTGACCTATTTCAAGTCTTGCTGGGCTACGAGCAATAAATCCAGGTCTCGTGTGTAAGGAGATGAGAGCCTTGGACAGCTACAGAGAGCATTGTTCAAATTGCTGCTTGGACCGGCCTCTGCGAGAGAATCGTCCTTATTATTTCAACCCCATAGTGTTCTCCGTCTACGGCCTATACGCTGCATCACCGAGGGCCTTGTCAACAGCTCCAGGAGAGTCTGATAGAGTATGTCAGCGCCATCTTTTTCCGAGGAGCCTGTCAACACCGGCTTTGTATCAACCCTCTTTGGGACAGGGCACGAAACACAAACAAGCCCTGCGGGAGGCATACCGTAACGCGGCCAAGACAAGGAAAAACAACCGTGCCTGCCTTTCATAAAACGACAAGTGTTTATCCTCCTCAAATCACGTTTGATTGTGTTTCATTCACACAAGTAAGAGTGTATCAATGAAAGAACAGGCCATCTGGAAAGGACTAGCAGAAGAGCGAGGAGGCTTTCTCATGTTAGTCTATGTCAACAGCAGACTAAGGCTCCCTTCCTGCAGGCATGACAAAACTAGTCCTGTCGTGACTCGTACACTTTATGCTGTATTATCCACTGATAATGAGGCATGTATGTGGCATGCGTTTCATTCACGAAAGAAGTGAAACCACACTACCTTGGAGCACTGTTTGTGATTCTGGCACCACACCAAGGATCCATTATTCTGTAAGAGAAGAGAAAAAAAAAGAACATTGTCAGAGTTGTTTCTGGAATAATCACCAAGCGAATGCGCCGCTTTGACCCTCTCCTCTGCAGTCACAATACACCTGAGTACCACTTTCCTCATGTCGTGACCTTTTTGGAACATTAATGCAAGCAGAGGAGAAAATTCAAAGACAGACTCGGAGTCAGCTTCCCGTGAGTGTGTGTAACCTAAGCAGGAAAGTGGGGTCGGCGGCTCCAGGGGCCGGGGGCAGGCCTCTGGTCAGTTTCAGCCGAGCATGGTGACCTCGGGGCTCCTTTGATCTCTCAACAGACGTCCCCAAGGCCACCGAGGTGGGAACTAATGTCAGCACACCAGTGTAGACTGCAGATACTGGCAATTTCCTCTAATTGCCACGGAAGTGCCACCTTCTGCGCTCAGACGAGGCAAACATTTGGCCCTCATAGCGCCGTGCATTTATAAACCCTCAGCGTGTAAATATGAGAGATGTGGAGCAAAGGACCACTGGGGGTAAATGGCTTGTGCAAGTGGTGACTTCCTGAATTCCATTAGGATGGAGAATTACGCCGTCACCGCCAGCAAACATAATTGTGCTTGGATGGCAAGTGCAAGGTTAGTGCTTCAGAATGAACAGTCACGTCCTCAGCCGTCAGTTTAAATGGAGTGTTTGGAGAAAAAAAAAGGACATTTATGCCTGGGTTTTATACCATTGTTTATTTACACATCTGGCGGACCACAGGGCATACGCATGAGTTTGGAGTTGAGATTCAGGTCATTGAATGTACGACATTCATTGTTCTTCCAGCTGTCTTGTTCCCAAACAACTCCTGCAAGCAAAATCTGGATGTGTCTTCTGCTAGATGCACAATGTTTTCACCAGCTAATCACCAACTCTGCTCACTGTTGCTGGGAAGGTACGGTCGGTGGCTTTTTGTGTTTCTTTTAGACTCAAAACATCTGCACGCTCCAGATAAAAGCAGTAAGAGAGGGATGAGATGAGTGTTTTGGATGCTGTGAAGCCAATACAATTAGCGGAGTAATTCGTAAAAGCTGCGCAGAGCTAAAGGGAAGTGCAGAGTCGGAGTGATTACGTTCTTCGAGTTCATCAACACAAACAATAACTGTCACATTACACAATGTTATTTGATCCACCGTTATCATAAAACCATTAATTATCACCTCCAGCCTTGTGTCACTCTTGTTCTCCAAACCTCTGGATAAACGTGATGAAAAATCGAATGACAGATTGACTAAATGGAGCCAGTGACTCCACTACGGGGACCCTGTGATGGATTTCGTTCTCGCCGATGACCCGGTTTTTGCACTTCACTTTTTGGAACTTCCCTGCGCTTAGGAGGATAGGATACAGCCAAACTTCAGAGGTCTAAAGGCAAAAAGTCTGTTAAAGTTCAATGTCAAGTTCAAAGCCTTTTCCCACAATGTAATCCAGAAGAAATTTCCCATGAGACCTTAGGAGCGAACTTATCATTAAAGGGTTTAATTTGACATCCAGTACCAGTAAGTGCTTTGCTTTTAGTGTCAAGGATAATGGTCAAATGGCTTCAAAAGAATCCATGATTGTATGGTCATGTCTTAGGAGAATATCTTCTAACAAAAAAACTGCAGATAAGGATGAAAAATATATGAGTCGGAGCGCCAAGGAAACTGCAAGTAGTTGTCTCCCTTTGTACTAAATGAAGTGGTAATGAGCGCTGACTTGGCCGAGGAGTCGACTGTGTATCAGCAAGTTTTCTGCCTGTTTCTGACTAATGGAGGAGCGCTATTCTTTTCGGTCAAATGTTGATTAAAACATGAATTATCTCTCTCTAGGACATCAGTTTGTACAGTATCAAATGATTAAAACCCCTGTGAAAGTGATCAATCCCAAACCGGCCCGGTTGGCGCCGCGCCATAAATAAAACCTTGACATTTACTCTGGCAGCCGATGCATCGGGATAATTTATACAGATTGTCACAACTCTAAACCATGTCCTAAATCATCAATCCTGTTTTTTGACACCTTTCTTCGGCCATCCATCAACGGCGACAGGGCCAGATCCACAGAGGAGCTAATTTTGCTGTGTGACAGCGTCCCCGTAGTGGAGAAGCTCAGCAGGATGTTGCCCCAGCTGTCCAGGCCTGACCCCAACATGTCAGGGACCAACGGGGGAATAATTATAGGTCAGGACTTCATCCCTCTGACTCACCATGACATTCCTCTGCAGTCTGAACATTATGCAGTGCTGAGGACTGTCAAGGACTCCAGTGGATGAATGCTTTCCAGATATCTTCTGGAGTTACCGGGGTCAAGGAGAGCAGGGCAGACAGTGGTCTAGCAATGCACAGCGTAGGTGAACATGCTGCTGCGTCGGTGACACCGGCGTGGAGTCAGTTAAAGAGGGGAATTTATCACGGAGATACATTATGGCTGTTGTCAGCTGAGGAGTCAGAGCAGGTGGCCAGGGGCGAGCTGTATTGTCTGGACAACTGAGGGGAACACGGACAAAACGCCTTTTATCTTGCAGGACAGCATTCCACCTTTTCAAAATGGGGATCCTTTGTTTCCTTGAGCCCCCGATTTGGATTAAAAGGATGCTAGTTTACACTGAAGAATTGCTTTTGAATTGCATTCAGCCTCGCCTACATGTGTTCCAGCATGAAACTACTGGAAAATACTGCCAGCACCATGAGAGCGTGTGCATTGCAGGCCAAGTCAACAGGAGACAGGAACTTCAAAGGACAGACTGGTGACTCTGTGTGTCCTTTGACTGCCTCGGGCAACACCAAAATAACTGATCCTTACGGGCACATATGCTGCTCTAAAATAAAGGGTCTGAAGATTTAGGTTTTAACTTGAGTGGGTGTGAGGGCTGTGGTCATTCAATTCATCAATTATTCACTTTATATGAATTATTCGACAGGGGCTCTGAAAGTGAGCTAATGCGTTCAGCGCACATCCAGCGCGAACCTAAAAGGGTGTTTCAGAAATCTCAAACAACACTGGTATAAAGTTGTCTCCACTCTAGGAATGAGGGCTATTTGTCAAATGAGGTAGCTCAGGGTGTAGCAGCGCTGGAGATTTACAGACATGACTGTCATGGTTTAAAAGCACTTACAGAGAGGTGAGGCCAAGCTACATAGACCCCTATTCATCCGCTGTCTTCACTAATGAAAAACTCCACACACGAGACGAGCACTGGCTGAGGTTTGATTCCACCACAGGTTATTTAATATCAAAGGCAAAAACAAGGGGACACGGAAAAACTACTTTCCAATGTTTTTCCTTGCCCGCTCTTAAAACACAAATCTCTCAAGTAAGATGCTTAGACTTCGCTGCGCAACACTTTGGAAATGAATGACTGAATTTAAAAATGCCCCATTTTTATTGCTTTCAATGTAATAACAAGACCTCATGGACACACCTTGTTTTTGGCTTCACAGGTCCCAACATAAATAATCCACTACAAGGCTGATGCTTTCAGAATACATTATTGCGCGGGGCTCCCAGCTCGCTCTTAATATTTTAAAGTGTCCGAGGCTAATATTTATGGTTGGGTGTTCCCCTCTGTCTATTGTACCGGGGTGACAAGTTCCCCAAATGTGGAGTAAAATGTCAATAAATCTGTATTTGGAAATACTATTACATCAATAAATCTACAGTTGCTATAAATCTGACAAGCGACAGACGTCTCATGGGTTCCCGGGCTCTACCACTCTGTGCTTGTTTTCCGCTTCACACTAATTCAAATTGCGACAATTAAAACAAAGTCTCTGATTTGTCCTGTGATCCCGCCACATAAAAAGAGGAGCGGCGTGGGTGTTCATACTGTAACATCTGCAAGTGCTAAATTCCCCGGGTATCATTCCAGTACTCACAGAATGATCATATTAAGAGCTGATATGAAAAACAGAGTTTTTAAATTCCAGCTGCACAACGTGTTAAGAGGACAAATTGTCTCTTGTAATATAACCAAAATAAGTAGTGGTCCATATAGATTACTAGATACCGAGCAGACGCAGTGAAATATTGAGAAACAGTAGGCAAAAAGTCAGTGCCTTGACATGCAGCCCAGACATTTCATTTCCATTAAAATGGAAAGTGTTGTGTGTCTTGGTTTTCCTATCGAGTATTAAATGACCCCTGAAGGATGTCCGAGTTGAATTGAGAGGTCTGTCGTCTCAATCATCGGAGTGGAGCTCCGAGCTGCCTCTCGGCCCGTCGCTGTAACAAGATCTGCCCGAGGAAGCAGATCCACCTGTAGGTTGTGCTGACTGAGCGCGCTCCAGTGTTGTGGCAACAGCACATTAGGGCTTATCACATTTAGCACAATTGGGCGCCAGCGTTTAGCAGGAAGGTGACCTCGACGGAGCAGCACCGGTAGCACAGCGTGCATCCTCGGCATGCCTATGAGGTGTGATGCTGGCATTTATTGGCAGGGTCCATGGGGTGGGGGCGGTTAGAGGGTGGGCGTTGGGGGTAGTGGGAGGAAGGGGCGGGGGGGTGGGGGGTGGGACCCATATGTTTTTGCAGCTGACCAGACCCCCCATTTTCACATGAAAGGACGGTTGAGAACACAGTGCACAAGACAGTCCTAGCAGATTATCAACAATTGCCTTCTATTCTTAGCCCCGCAGGCTTGCTCAAGCAACCTCGCTTATCACTAACCACAAAAATGCCCCTCTCTTTAGACAAATACCTCCCTCTCATTTTCCCCTCCCTATATAGGGCCGCCCCAGACTCTGAGGCTCTGCAGTCAATTATATAGACTATTAACTGTTCATTAGAGGTGAGACTTCCATCACTTATTTGACTCCTTAGTCAGCTGGTGACTAATTTCATTCCCAAACTTTGCAACCTGGGGCGGCAGTGCACCCTTGGAGCCTTCTCAAAACAAATCCCCTGCACTGCTTTGCCAAGTTGAGAATTAAGAAGCGCTGTTTTCAATCTGTGTCCTCTGAAAGCACAGCAGTGCTATTTTTCTAGCAGGATGTTAATTGCAGTTCACCATATTCATCCTTAACCTCAGGTGTATACCCGCCCCTCCCTTAATAAAATTGCTGGAATTAATTGCATTTGGCCCCGGCATCCCATCGAGAGCCACAGCACTGGATCAATAAGTGCTTTCAAAGTGAAGTTAATTGATGACAAAGAAACAAGCCAATGCCCTCTGTTGATTCACTGCACCTAATTACAAATTTACCTCGCTCCACAATGTTTCCTGACAATTAGGGATTCATTAATGCACCTTGAGAAAGACGAGCCTTGCAAATGCAAATGGGGTGTGCATAAAAGGCAGTCACCAGATAGATAGCTGGTGAAAAGGAGCAGAGGGTAGAGGGATCAGTGACCGGTCCTTTTCTCTGGAGTCCTGGGGGGAGAACAGTGTGTCCACTGGAGGGTGAAAAACAACTTCTGACAACACAAACCAAATCATCTAAACAACACAGCTAATTTATAACAGCTCCAAGCAGAAAGGGAGCTCTGCATCACAGCTTGTGCACGCCTTGTGGGGGACAGTGGTGTAAAATTCCCCCTATGTGCCTATATGAGGCAGATGCAGCACAAACAAATAGCACGCCTTATAGTCATGCCTTTTAGTTAAGCCCATTACACTTGTAGAAACAGAAACCCCATTTTTCCATGAATTAGCAGGTAATGAATGGAAACTGGACGGCTCCAACAGGGCTCAGTCTCTCATGTGCTGCACCGTGTTCACTGGGTCTGTTTTATTTCTAAGGGTCACACTCCTCCACACACTGAGGACAGCGGTGTTGTGGGGCTACTGTATGTGGCAACTTTGCAAGCAACTCACACCCCGCATACAGATGCTCACATCTGCAACTGGTGCTCTCATTCCGGGGACGTTTGGCACACCAGAAAACGTCCAGTTTTGCGTGACACAGCCGATTTCTGTCACAACTGGGGAAGTGTTTCAGCACCCATGGAGACCTGCTGCTGCTAGAGAAACAGGTTTGACTCGTGGGAAGGGAGCCGCTCATTCATTGAACTAGACAATAACACCAATAATTCCGCTGTTTTTCTGAGGCTGCAGCCAGAAGTTGAGGGGGGTGGTCTGCATGCATCGTTTACCTGAGAGTGCTTGAAGAAAGCGGAGATGCGAGTGATGTGCAGACTGAGGCATCTCGACGCGCATCTTGCTCGGTAAATGCTGGCAGTGAAGAAAGAGTCGTCCTGCTTCCGAGCGCACACACTTCCCGGGCTCATTAGCGCCGTAATCCACAAACACAGGGTCGCACACACGCTCACACTCCTGGAAAACATGCTCCCGACGTTGTGTTTTTAATCCCTCCACGGATCGGACAATACTGCGTGCGGGCTCCGCCGGAGAAACTAAAGAAACTTCAATTATACACCGGGGGAGGAGCCACGGGGGCCGACGGCAGCCTGTGATTGGCCGGCGCCGCGGTGATTGACAGGCGCGAGGAGCGTTGAAGCAGGTAGACTGGTGCAGAGTGCAGACCAGTGTGCTGCCCAGGGGAGCAGGTAGGGCTGAGGAGATCAGGCCTGCAGGCAGAGGAAGGGGGGGGGGGGGGTCTACAGGCAGAATGTATCATCAAGCAGATGGTGTATAAATAGAAACAGCTGATTAATATGCATTTTAATCTGCCCGAGATCGATCCACCACTGTCACTTAGTTACAGTGTTACAGCGTTTATAAAAGGGACCTGGAACTGAGAAAGAAGAAGAAGAAGAAAAAAAAGATTTTAACCTTGTCTTTGGTCAGTAATGATGATGTACGGCAGGTCCAAAGACGTTATCACTTTCAAACACTGAAAGTCAGCTGAAAAACAAGCAAATCTGTTTTCACCTGCCTATCTGTTTTCACCGCCTTTGGAGCAGTTATTTTGCAACTCCAAAATAATTTGCATATCCCTGTCCATATTCAGATACGCCAATAAATGAAGGCAGTTTGGTGAATTTCTAGTGAAATGTCAGTGTCTGTGCGCTGAGTATCTGATCCCTCTTTGGATTCTGGCATAAAAATATAAGGCTAGATGTGTGTACGCTCCATAGATGTGTGTATCTGGGAAAAAGTTGTATATTACATGGTCATTCATGTTTGTGAGAGACAAGACTGCAAATCATCCTAAACGTGAAACATAGAAAGATATCTGAGGTATTTCTCATGAAATCAAAGCTTCTGTGTTTAAAACAAGAGAGCAAGGATAATTCTTGTTATTTAACAACGCTAAAGCACCCTTAATTACACATTAATAATGTGGCTTGGCTCAGTGTCTTCCCTCAGGTCTCTGCTATTTTATCTCCTTTTTGTTGTTTGGTTTTTCGATTTTCCCCAATTGTGAAGAAAACCATATTCTATTCTATTCTATTTTGTTCTATTCTAATATAATCAACTCTATTTTGCGTCAATGCACCAAAGACATGGAGAAAGACTTCTGGTCCGTTCTACTCCTCACCTGGAGAAACATGTGTTAGAAGTAAATAATGCAGCAAAACAGTTTAAGACGTCCTACAGCCATTCAGTCTTTCATATCCATAAAGTGGTGGGGGGAAGAGTCAGGATCAAAGCAGCAGAGGCCAAAACAAATATCCTGACCCCCTGCAGTGGGGAAAGCCAATGTTTCCCATGATGCAACTCAGGGGCATTTTTAATTAGAGCCCTTGTGCTTCCCAAAGGCCCTCTGCAAGCATCCAGCCTGGGACACAGGCTCTCTGATATAAGACAAAAGTAGAAAGAGCCAATTAGAGATCACCGAGACAACATCATCATTCAGCTTTGGAAAGCTCCCTCCAAAGACGCAGAGGACATGATGCATGTGTTTTCACAGCTTGGTTTAATACACTAAACTTCATGTGTAAAACTGATGAAGTGTCCCCTTTACACAGCTTCTTCATTTGCAGGTCATAGCTTAAGTAAAATAACATACGCACGCTCACATATTGTAACTGTATATTATTGTAACCCCAAAGAACATGAAAAAATGGGTCTATGTTTATTCATGTGTCTTGCTTGCTTTTATTCTCCAAGGTTATTCAGACATTGGAAGGCAGAGCAGCAGCTTTTGCCCCAATAATAGCGCCAACGCTGACGCACGCCGAGAGGCCAGGTACACACCTGTCTCCTCCAACATGGGCAGGAGGGTTCGTCCTCCTGCCATCTACTGATGACACAATACGTCAGAGATGTGGAAAAGCCAGCTTTTCTCTATCAAACCCCCAACATATGGCCCGGGTGAAGCTTGCCAACATCCCAGGGAAGCCCTTTCCCTTTAGGTCTCACCTCCCAGTTTAACGGTAGCTTGGAAAAACAATTCCACTTGGAAAACTATTAAAACCATCCTGCCTAAATTCCTCAGGATGGACTCCCAACTTCTGGCATTGTTTCATAGCCTCAGGTATGGAGAAAATATGACATGTAGGAAAAGCTTGAAATCCTCACTATTTATTGGAGTTAAAGAGTGAGTATTTAATTAGAAAGTTCCCTTGAGGGGTTTACAAGACACTCCTGCTTTTGTCAGCTCATGGAGTACTTCCCTGAACCCCATTACAGCAGCAGCATAATGAACTTTTATAGGTGTTGCTCTTAAACTCTCTGTGCAGAGTGGGAGTGAACACACACTTACAACACACGCACAGGCACACACACACACACACACACACACCATCATTGCATTTGGCTTGAATCGCCATCTTGCCAGGGGGTAAGCTATAGATTGTGCCAAACAGAAAATAGAACAAAATGGGAATATGCCCATATTAGCACATCCTGGACAGCATACACCATTACTACAGTGGGACAACAATTCCCATTAGGCCTGTATTCCCTTGTCATAGAGGAATATTCTGCTACATCCCGCTCTGTGAGAGCACAGCGGCCGCAGTAATGAGAACAAGGGCCTGTTACAGATTTGCAAGAGCATGGCTGTGCATCATTCCAGCCCGCTCACAGCTCTCTAATGATAAGATAGACGAGCAACTCGTTTCCCTGGTGGTCTCAGACATTCAATGTAACTTGGGGTGAGAGATCCCTTGCTACTCTTAAAATATTTAAACGCGGATGTCTGTGTACCTTAAAAAACAGCATAATGGCTTAATTTGTTGGCTTATTACAGCCATGTGTGCCGAAGGGGGGTTTATGGTGTGCAGTGAAGGAAACACACTGTCTGTGTGCGGTCCTGATGTCTCCTGCAGCCTGTGGGACACGTACCCTACCCCTCTGACGCCATGCTTTCATTGACTGGGAAAAGCCTCTGCAAACTCTTAAATCAGACTATAAAGATATCCAGAGAGGGCGTGCTCGATGGACTGGGTTCCACGCCTGACTCACGTCACTGCATTCATTTGCACCTTTATTTACAATGAGTCACCATTAACAACATGTGTTTACCTATGTAAATAGAGATGTGAGCCGATAAACCCACTCATGTCTCAAGAAAACATGTGCATGAGTGAGATTTTTTCCTCCTGTTGTGCGTTTGGGTGCTCAGTGTCTCATGCGACTGGTTTGCTCAGATTTGAAGAAATTGAAAAACAAACTAGTTAAATCAACGCCGGTTTTTAATCCACCCATGTTCAGCCCAATGTTTAAGGCTCAGTTTGTCCCCTCTCTCAACATGACACCATCAGTGTTAGTATAAGACGACTGATAAATACCCCCAGGTTCTAACCAGGGACAGTGCACCGATGTAAATGTGATCATCCTCTTTTCATGCTGGGTTTTGTTCCTGGTGTAGTGCTTGCCAGTGTGGCAGCCACTAAACAGCAGCCCCAGAGCTGGACAAAAACGTGGGCTTGTCTCACATGATCTGACAAAGGGCTTCCCAAAAGACAACACACCGGGATCAGTTTGCTGCCTGCATACTCCTGAGAACCAAGGTGTGTGTGTGTATGGCACTCAAACACTCATGCATCTTTGATCCTTAAAGGTGCAGGTGGACTCATGGTTCACAGCTTTGATGGAGGGCCACCCGGATCAGAGGAGAGGAGCTTTTGTTGGGAACGACAGCAAACAAAGGAGAAGATTAGTTCAGATGGAGGCGGAATTCCCACACGGATCATTTAAGTATTATGAACTGGGCATCATGAGGATGACAGAATGCATTTCTATACGTTTCATCTCCCTCTGAATTAAGACCGTATTATATGTTTTTTTTCTTCATCCGGAGGGCTCTGGATCTATATTAAGAAAAGGTTTCACAGGATAAATGTGCACATTGATCATTCAAACAGCCATGCTAATGTGAGATTTTATTGGATTGCTATCACAAGTCGAACACCTGCTACAGAACAGGATGATACCTGTTATAAGATGAGACAAAAACACATAGATCACACATTTGATGACTCCAAACTGAGAGTCTGAGCCCACAACACATGATATTATTGCTGCCTAATTGCCACAGGATCTGGCTTAATGTGAATTAAGTTTCCCCGGTGATACTAAGAAAATGACTCCAGGCAAATCATCTGCCAGCATTATATAAAAGAAGAAAAGAAAAAAAACGGAGGTGGATTTCTAAGAACAAGTTACAACAATGACATCATTGTAATAGATATCTTATACAACGGTTTCCATCAGACAGAGAAGTTTTCAGGCTGTTCTGAAATCTTGCCTCGACACTCAAGGCAGCAGCATCTGATTAAACACCTTTCATCACACGCCAAGTTAAGAAATCTCTATTCTTCCTCTTTTGTTCCTTTTACTGAGTCAAATAACATGTTATGGCAAGACGGAGTTCCAGTAGCAGGCTTCAAATGAAGGCAGTTTATTAAGAAGTTCAGTCAGCATCTGTCATGGTGCTGTCATTGCCTTTGAGATAACTGGAGCAAGTTGATTTGCAATGCACGCATGTTCATTATTCCACTCCATCAGCAGATTTCTTTTCTTGTTTACCGAGTGCTGATATAAGCCACGGGGAGGATGGTTAAAAAGAAACATTGTGCACCTCAGCAGATGAGACAGGAGCGACTATTGATTTAGTCTGCACTTCATGATTTGGGCTTGAATCCTTGACATCGCTCTCTCTTTCTTACTTACTCCTTTATAGCAGTGATGTCTGCACACTGATGTCCTTTCAGGTGAACCACTAGAGCATGCTTATGTACTTATGTCCAGCCACTCATAAAATTGAGTATGTGGGAAATGATTTTCTTTATAAATGGGCAGGTCCTACTGATAAAAAACCCCTTCTGCTACAGTCACTCTTTTGTCTATTCATAATCTCAGGTCTATTCACTCCTGGTGTGTTCACAAGAATCTCTAACATTCCCTGTGAAAATATTTGCCTCGTATATGAGGTTGGGGAAACCCGCTTGACATGGAGAGCTGCTAAATAGATGTCCTGCATGAAATGTTTTTCTTCCTCTGCCACATCCCAAAACAATGCCGCGTTGTGCAGTAGCAGAGGGGTGATGGCCCAGGACAAGCTGCTATTCACACACAGCCTAAACCACAATTAAAACACACTTCGGGTTTCAGTTTAGACAGTGATGGTTGACAGACAGCTGAGTATCCCTCAGTGGTTGTTAGCTGATGAAAATAACTGCACCTTTTGACAAAGTGTGCTGGTGTTTATTTTTAAGCTGGGCATAATAGACAAAGTGGAGACAGGCCGGGATATACTTATATAAACTGCTCCGATTTTAAACATCTATTCACAGCATGAGGACAGAAAACATGTTTATCCAGCTCTCTTTGCCTATTAATAGACGGTGTACCAGTTTGTGCCACTAGATGGCAATGTGTCCACAGATAATTTCTTCAGTCCAGACTAAGTGCTCTGACACCTCTCCCTTTCTCTCTCTCTCTCTCTGTTTCTCACATTATTTTCCAGGAGATGATCCAGCATTAATACCCAACAATGGGGAATTTATCAGGAGGATTTTGTTCTCTCGTCTGAGGCAAACAATTATCAGATATGATGGAAAAAAGAACACATTTTGAAACTCATTGTAATCTCTTTTGCTGTGCCTGTCACGCACATGTGCACGCACACACACTATCATTTCACACACACAGATATGTAACTCGTACATAGTGACGCTGGATTGATCCATTGTTTTATGACCTAATTTGTTAGGTAAATGTTGGCAGATGGCAATGCTGTGAATCATTTCATTTTACATATCAGATCGCGGGTTGCCAGACATCTCCATGTGCATGACTTTTATCAGGATGTGTGATAACACCATTTGTTCTTTTCCTGTTATACAATCCCATGATTCTCAGCCACATGTAAATCTCTGCGCTTCTTCATGTCATTATCATTTACTTCCAGGGGGAACATGGAGAACTTTAGCAGCCTTGTTCAAATGTCATCTCCTGAACTTGAAGGTCAGGAGTGTGGGTTATGTGAGTGACATGTCACAACGTTGTATTGGGTGTCTAGCTAAGTGGCGGCCCATTACGCAGCATTATGTTGCTATGACAAAGCGGGAGGCTGAAACCAGTGATCCACTGCACAGCAGACGTGCCCATCCCCCAGCCTCTAAGCTCACAATACAATGTCAATGGGAGATCACAGCTCCTGTGAGATTCTCCTGGCTGCAAATCATACAGTAAGAATGTTTTAAAACGCCCTCGGGCTGTACACTGAAGTAACCCCACTCTAGATTTCCAGCACGCTTGACTTTCCCGGTTTCTATAAACTGAGCTTGAAATCAAGGATATATTCAGCAGAAACAGTTAGGAGATTACATATGCATTTCTTTTAGGGTTGGATGCTTTTGAGTCGACCATTTGCCCACCAAAGGAAATCCTGAACACGTTATGGCACAATCACATGGTACATCAAAGTGGAACGATTTATTATCACTATAAGATAAAAAGCCTTTTTAACTCCAAACCTCAAGCAATTGAATAACATTACTAATCAAATTGTCTGTGATACCAGGCAGGTGAATATCACCTGAATATTTATCACTGCATAAGATCTCAAGATAGCAGCTCATACAACAGTCTCTATGGCAACACAGCTTAAACATTTTAGATCAAGACAACCAGTCAACCACAGCACTGTGATACACTGCTAGACCAGGAGTACATGGTGTGAGAAAACTCCCCCAGAGAAGTGCTCTGGTTTTTAAGACTAATGCGTGCACGATCAATTGTAAATTTGGTGTATGGTCCAGGGCGTGTTCCCTCTTTGCCTCCTGTGTGTTCAAGACAGACTCCAGCAGACCTAATTTTGTTACAAAGCAGGTAAAAATAACGAATAGATGGATTGTACATTTAGACATATAGATATTCCCCCTCATCTAACTCTTCTACAGTACACACTGTTATTTTAATGTCTGCTTTTGTCGCATTTAACTAAGCTAATGAAAGGTTTAAAAGAATCTGATACACTAAGCGAGCTATTTCTGACACTGTGCAATCAAAAGCTTTAAATGTCACTGTAAGAAAAAAGCATTGTAAAGGCAGCTGCCATTGTGCTAGAGGGGAAGGCAAGTCTGTTGGATCCCCAGGTCACCAACCCTTGACCTTTGTCCCCGACCCTTGAATCTCTGACATCTGTCTGCTTTTCCCGCCTTCCCTCTTCTCTCCCTCCCCCTGTTCTGTCAAAGGAATTTGATTGTGGCTGGGGGAGGAATGTGGCTTCCTAAAGTGACGTGTTTAAAACACTCAGGCGCCTTTGAGAAAATGATAACCGCTCCCTGAGCAAGTGCCTTATTTAAACCGGATGTTTGTAGCAGATCATATATAGCGCACAGCTCTTTGAACCTCCAGTACAACTGCTACTTGTGGAGACAAAGCATGCGCACCAGAAAGATAGATTTTTTTTTTTTTACTGGTTTATTCCGCTTTGCTCTGTCTGGAAACTAGGCTATGACATAACAGCGTACCACAGAAAAACCTGCATTTCTAACCAGGGTGGATGGCTGCAGAGGGGGAGGGGAGAAAGACAGTGGGGGCGATGTTGTACAGTGAGTACACAAGGCTTGCTTTTTCTCTCTTATGCCACAAGCTTGTATGTGCACACAGACATGGACTCCCACACACACACACACACACACACACACACACACACACACACACACACACACACACATACCCACACACGCACATTGACACACAAAGAGAGAAGCCTTTTCCTCCAGACTGGCTGTGGCAGCCCAACCCCCATGCCCCTATTCTCTTTACACTGTAAATAAAGCAGCAGGGCTTAGGGGACTAAATCCAATATGTCAATGGACACCAGTGCACAATGAGGAATAGATATCCAAGTGGATATTCCCCCTGCTACAGGCTGAGCTTTCCACATGCTTCCCCAGCCTGATAACGACACAACAAGAGTCGTGTGACTGGCGGAGCCCATCCCCCACCCATACATATTACCATTGCGCCTCAGTGCTGTCTAGAAAGGTCATGTGACCCTCATCAGTTTCCAGGGTTGGGGGAGGGGAGGCAGATTGAACCTGTTCTTTGTTAGGAGGTCAGCCCCAGCTCTATGGCAGGAAACGCTGCTACCGCACTGCACGTAGTAGAGGCGCAGCAGGCAGCGGGGAGGGTGTAGAGGCGACGAGCTTGTGCCTACTGAGCATTCAGAGGCAGCCAGAGCATGGCTCACGCTGTGCCTCACAAATGCTGCTCCAGTGGGTTTAAAATGGCATGAGGCTGATGTAAGAGAAAGAAAAAGCAGTGAACCACTTCTGCGTGCGTCTGAATACAGTTGATACAAGCGTGACAATGTGTGAGGGGTGGTAGCTCAAAAGCTTATAGCTGAAGGGACAAAAAAACGCATTTGTTTTGTAGTATCAATTTAAATTAATGAGAAGGGGTAGCCTTCAGAGGAAGCAGGACCAACAATGACCTATCTATCTATCTATCTATCTATCTATCTATCTATCTATCTATCTATCTATCTATCTATCTATCTATCTATCTATCTATCTATCTATCTATCTATCTATCTATCTATCTATCTATCTATCTATCTATCTATCTATCTATCTATCTGTCTGTCTGTCTGTCTGTCTGTCTGTCTGTCTGTCTGTCTGTCTGTCTGTCTGTCTGTCTGTCTGTCTGTCTATCTATCTATCTATCTATCTATCTATCTATCTATCTATCTATCTATCTATCTTTAGCTAAAAAGCTGCTCTATATATCTCCACTATTTGTAAATGATGTCAGTTGTCAGACTGTGCTTCAGACAGTCTACAGCAGCATGGTTGAGACAAAGTGAGACAAAGGTTACCCAGACAGAAGGTTTCTTTGACAAATGCTTTGTACCCTATTACAGTGAAATATAGTGGTACTGTATCTGCTAGATAGGAGATAATAAAGTCTTTCAGTCGGATCATCAGTGTCATACAGTTTTCTCCGCCCATGTTTATCGAACGGATCCTATTTCCCTATCACAGTAACGATGTAATGTTGGATGTAATATCCTCCAGGATTGCTTCAAGATCATTGCATACAACATGTGAAATTATCACCATTAATGCCTGAAAATAGTATTGTGAGGGGTCATATTTGAATAGAGAGCTTGATATATGACAGGGGAAAGTTTCTAATTTGTCATTTTCTGGGAATGAGATGTCACACTTTCTCACTGTCATCCATATAACAAGGACTCTGAAAGTATTTTTCTTTTTTGACAGGCTGTAGACTGAACATTTATTGGCTGTCATGAAATATGGATTGCTCTGGAGAGAGGCTGACTGACATCAGCATGCTGATGTTAACTGAGTGTTTGTTTGTTATCACCCATTCGGAATAAAATCACTGAAATAGTCAGAATTTCTGGATGTATCTCCCTTCTGTGCCTACTATGTTAGATATCAGATAAAAAAAAGGGAACAGACCTGTCATGATAGTCCCTGCATGGGCAAAACCTTAAGGTGGATACATTTGTTAGAACAAATTACATAAAGGAGTTTCGCAATCAAACGCTGAACCCCAAATTCCTCGATCTTAGACCTAGAACAGATGGCTCTGTACTACAGTCTATGTAGCTTAAGGCTAAACTTGATTCAATGTATTCTACCCTGTCACAAAGAATCCATCCATCATCTTATGTGCTTTGTACATTAACAGTGTCACGGGGGTCTGGAGCTGGAGCATATCTTCAGCTCACATAAGGCAAAGGCAATACACCCTTGACAGGTCACCAATCCATTGTAGAGCACACAAACCATTCACTCACATTAACACCTACAGGCAATGTTAGCATTTCCAACCAGCCTAAATATGCATGTTTTTGACCTGTAGAAAAAACCCTTTGTACACACAAGGGGGAGTTCCACACAAAACATTCCTTGATACGACCAGCATTCGAGCCAGGGACCTTTCTCTTACTAAAGTAGCTAAACTGACCTTTGACCCACTTTTAAATTTTAGATCTTCATAAGAAATGAAAGGCAAAAAAATCAAGTATCTGACTCCTGTCTCCTCACTGTCACAAATGATGCTCATTGTTTAATTACTAACACAATATGCATGGTGGTCACTAATGAGATTGAAGTTACCACATGTACCAATGATTTAAAGGCTTTCATCAGGTTCTCCTACAGAGTAGTATTGTTTTTTGTTTTGTTTTTAATTTTCAAATTCTACATTGCACAATGTAATCTCTGCAGACAGTACATTGAATAGTGCTGTCTACTCACAACTACAAGAATCTCTCTGGGTTAAATCCTGGGTGGACCAAGGGCCTAATCAGTTATCTTCCCCAGTCAAAAGAAATACATGTTTAGGGTGATTGGGGACTCTAATTACCCCTAGATTTGAGTGGTGGGGACTGTGATGGACTGAGGAGCCATCTACGATATATTCCCTACATTTGCACTATGTGCACTGGGGATAGACATCAGCAGACATCCCCGACGCCATTGGGTGCAAAGTGGGTAAAATAATGGATAGATGAACAACAATACGTTATTAATTGAACCAGATGGTTCATTTTCAGTTCATTAACTGCTAAATTACATTTTTTCCTGTTATATCTCAATAATGTCTTTCAACCTCTCCTCATTAACAGGCAAAACACATGGATAGGCTTATCAAATCCTATGTCCGCATGAAAGGCTGATAAATCCTAACCCAAAGCAGCCTGCGCATACACATCACAAGATTCAAGACTTTTATTATTCGTCATGCGCAAATGTACAAAACACTGGCAGTAAATAAGAATTGTGATCTGCCCATCTGTGCAAAACAAGGAGCAGAAATGAAACAAGAATATTAAAAATCTATCAATATGCATACATATTTTAAAAATTACAAACTACATACTGTATTATCATGTATTATGTATATACACGATCAATTATCTATACACACCTTTAATTAATCTATTCATGTTATGATCACACCTATCTGTCAATATTACAATATATTACTACTATGTACATTTATTTATTTATTTACATTTTTAGTGTAATACTATCAACACAACCCTTGAAACAAATAACCAGAAATACACTGAAACTCATGCTCTACAAAAGATAGAACATAATACAACTGCAGCTGCTGGAGCACGTTGTGAATGTGGCACGGAATATAACGTGCGCACGTACTGCCGTGTGTACGGTAACCGAAGGAATGTGTCACACCAGTGTAGAGCCGTAATGATGTCAACTTGTTATTTACTTTCCAAATCTGAATGACTGAGCAAGGCGAAAGGAGAATTAATCAACCGCTGTGTGACCAGGCAGGCGAAAAAGAGAGAGCGAGAGGAGTGTGGGGGAGGGGAAGGCAGCTTCTCACACAGGCCAGATAGGCAACACAGCTCGACTGTAGCCTAACCACAAAATATCACCATATTAAAACGCTAAAGTACGCATTTATAGACGCCTATTTAACATAAAACTGTACAGCCAAGTGTGTATTTACGGTCATTTAAGCGTACGCCCTGTTCCATTTTGAGCGCACGTGAGAGATATAGGTGTACAGTAGCAGTAACAAAAATGTGTTGACGACAGCCATGAGCCGTTGAAGCTCGGTGACGACGTGTACGTGGACGTTTATCTTAAGGTGTAAGATGCACCCCACCTTCAGAGATAGCCAGCTCACACACTGACAGGTCAGCAGCATGCAGCCGAGCTAATTAGGCCAGTGAAAGAATGTGGAACTATTAGTGAGCTAATTAATTATCTTATATACACACGGCGGTGGTTTCATTTATTCAGGTTTAAGGTCAGTTAGCCTTCACCTCCACCCCCCACATACATCTCTCTCTCCTTCCCTCCCTCCTCCTCCTCCACCTTCCCCATCTCTCTCCCTTTTCTCTGTGCCGATCAGCGCCTGCTGCTGTCTCTTTATGTTACTGTTCTCGGTGAACAGAGAAACTCCACAGAGTACCCTGCAGCCTCTCAGCCACAGAAACTCGGCTTCCCTCCCTCCTCCTCCACCTCCTCCTCTTCTCTCTTTTCTTTTCCACTTTAACGCCAGTTGCGAGCGACTACGCTTTGTTAGCCCCTCATCGAGTTAGCCCCACATACGCACGAAAAAGGGAACTTGAAATATGACGGTGAGCAGTATGGGAGGAAAGTGGCTGAAGCTAGCTTGCTGAAGTTGGAGGTTCTCCTTGTGGAAGAGGACACCACGAGTTCACTCTCACAATAAAAGGTAAGCCCGGGAGAGGGGGAAAAAAACAACAACAAAAGAGAAAGTCGACTGGCATGTTTTTCCATTTCATTCCGGCTGATCTGCGTTAACGTGTGGGTTGTATACGAGCGGGATAATGACTTATTATGGCGTTGATTGTGAGGTTTGCCGGCACATAGCTTAGTCACCCCCTTAACTCCACACGTGTGTTGAAATTCCTGCTGGTGTCTTTTTAATTTTCTTCCCCTCTCTGCTGATTAGTTCGCCAAACAACCTACTTTTCTGGTGGTGTTTTTACCTCACATTTACACCACACAACACTGAGCTGTGGATCACTTATAATTTTCAAGTTTTACAGGCTGATACTGTCCCATTTTGGCGAATTATTCGTATTTCTTCGCACTCAGTAGTTATATCGATGAAGCTTCAGCACATGTGGTTGCACCAGTGTAGCTTGAGTGGGTAAGTGTAAGCTGAAATGTGAGTTATACACATTTATAATGCCATGCAGCCTTAGGAACCCCCTGAGTGGGGGGTGGGGGCATTGAACTGTACTAGACATTGCCACCAGTTTTCAAGGGACAGTTCATGTTACTGTACTGCTACAGTGTTAAGCTGTTTCCTCATTCTTTGCCAGCTGTAAATGCCCTTAAACCACAACAGACACCCAAAAGCAACCCTACTAAATATGAAGCCTAGTAAACTCACATTTCCCCCAGCACATTCAATGAAATCTCTTTTTTTAATAGACGTAAATAAATGTTGCTCGACCCACATTTTTGTTCTTATTTTCAAACTCTGCAGTTCAAGGACTGATGGGGAAAGAGCATGTACAGGCACAGTTAACATGTCTTACCCAACCTCTGAGCATCAAAGTGTTCATTATCTCCATTAAACCGGGACATGAGAAGGATCAGGATGGCAATGACAGCTAATAGGCATTTGTATGAGAGCTGTCTTAACTTGATTCCACTTTAACAGCCCAAATAATTGATGCCAAAGTGATGCCCCCATTTTCTAGCTCTGACCTAGTGGCTGCTGTTGTTTATTCTCAATATCAAGTCAGTGTTGTTGGGCTTCAGAAAGCAGATGGAGGCATTTTCTCAAAGAAATTGCACTGGCGAAGATGTCCTTGGCAAGAATAGACTGAGTGGATTGGATTTTGGGAGCGTTTGGCTGTTTCCACCAACTTTGGGTGTATTAACTGTGCAATGATTAATAACCAACTTCTAAATGCATTGCTAAATTTTGAGTGCAGCCCAAAATGGCTCATCCAAAATTACAGTGTTGAATTTCGTCAGTGTCCACAAAATGCCCCACAACGCATCTTTTCAGACACTTTAGTGCCATGGTCGATTAGTGGACGGATTGTGAAGTCAGAGTTATAATAAGCATAATTTCCATTTTGATGGATTGCATAACCAATGGTGGATCGAAATGGCAGAATTAGGAATTAGTTCACACTTTGTTTGCCTATTTTAAGGGGTAATAATTTGCTCAATTTAAAGACTTTCTAGGTTAAAAGATGATTCTTTTCCCACAGTTTCTGAAAGTTCTCTTCCAATTTTTCTCTTGTGGAGTGTCAAAGGAACTGACTTTGCTTCCTACTCTTCTTACTTTATTGGTGATTAGCCTACAGCCAGTTTTTACTCCAGTTTAAAACCTTGGACACCAATGCAGTGTTATGCACGCCCCCCCAACTTCTACTGGAACAATGCGACGTGTGGCCTGGTTTATGAACTCCAGATGAGCTTATGGAAATGCACATTATTCATCTTTATATTCATAATTTCCTTTTTTGTAATATCTCAAAATGTTGCTTGACAGTTGGCTGTAAACTTAAGATATATTGAGCATACATTGTTCAAGATGATGTGCAAATGAACACACTGTAGAGCTATATATTTTAAGTGAATGCCACACTTAAGTTGCACATTTGAAATGGTGAATGAAATACCTAAATGTGGGATATGTTTCATAACATTGACACATATTTTGACTAAAGATTTGTGTTAACATTGTGATTTTGGTTTCAACCATATTGCCTTGCCACCAGTGTTTACCTCTGAGCAGAGTCAAGACTTGCAGCCAACTCTTAATTGCAGTGGTTAGAGAAACAGGTTTAGTGCTACCCATTTAAAGAACAAAAGGAGTTTTATAGCATCTTAATTACATGTTTCAGGCCCCTTTAGCTTTTCCATTTATTGATCCCTAAATATGTTAGTGTCAGTGGCTTACTACCTCATTACTCCCCCCCGTTGATAACTGTGGAAGATGGTCCTTTTTTTCACTATTGGGTAATGTCTAATTTTTGTTCTGCTTTGTAGACTTAAGGTTATTTCTCTGCTAACATTTTAGTGTTCCTGTTGGTGGACACAGATGCCTTTGTACAGAGTCCCCAGAGCACTCAAATGACTAATGCTGGCCTGCAGGTTATTGTCTGTATCCTTCTTCTTCAGTGGTGAGCTGTGAGATGAGACTTATTGTTTGGTTTTAGAGCTTTAATGTGGTCCATGGCCCTAGAAAAATGGGTGGGCCACAACATGTGAAGAATAGTTGCTCGCTCATCAGATGGTTGGTAGTTGGCCTTCATTTCTCTTTTAATACAATTCAGATAAGACCTTTAAATGTTATTTCTAAAGACTCTCAGGCATAGAATAGACAACAGCAAAGTGAAGGCACATCGACTATGTATTCAAAACAGAAACCTATCCTCTGCTCATAAGTAGGGCAAGGAAGTCCCCGAGAAAGCCCATGTCAGCCTTGTGGTGCTGTAAAGCTCTGTATCGGGCTGTCCAAATATTTCTGTAGCAGTATTTATTTATGATAGACCAAGGGGGGAGGTGAGCCATTCTCTCCCTTCAAGAGAGACATACAGCGAGGATGGGCCACAAGCCAACTGGCAGACTAGTGGTTACTCTGAAATAACGCCCATACAAGTACTGGCTAGTTCAAGGCTGTAGTTATTTATTTAGATTTATTTTGGATTTGTTTAGCACGTGAGCTCGTGTCTATTTAAATTTCATTTAAACTGGGAGGAAACCACATGCCTTTGAGGGTGTGCTAAATGTTCAACTGTTGTCTGTTGTTGGCTAATCGGCATCTATTTCCATTGTCTGAGACCATCATTGGTAATGGTTCAGTGTCTTTAAAAGACTAGATATGCATTCTTAATGGAACTGTTCAGTATGTGATAGTCTGAGGTTTTGCTCTGTCAATGGACGCTCAAAACTCCTTGTTAGTACAAATAGATAAACATATTTTATGACTGACAGGAAGTAGCGCGCATGAAAATGAAGGAGGGATGTATTTGTGGAAGTTGCGCAAGCACACATGCCAGAGTAAGGAACGTTTTTATTGACGGGAATATTTTTTACTCAGCCCCTCCTGATTCAGCGGTTGATAATGCAGTTGTTCATCTTTTGCGCCGATGATTCAGTCTGAAGACATACAAGTCATGAAAGTGCCCCATTTGCTAGGCGCCCAGTGTAGTCAATGGAGAAAATGATTGGTTCTTTCTGGAAACAGCTCTGTAGGACCACTCTGTCCTCCTTGAATTCCTTTTCCACAGCGCTTTAATACATTTGTAGACATTGCCAGAGATTCTGCAGTGGCATGTGGCTGGATCAAAATTCTGAGGCATTGTGTGGAGAGAAAATACAAAGTCAGAAACGGGTTGCTATTTTAAACTTTAAGTACATCCTGACATTTGGCGAAATGATGTTTACATGCACGCAACAGACACTGAAGTGGAACGTCATTGATTATTTAAACCCACCAACAAGATCTAAGGATAATTAATGGTCCAGTGTTCACAAACATGTTCCCAGTCCTGGTTCATGAGTGTGTTATTGCAGTAAAGCAACCATCCTTCGTAGAAGTCCTGTGCTCCTTCAGATGTGTCAAAAACCATTATCTCAGAGACTACCGCTGTATCTCTCGCCAAAGCCACCAGTTTCATTTTTAGCACAGTAAAATACAGTTCAGTCAAACGCACCAGATGCAAATAAAATCACCGAAACCTTCCTGGTTAGCTTTTCTTCTCACTGACATTGATCTGGTCGAAATATATCCTTTATTCACTAAGTAAGTAATACCAGGTTAGAAGAAATAGGAGGTGCAGACACTGGAGAAACTGTAGGGGCGGGAAACCACCCCCAAATACCAGAATTACAAAACTGATGCCAACCCAAAGATCCAATATCCGAATAATTGAATGTACAGTTGTTTTTCTGTCCTTTTTTGTTGTATTAACACAATGAAGTACATTGATATCCCTAGACAGGATAGTACTAGGTGTATTACTCATTGTTATTTGTTGTGCAGGATGTCAACTCTCTTTCCACACCTTCAAAGGGGGCTGTAAGGGTGCCAGCTGGCGTATTTATATACCACTATTCAGTCAGATACTCTCATCTTAAATATGGCATACCTTCTCAGTTCGATAACATTGCCCGGTTTAGTGTGCACTAGTGCTGCGTTATCAAGATCACCCCTCTATAAAGAGCACGGCGTAAATGGAGATTATTCATACCATAAACTTGGAGGCGCTGTAAAAGGAAACTGCAGTTCTTTCTGGTGGGCTTTTGAAAGCCCACGGCGCCAACGCAATCCGCTCTCTATCTTGCAAGACACAGGCTCTCAGTTGAGAGCACACGTATTCCTCTTCATATAGACGGTGGTGGGAATGACACATACCAGTGGCCTTGTTCTCTTATCCTCGTGCTTGCATTTGGAAAATGGTCGTAAAATGAGCACACAATTTGCAACTCAATATTGTACATTTTATACAATTAACACAATGGGCTGCCATGACATGAACGAGTCCAGGGTTGTGTCGCTTCAAGCATCTTTGTCGTTAAATGGCACGTTGGTATGTGTGGTATTGTTATGTCTATGGCTATATGGCAAGAGTGTTTTGGTGAGGGAGAGTCTAGCCTTGAGCACACTGCTGCAGAAATGAAACGTCCGTCTGGTAAATGCTAGTGAAAGTTTTGTGTTTGTGGCATTGGGGTTGTTTTTAAATTTCTTCCTCGCTTACCGAAACTCGTCAAAACCACAGTCTGGTTCTACCTGTGATAACGCACACATGTACCGAAAAGACCAGCATCGACTGTGGTGCAGGGTCTCATCCAGAAATCACATTTACTCACTCATTCATGTACATATGCAGAGCGAGAGGGGCGAGTGCACTCTTGATTTCTTTTCTCACTACACAAAGGAATCATTTTGAGAAATGTGCAAGCTTTCCTTCCACGTGATGCTTGCTTTGCAGGATGGGTGCAGCGCAAGGACACACGCTCACACACACACACACACACACACACACACACACACACACACACACACACACACACACACACACACACACACACACACGGACAAGCTCCGAGGGGAAATCTTCGGTGTGTAGTATTAGCACTGTGCAGTGTAAATGCTAGGTAAACAGTCAAAGAATGGGCCCCGAACGAAGATCGGTTTCAGCTCACTTTGTGCGCCTTGTTTATTTGACCCTAATGTCAGAGAGAAGGAAAGCTCAAGGAGAGCGGGGCGGGAGGGGGGGGGGGGGTATTTAGGGTGGCATGAGCAGCTGTTGACAGAGAAGCAAGATCCTCCGGTCACCATAGCAACACTTGTATTGCCCACACTGCTGTGTCTCTGTGTTTACAGCTTATTTGTGCAATCCTCATCTCGCCGGGAAAAAAAAAAAAGAATAGCAAGGCTGAGGGCTCTGTTGACTATTACAGTGTCAAGGGCATGCAGCGTTTTTCTCTCGCTGCTGAATGAACGAAATGAAAAAATATACATTGTTATTCGCCGGATAATATAGCACTTCTACCTCCTTCTGCCTCTGATAAATTGAATGTTTTGGCTCTTATCGATAATTTGTTTTTGATGTAAAGTGTGTTGAATTTGCTCTGGGTCTGACGTGTAATACACAGGAAGTGGTCTCCTTATCGATATGCGACATTAACGTATAGAGAATGCTCTGGCCTAGATTTGATGCCACCTCGTCGTACACTTGTATCATGATTGCATGAATTATATAAAACAGGGTGTGCTCAATTGTTGTCAAATGAAGCAATGAACCATTTGTGTACAATATACGTAGCAGTACTATGACTGCATGGAGAAGAGTAGTGATTGAAGGGTCTCTGATGTTTAAGCGTGAAGTCGCCCTTCATGATGAACGCGTATGAAACCGTTTTTTGCAGCTGCTTTGTTCTTTTGAAGGAGTATTCGGGAAGATGGAGGTTCTACTTTGTGTTCGCTGCCTGTGTGCTGTGCCGAGCATCAAAAGAGCTTACTGTGTCCCGCAATCTCTTCCACACAACATATTTACTCGACTCCCACCCCCACACAGCCGTATACACACGCATGCCCTACAGCGGCTGGTTCCTTGTGTGCTTACATGCACATATGAAATCAGGTTACGTGGAGAAACCAGATTAATGCAGAGAATCAAAGTGTTAACATGCCCCGCGATAACCTGGTTACTGTAAGAGCTGTCTGTACATGTAACTGGCAACTAATCAGATTTTGTTTCATTTCCTGTGTGGGATCTTTTAACCTTTAAGACCGTAAGTTGAATGCAACAAGTCCTAATTCTCGCAAGAAAAAATGGGTCATCTGTCTCTGCCAAAACATGCAGTGTCTCCAAAATAATCTCTTAAAGCTGATGATTTAATGTCCGATTTATCTTTTAAAGAGTAACTCCCTTTAGCTCGAGCAGCACCGTGCTACTGCACATGTATAAAAACATTGTAGAAAGTCTTATTGGCTTTTGGGGGAGCCGCACTGCTCTCATAAATTGGAAAATTAACAGTGTCGAAGATCTGCATGGTTATATACTGCCAAGAACTCTAGGAAGACCAGTTGGATAACACATTGATTAGTGTTGCGGCTTATTAGACGCTTCAGCGCTGCACACCGGTTAATAACGCTGTTGTGAGAGGCGGCAGTGTAAAGCGTCTCATTTGCACAAATTAAAATTTAATTTCAGACGTAGGCTCGTCTCATATTTAATCGTTTTGGATCGAGGAAAGCACCACGGCGAGTAATGTTCTGTCCTTTTGTTCCCTTTGTGTTTTTTCTGCAAAGGAACAGAAAGATTGGACTGTCTGACAATGGCTCTTTTGTTTCCACCGCGTCGATATATTTGGTAGCGCTCTTTGGTTCCGTCCACATCAGTCGGGGTGGGAGGTGGGGGGGGGTTGGGGAAGGGACCCAAGGGGTGTCGTCCTGAAACAGCGTTCGACTCGCTGAGATCGTCCGATTCCTCCCAGAAAATACCAAACGACACCAACAGGCGAGTGGGAGTTGTCATTTTTATTTGATGCTAATGGGTTCAGCGCCGGGGTGGATCTCAGGTCCTGACACTCCTGATTAGGAGCCATCGTGATGAATCCTCTCAGTAAACCTTGCTGTCTGTCACCATCCCCCAGCATTTATTCCCCCCGGGGCGCCTGAGAATGCGCTCCCCGGCTACAGAACGAGACGAATGCACCCTCAACACTGACACGGCTAACGCCAGACACCGGCTCCCCTGTCGGTTGTGTGCTTAATAGTATTAGAGCATGTTTGTGGTATCAGTAGCACGTGCCACTGCGTTACCCTGATGACCCCTTTCTTTGTTAATCCCCGAGCGTAGTCCCGAGCAGCTACTGTACGAGCGTGTGCGCGCACGCCAGAGGTTTTCATTCAGACCCGATCCACTTAGCGGTTCATTTCACTCTGACTCGCTCCTCAAAGGAGTGTTAATCAGTGGGTGGGGTCTTTCCTTGGAATGATCCGCCGCGCTGTTGCCTCTCCCTGGGCACATGGTCGGCCACCTCTGGTAAACATTAAAAGTACTACCACCCATAGGAAGCGTGGGAGAAGTGTTTCCCCTGGAGACCGGAGGCGTCCTTCCCCCCCCCTCCCCCTCCCCCTCCCCCTCCCCGTCCTCACCCCCACCCCCACCCCCACCCCCACCGCTAGCCGACCTACATCCACCGTCGCTAAGTGACTCGTTGGGAGAGGCAAAGAATAATGCACAAATGGTTGTTGTGATTACCTGTGTGGAGATCATTATTTATCACGCTGCTCCCATTCCTCCTCCACCACCACCACCACCCCCTCTCCACTGCTGATTCCCCTCCCCCACTCGGTGTCTCGCTCCCCTCCCCCCCTCCAAGACTGCAGCCCAACCAGAAGCTTCAAAGGCGGGTTTTACTCAGCAGAGCAGTTCAAGAGAAAATGGCTGCTGTTTCCAGGTCTTGTTTGCACATCTGTCAGGGGTGACTGTTCAGGAGAAAATGGGGTCCCGGGTGTGCTGGTTTTCAACATCATTCTTCTCAAAACCCGCATGTATAGGAGATGGCTGGTTGTGTTGTTCGATTGCTCTATTATTCCTGCGTCGGGATGTTTGTGTTCGGAAGCGTTTTATGCATACTGCTGATGGATACATCCGTTTACACAAGTCTTATTTGTAGTGCTGATGGAGGAATTGCGGCTTTGTTTCAGCCATGGCTGCTGGATCTAAAATTACTACAAACTGTCTCAAAATGATGAATTCATAGTCTGTATTTTCATACAGAGCCGTCGTTTGTCTGTGTAATACAGTATGGGATATGTCTGGTGAGATGTGTGATTCTCTCATATTAGCTATGAGAAACACTCAGATTTGTGTATTCTGTGTTCCAAGCCTATGTGTACTGTTGCCTTGTGCTGCTACCTTATGTTATCGACCTTGCCAAAGCAAATTCTTCATAGCTGCATGACTAAGTTGTGTAACTGCCCGGACCGTAAATCTGTTTCTGATGAGAAGGGGGGGGGGAAAAAAAGGTTAATGTCCAAGGCAGTTTACAATGAATTCATGTTTTGTCTCTTTTATCCGTAGCCAGTGCCACACAGTGCATTAAACGCCATTTGTCCTCATCTGACTCCGAATGATGGATTTCCAGGCATTTAGTGCTTGCGAGCAGTGTGTTGGGCCAAAAGCGGCCGCCTTGTGTCATTTTCTACCCTGGCAGCACCCGGACGCAGCACAGCACAGCCACCGCTAGCGGCCTGGCGTGGCCGGCCGGCCGGGGGAAAGGAGAAAAAACGCACTTCACAAAACGTTCCAGCTGTTGTTGCGTAAGACGGGAGTCCATGCAGAATTCGGACGCGATCCGGAAAATGTCCCTGAAGCACGTGGCCGCCCCGGGCGCGCGAGGGTGAGGCCCCTCGTTACAATGCAGGATAAAGGTCTGGCAGGCCGGCGCTGTCGTTGACTCCGTGTCAGGTAACTGCCGTAGCGGTGCAGTAAACATCCCCGAGCTTCACCCCAATGACCCCGGTGGCCACGGCAGGGGAGCTCATCGTTGACTTTAGGCCTCCGTCTGTGCGCGCGCCGTCCGTCGCCTCCGTCTCCGCGCCGTCTTCTGCTCGCGTTCGGAGTAGTCGGAGGCCACGCGACATCGCTCGCCGGAAGCGAAGTGCATCTCGGTGCTCGCGCCCTGGGAACGTGCGAGGGACGACGGCCCGTCACGCCAAGAAACGATTGCTCACTCCTGGGTGTTGTCGTCATGTGACATCTTATTACGACATGCGCGTGGGGGGAGAAGGTCGAGAGCGGTCCGACGATTCCATATAACACCGACAGTGGGTTCTGGGAACGGTGGTTTGCGTGCAGCGGCGGTCTCCGTCAGATACGTGCCGAGAGAGAAGCGGGCCGGTGCTGGAGACGTGGCGCGGAGCGTGACGGGGCGACCGCATTGTTGGAAGCCGGCGGGCGAGTTCTCTCAGATGAATCATCGATTGACACATCCCGCTACAACAGTGGCACCGAGGAGAAGCGCAGCGTGGAAACGGCGCGTTGGCCGCCTCGTCGGCGCACCTCCCGTAACCCCCGACGTGCACCGCGTTGGCTCTCGTCAGTGGACGGTTATGACTTGACCCCTGTGTGTGAACCTTCGCCAGCATGTGCGTGTCCGTGGCACGGCCTCGCAGAGGTGTCGGTCCAGTGTGGGACGCTGTGGGCCGGTCTTGCCTTGCACCAGGACGTATCCGTTACATCGCGTCGATATTTCAGCGTTACGCGCGCACCTCTCGGTGTGACACGGACGCAAACCCCGTAGCCCGCGCAGCCGCCGGGCTGCAGCATCACGCCGTGTTCCACAGCCATAATTGCGGATGTGTGGTTTCACGTCTGAGCGTAAATATTTTGCCTGCCGAGTGCATGTCCTGCCCCTACGCGGTGATTTCTGCACCGTAAGCGACTGCTTTTTTTCTCTCTCTCTCTCTGACATTTTTTCTTCTCCCTTTCAGAGCACAGGCCCTTCAGTCAGGTCGGCCTTTTTTGTTTTTTTTCTCTCTCTCTCTCTCTCTCTCTCTCTTGCCTGGCTTACCGGATGGCTCGCTGTCTGGTTAAAAAGGAGGCTTGAGGCAGGCAGTGTAATGGGGTGGCATGGCGGGCCCATCCGCCAGAGGGATTACTCCGTCTGCCCTGCCACTGACGGTACATGAGCCCCCTTCCAGGCCGCCCGCTAATTACCTTTCCAGTCGTTTGGTATTTAGACGCGGCGGCCCTGGGAGCAGTGGCCGCCCCGCTCTGATGTGGGCTCCCCCTTCCCATGCGAGCGAGTGTGCGAAAGCCGAGCAGAAACGCGGTGGCAGTGGTCAAGTCGTGCCACGGCGGCCGAGGTAATGTTGTTGTGTTTACTGACAAAGGAGCAGAACAACATGCTGTCGCCCTCTCTGCGATGAAAACACAGGCCGAGGACGCGTTTTCAGCGATTAGTTCTGTCCGTTTTTTTCCTCTTCTCAGTTTTCTTTCTTCAGCTTACGGACACAGTTCCACCTATTGTGCCAACGTGAAGCCATTTTGCTCTTGGCGGGAAAAAAAATGCTCATTCGTGCATATTTCTTGTACCTCAAAAGAGGCCTCACAACACCAGCATGGGCATGGGAGTTTACACAAAACAACCCGTTCGGCCTGTAGTGTTTGTTAAACCATGGATGCGAGCGTACTGGTAAGGTTACACGTGTTTGGACCAGATTGTTTTTGCTCAGGACCCGTCTGACGCCCTCCGGACTGAGCCGCTTCCCTGTTTGCACTTTCAAAGCGTTCGCAGCCGAGATTCGGGCCTATGAGCGTGAATTTTGAGTGGCCTCGAACACAAGCGTGGATTTTGTGGCTTGTCCAGCGTCTATCCGGAACATGCGGCTCAGCAGAGAGGACTGTGGGCATCCTGCCAGCGGCTTCAATCATTAGGTTAAGTGACCGTTCTCTTGTTTTTTAGGATACACCAACTTATTCGGGCCCTGGAATCCAGCACAGGCTAGGCGGTAGTATCAGTGAATATAAAAATAGCTGTTTGTTTACAAGAAAACTCCACAGGGCACCTTTTAATAGCTCCTCTTCCCGTTTTGTGTGCGTGTGTGTGTGTGTGTGTCAGAAAATGTAACAGAAACTTAATTTTGCGGTTTGCGGCAGTTGCCAAGGTTGTTATAATTCTAACCTTTAGCTGCGCGCGTGCTCCCGGTACAATAAAAGGCAGGCTCCCATCTGAAAGAATATACCAAGGTGAGCGAGTGAATAATTCATGTTGAGTAACATGTTCAACCCCTCTGGCTGTATGCCCACTGGTAATTGGGACAACACCATTCTCTGTCTATTTTGCTGGATCTCTCTTGTTGCTATGATACCAAAAGGGGAACTTGAGTGGGCCTGGACAGTGTTTGGAATGAAAGTTGGACAGCCAGGCATGCAGTCTTCATACCTGACACCACCCCGCATTATTTCACTTTGGGCTCTCGGCAGAATATCTGCCCCCCCCCCCCCTTCTGGAAGAGCAGGGCTCTGACGATATGCTGAATATATACACATATATATATAGTCTACAGTTACAGAGAGTGTCTCCAGGCGTATGCGTGAGCATTATAATCATATCATAAATTGAACTCCACAGTCGTTTTGCAGCATTCGTCAGCCCAAGGACGAAACCAAACCCCCCTTGGTGGAGATAGAAACATAATTGCCCTTTTGTTGATGGGTTTTTTTTTTTTCTGTTTTGAGGTCATCCCAGTCGAAATGTTCTAACATGAGCTCTGTTAAACACCACTGTTTGTCGAAAATAACTCCGAAGCAGAGGAAGGGGTGGGTCAGGCTGGCTGCAGAGTAATTTGTCTCCCGCTCTCGCCTGTAATTCACTAAATGGCTAGTAGACAGGCATTTAATATCCTTACTGCTTTATCAGGGTTCTTTCCATCTAGATGGTTGGCCAGGTCACTAATGGGAAGCACCATTGAGTTTTCAGCCCGACGCCAAATGGATATAGACACTCCCATTAGGGCCCCCCGAGAAGAGAGTCTTGAAATGCTCACATTTAGTACTGGCTGTGGATTTGCAGGTTAAGTGATCCGGCAATTGACATTGTCAAAGGAAGGATTCCTGCAATGGGCAAGTCGAGAGCGAGCGGTGTGCCTATTAAAATACTGCATGTCCACACACGACGGCATCGTTGAGAATTGGTGGGATGCAGATAGACCCGAGTCCTAAATGCTGTTACCCCCAATGCCCATTGTTGTTGTTTATGTGTTATTCTGTCCTCAGGAGTGGACCCAGCCTTCCAACGTACCTCCTCCCTCTCATCAGGCTAAAATGAGTATCACAAGTGACGAAGTGAACTTCTTGGTCTACAGATACCTCCAAGAATCAGGTTCGTACCAAGTTATGATGAGAATGAGTTATTTTTTTCTCACTGCGCACACTGTTTGACCTGGTCTAGAAGCTGCTGCATTATACATAAGCCATGTCCTGAAGTCAAAGCAGAAAATGTGATTTTTATGTGGGGTCACGGAGCACTGGCTCGTATTCTGACTTGCTACCCACCCCTTTCATACACGTCGGATGCTGCCGCTTTTTCCTCCCCATTACTGCTTATTGAGACTGTCTCTGAAGCCGTCCTGGCAGAATCCAAGCTACTAGTAGCCCTGAGAGGTCAACATCGACATTGGCATGCCTCATTATACTCTCAAATGTCATATTTGTTATGCCATCGTTTGTTTTTTTTTTTGTATTCGATTACGGCCGGCTTTGTCTGGATCAAAACCGACTTCTCTTTGACTATTTGTGCCGTGTTTGCGCACATCTTGTGCTCGGCACTCAACCTCCCCCGCCCCCCCTCCCCCCTCTTTTTTTTTTTTTATTTAATGAATGTGAACGGCGTTTTGTTTTCAGGTTTCTCCCACTCAGCATTCACCTTTGGCATCGAGAGCCACATCAGCCAGTCCAACATCAATGGAACACTAGTGCCCCCTGCAGCCCTCATCTCCATCCTGCAGAAGGGGCTCCAGTACGTGGAGGCAGAGATCAGCATCAATGAGGTGAGGTCACGGACCCTCCGACTCGCCATGCGTCTGCAGATGTGGAGACAGGCCGGCGTCTCCATGGCAACGCGCCCAGTCGCCCGCACGGAGGAGCGGCAGGCTCTCCGCCTCTGATTAGCAGGCCGCGCTAACCCGCCGCTGGTCTCGCCCCGCAGGACGGCACGGTGTTCGACGGGCGGCCCATCGAGTCGCTGTCGCTCATCGACGCGGTCATGCCGGACGTGGTGCAGACGCGGCAGCAGGCCTTCCGCGAGAAGCTGATCCAGCAGCAGCTGTCGGGGAGCATGATGGCGTCCACCTCGGGGAGTCAGGCCAACGCACCAAAGAACGGAGAAGCCACTGTCAACGGGGAGGAGAACGGCACTCACAACATGAGTAAGACGAGCCGCTGTGACAACCAGCAACCATCAACATGTTGGGCTTTATTTGAATCTCTAGACTGTTTTATTTTGACTAATATGAAGCTGGTTGATGAAGGTTAACCATCATATAACAATAACATGACGTATTTCTTATGTAAACATCCACATTTATCACTTAGCTTATTAATAGTCCACATTAACAAAGCAGCGTTTCCAGACAGCATTGTTTACAAATAGTACGACCTAACAGTGCCTTGTTTATACACAGAGGCGGCCGCTAGTCGCAGTAGTCCACCCACTAAATCCTCCTCATTTTCCCGCCACGCATGACCTGTCAGAAGGATCACACGGCGCGGTGTGGACCCCGCCGTTTTCACCGAATCCGATATGCTTAGCAGCTGCGCAGCATCCTCCCGAGAGCGAAACCAGAGAGCCGCAGATCAGGTGGGGCGCCGGAACGGGGGGAAAAGACGGCCGGAGGTTCGAGCGGGCGCGCGGCCGAGACATTTCCATGTAACTGGTGTGAGCGTCAGCCGGAGGAGCCGGCTGTGGGGCGAAAAGCGTCGGGGCTGGGATTAAAGGGAGGCATTCACGCGCCAGGTCCGGGTTTTTACACTGCAACAGAGTTCTCATTTACTGCCATAATTGCGCGCACGTCAAGTGGGTCAGTATTTTCAGACTGCCATGAATAAAAATAGCCCAGGCGTAAAGCGGCATAAGCACATTATTGATTTCCTCTGATGTGGCTCATTGTTTACGGCGGCGAGGGGCTGCTTTATTTATTTCTTAAAGGGCTGTTTGGCGCTGCAGGAAGCATCGGATTCACCACGCCTCAGTGTTTACCTGCGGTGAATGTAGGTCAGCAAAGCCCCGGCTTGGAGCGGGAGCTTTGGCGTCGGCCATCTTACTAATCCACTCTCTAAAACACATTTCGGTGCCAGCTCTTCCCTCCATCCGCTCTCCTCCAAGCCGCCCGACCGGTCTGACAGAAACGACTCATCTGCAGAACCAGCGAGTTCATGGAGTTCATATTTTTTCCTCCTTCTCCTTTTTTTTTTTTTTTTTTTTTTTTTTTTTGCATAATACGGCAGAGGTTGTCTCAGGCCGCCACCGGTTGTATAATAGCAGAAATTAAGCGATCTCTCAGGGCGGATGTGCAGCAGTGCTGGAGTGTTGGTGGGTGCGAGCGCGGCTTTGAAGTGAGCCTCGGTTCAGGCGAGGCGAAGTGGCGCGAGCACTCTAAACATAGTGCACGCTTCGAGCCGTAGTGGCGTATTTTAGGATGGGGGGAGGTGGGGGGGGGGGCATCTTGCTGCCGCCTCTATCGCAGCGCTATATCGCTCAACCCGAGGCCGCGCTCGCCACCCTCTACTGCAGATGAACGCACATAAACACTCCTGAAATCTCCGCTTCAGAGACTCTCAAAGCAGCCCGCCATAGGAAGGCTGCGGCCCGAGCGGAAACGGCCCTCGGTTTGTTTGTCCGAATGTGTTTTTTTTGCTTTAACCCGGGGTCACGTGTGTCGTCCCCTCCACCCAGATAACCACAGCGAGCCCATGGAGATGGACATGGAGGTGGAGATCCCGGCCAGCAAAGCCACGGTGCTGCGCGGCCACGAGTCCGAGGTGTTCATCTGCGCCTGGAACCCCGTCAGCGACCTGCTGGCGTCGGGGTGAGCGCTCCCCTCCTCTGCGGGATGACTGCGCACGCCTTTGGCGCTCATTCCGGAAGATATACGGCTTCATAAGACGCATCGCTGACAGCTCGTACTGCAACAGTCGTTTGACCCCCCCCCCCCCCCCCCCCCCCCCTCCTCTCCTCTCTTCTCCCGCAGCTCGGGGGACTCCACGGCACGGATCTGGAACCTGAACGAGAACAACAACTCCAACTCCACCCAGCTGGTGCTGCGCCACTGTATCCGAGAAGGTGGCCAGGACGTCCCCAGCAACAAAGACGTCACCTCACTAGACTGGAATGTAGGTTGCTCCTGGACGAGCTGTCCTCGTCTGCTCTTACCGTGTGGAAAATAGAGCGTGCAGCTTACAGCGCTGTGTTTTTTACCCGTCTGTCCATCAGAGCGACGGCACTCTCCTGGCAACGGGCTCCTACGATGGCTTTGCCAGGATATGGACTAAAGACGGTATGTCCCCCCCCCCCCCCCCCCTCCTCCCCCACTTCCCCCGTCTGTCATTCCAGCAAGGTTCCACGGTCTTTAGGTTTATGCCATTGTTGGAGAGAATAACGCAGCATTTCTGACCATCTCTTTGTGAAGATGTTATCTTAAAGAAATGGATATGGCTCTCATCCGTTAGGAAATTTGGCAAGCACCTTGGGGCAGCACAAAGGGCCCATATTTGCACTCAAGTGGAACAAGAAGGGGAACTCCATTCTCAGCGCTGGTGTAGATAAGGTATGCCATACGCTCCTCTGTTCCTTAACAACCTCCTCATGTCTTTTCTCCACAGTCCCCAGAGCTTGAAATTAACTCTTTATTTATTACTCGCAAAAGTGTACATCTGCAACATATCAGCTTTACGGGCCCCGTAAAATACAATGTAAAAGCACAGTGTTCAGTAAATCTTCATCCTTTTATTCCTTGAAATATTTGGCATGTTCATATCATGATATCCTTGTAGCATGTAGGTCGGTCCAGCTGAATCCAGCTTCCAGAGTAGTAAAACTCCAAGCTTTTTACAATATTGTGTTAATATCTGGACGCGGAGCTGTGCTTTGGCGGAGAAGCAGAACACTATGGCAAAGGACACACAGCAAGGGCAATACCTGCCTGTCCAGTCCCTCACACTACGCTGCCAAACCACCTCGCATCTCTCCTAATGAGCCTTTCACAGACGGCCTAAAACGCTCCCTTTCATTTCCCAGACGACAATCATTTGGGACGCACACACTGGAGAAGCCAAGCAGCAGTTCCCCTTCCACTCAGGTAAAGCAGCCCGGCGCTCCTCATGGCAGACAGCCAGGCAGGATGCTGACCAGCGAGCAGGCCTGATCGCCTCTCCCGCCCTCTCCCCACAGCTCCAGCCCTGGACGTGGACTGGCAGAACAACACCACCTTTGCCTCCTGTAGCACAGACATGTGCATCCACGTGTGTCGCCTGGGCAGCGACCGGCCCCTCAAGACCTTCCAGGGCCACACGGTAAACAGCTTGCATCACGCTCGCACCTCCCCCCTCCCCCTGACACTGGCTCTAACCGCCTGGCTGCTTTGCAGAACGAAGTCAACGCCATCAAATGGGACCCGTCGGGCATGCTGCTGGCCTCCTGCTCCGACGACATGACCTTAAAGGTAGGGACAGAGCGACGCCCCCACCCCCCCGCCCCCCCAGCTCTGAGACGGCCACTCTTAGAACGTCTCGCCCTGCTTCCACACAGATCTGGAGTATGAAGCAGGAGTCGTGCGTCCACGACCTCCAGGCGCACAGTAAAGAGATCTACACCATCAAGTGGAGCCCCACGGGGCCCGGCACAAACAACCCCAACTCCAACATCATGCTCGCCAGGTGAGGGCCTCGCCTTGGCATTCAGTACGGCTGCTCAGTGTGCGTGTGTGTGTGTGTGAGGACGCTCGATAACAACTTGATCATCTCGTTATCGTCAGTGCCCCCCCCCCCCTTGACCCCGATGTGCGTGCACGTGCGCGAGCGTCCTTGTCGAAATGCTCCAGCTCTTGTTTAGAAGCCTCGTCGGAAATCAGAGCGCAATTATCAACACTGCTTAGCGGGCTCATGAATTCCAGGGCCGAGGAGGAGGAGGAGGAGGAGGAGGAGGAGGTGGAGGTGTGAAATACATTTTTAATTGACTTCAGGGCCCCGCATCACATCTCTGCGAGTTCACTTTCATTCGCTGCCACAGGCACCTGTAGGAGATTAGGCCCGACTATTTATACCGCTGTGAAGACGACGTGTTAATTGAAATCAGCCTCCTATCTCGAGGTTCTTCAGCCTGCGTTTCAGTTCCAGAGTCACGGTCACAGTTTTTTTTTTTCTTATCGGATTCACACATTTTGCGACTGCACGCTATCAAAGTTTTCCCTTCCTGTGCGTACTTGTTTGCGTTTCTTCTTTGCCTTTACGAATCTGCGATTTGGGTTTTGTCGACCGACCAGAACGTGTCGGGCCTGATGACTCTACTCTGACCGTTGATGAGATTCCAGGTTGTTGGGATGAACTGGTGAACGTCTCTGGTGTCTCGTCTTCCAAATGCATCAACACTGTGCTGATTCTCTCCCTCTCTCTCTCTGTCTCTCTCTCCTCTCTCCTCTCTCCCTCTCCCTCTCTCTGTCTCCCTCTCCTCTCTCCCTCTCTTTCTCTCTGTCTCTCTCTCCCTCTCTCTCTCTCTCTGTCTCTCTCCTCTCTCTGTCTCTCCTCTCTCCCTCTCTCTCTCTGTCTCTCTCTCCTCTGTCTCTCTCTCTGTCTCTCTCCCTCTCTCTCTCTCTCTCTGTCTCTCTCTCCTCTCTCCCTCTCTCTCTGTCTCTGTCTCTCTCTCCCTCTCTCTCTCTGTCTCTCTCCTCTCTCTCTCTCTGTCTCTCTCTCTCAGTGCCTCTTTCGACTCGACGGTGCGCCTGTGGGACGTGGAGCGGGGCGTGTGCATCCACACGCTGACCAAGCACCAGGAGCCGGTCTACAGCGTGGCCTACAGCCCGGACGGCAAGCACCTGGCCAGCGGCTCCTTCGACAAGTGTGTCCACATCTGGAACACCACGGTGAGCGTCTGACGAGGAGCGGCAGCCGAGTGGTTGAATCTCTGTGTTGGCCCGTCCCTTCACGGTTTACGGTTGTGTTTGCAGACCGGGGCCTTGGTGCACAGCTACAGGGGCACCGGTGGCATCTTCGAGGTGTGCTGGAACAGCACCGGAGACAAAGTCGGTGCCAGCGCATCGGACGGCTCAGTAAGTGACTTTACCTCCTTCACGCTCTACCGCGTCGCTCTCAGATGTGCAAGTAACGCCCCCCCCTCCCTCTAATCCTCTGCCCTCCAGGTTTGTGTCCTCGACCTCCGGAAATAGCGGGGCCGGAGAGCGGGACGTTGAATCCTGGAACGTGCGCAGCGAGTTGCCTTCTTCTACATCAGCAGAGGAGCCTGCCGCTGCTACGGGAGGAGGCGCGAGGTGGGGCCAGACACCCTCTCCCGCCGGAGCGAGGCCCGTTCCCCGCAGCAGCTGCCCAGGGGCCCACACCATCTGACTGCCGCGCACCTCGCAGCGCGCCGAGGCGGTCTCCACCACGCACCCGTCTCCAAACGCAGTGGAAGCCACCCCCCCCGGCTAAGAGATCCCCGAGACGGGGGCCGCCTCCGACCCCTCCCCCCCACCCCACCCCCCCACCCCACCCCCCCACCCCCCCGCCCTCCCCCCCGGGGTGCATCCATGTTATAAAAAGGTTTCTAATGAGGAAGTGCCGTGATCCCTCCGGGCCACCGGTCCAGCTGTTTTTGGGTTGAAAGGGTGGAAACACACACACACACACACACACAAAATAAGATGAGTTTTATATATAAAGAGAAAAAAAAAAGTGTTAATGAGACTCACGTGTTTGCCTGCGAAAGGCAGCGAGTAATGAAAGTAAGGCTGTGGTTGTAGAAATCCTCTGAGCAAACGTCGCTTGGTGTCCGGGCAAAGCGAGCGGGGGACGGGACGAAGGTGACACCCACACTTAAGCACTGGTATTGTCTGTGGACAGGGTGCTGAACTCTTCTTCTCAGTGGAGAATTGTTTGTTTTGTTTTTGTTTTTCCAAGAGTACTTCTTGCCTTGTTGTTTTTGTTTTTTGTTTTGTTTTCTTCGGTCCATTTTCCAGAGACGGACTTTTGGAAGTCAAACCTGAATGTGCCGCTGCCAGGTCGTCCCTCGGCTCCCCCCTTGGAGCATCAGGTGGACAGAGGGAGAGGCGCGCCTGGGGGGGGGGGGCGGCCTCCTCGCCTCCTCGCCTCCCGACCACCGCCCCCGCTCTGCTCACTCCACATTAGGAAATGTCATATTTTGCGGACAAGATGTGAAACGTGTGGTTTACAAAGAGAATTTTTCTCCCTGTCTTTTCTTTTTTTTTTTTTTTGGATGTAAATTTAAGAATGTAAAGATATGTAAATTAGATTAATACACAGACTTATATACTGTGTATATATGTTTATATACAGTACACTTTATTGCCATCCTGTTAGGGGCTCATTCATGGCTAGAGCTGTCACACCTTCGCTGACAACACGTGACGAGACCTCTTTTTAAGACAAAGCGCACGTCTCACCAGCTTCTTTTAAAACGGCCTTCTTTCCCCCCTCTCTTTTTTTGTCTGTTTTTGTCTTCCCAGCTGGGCCAAATGCGTCCGCTCACTTCGTTTTTCTTTTTCTTTTTGCTTTTTCCTTCCCCGGCGAGTCGCAAAGACGGCACAGGCACGGACGCGCTACAGCAGCTTTCGCTCTCCACTACTGATCCCCCCCCCCCCGAACGCCACGGAAGAAAAGCGCGCCCCTCTCACCGCAGCCCCCCCCCCCCGATCAGCCGGGTCGTAGCGTACGGGGAGGTGGGAGGAGGTCACACAGGAGCGATGTTTAAATAAAGAAGGAGAAACGAAGTAAAGCATGGCGCAGGGGAGCAGGAGGGCTGCAAAACGACGAGTGCTTAATCAGCATTACCATGGTTTCTCTTTGGCACTTTCCTCTGAACGATCTGCTGACAGTTCAGAGCACATTTTGGCCAGAAGGTGGAGGCGGAGGTCAAGCAACAAGTCCTGCTGTCGCGAAAAACGAAAGCGTAAAAGAAAAGAAAAGAAGGAAAGAAAGAAGGAAGGAAAGGAGCTGTGATTGGTCGGGGCTGATTGGGCCAGTTCTAAAATGCCTGGGGTCGAGGGCCATCGCGCTTCCAAGTGCGCACAGTTAGTCTGCCTTCCTCTGCTCACTGGGATCTTGTGTAAAAAAAAAAATTAACCAAAAAAAACAAGAAAAAACGACAAAAAAAGAGAAAACGGATGAATGAAAAACAACAAAAAGAGAAGCCGTACGTTCAGACTAACTCGCCAGTCGCCACCACGTTGATTTGCCTTCTCTCCTCCGGCCCCCCTTCCTTCCAGTCGACCTCTGCTCGAGCATGTGAAGTGCACTTTTTTCCTGTAAACGAGTGGTTCAGCCTCTGCTGGAAGTGAAAGGCCAACATTTTTACTTTCATCCCACAGCTCCCACACCCCCACCCCCTCTTTTTTTAATGTCACAATTGGATGTTAATGGGGTGGTTCATTGTTTTTGTTTTTGTTTTTTTGTTTTTTTTTTCATTTCAGAGCCATTATTGTCTGTGTCAGACTGAGAAATTGGGCTGTGGGTTTGTGGCCATTCTTGGCATGCTAAGGAGCCCAGTATGGAATAAGTGCTGTGACGGCTACTATCTCTCTTGCATCCTGGTCCAGGGTGCGGTAACCTGTTTCCAAGACAAAACGTTGAAGTCATTCAGTGTCTCAAATAAATCACTCTATTTTGATATCAGAGAACCAGGAGTGTGTGTCGTCCATCCGGAGAATTGTGGAGAAAGAAGGCGCCAAAAGCAACAAAAGCTTAAGAAATATTCTAAATATTTAATACAGTATAAAATAGATGTGTCCAAAAATACATGATAGACAGTCGGAAATACAGTGACGTTACAATACATCCTGTGGTGCGTTCAGAGCTGAATGGCAAGACGGCATATCACATATTGAGTGCAACCGATTCATTGAATTTGCTGGGAGGACTCTTTCCTCAAGCACTAAAGGCACTTTAAAAAAAACAAACAGGCCCGAGAGTTAATCTTGAAAGAATGCCATTTTGTCTCTGTCGGCCGCTGTGCTCTCGCTAGAATGCTCAGCTGCTGCACAGCAGACCCTAAAACGAACAAAAACTGAAGACAGCGTGAGAGTCGTGGAGCTGAGAACTACTTATCCTGTGGTAGCGGCTAACGAAATGCGAGAAGTGTCGCTTCTAGGAACGGACGAGAGAGGCCGCGCAGAGGGAGTGGCAGGGGGAGCGGCTCGGCCCCGCTAGTGCCGCACAGAGTTCTCCAAGGATTCTCCATCAGCGTCTACATCCTCATAGTCTCGTAGCTCGCTGGAAATGTGGATTTCAACTGTACTAGACTCTGAACCTAGCAAGACAAAATGAGGGGCAGATTACTGGGCGTTACTCCACAAGACAGCGACACAGCTCGGCTCAGAATGTCTCCTCCGAGACATGCCGACAAACATCACAAATGTATTTTGGGAAATTCAGCAGTTTCTGTCCTTTTCAATGGAGGCACCACTGGATGTCTTAGAGTTGGCGGGGGAACAGGTTGAAGGCTAAATGAATGAATAAAAAAAGCCGATCCTTTAAAAAGATTAACTTTATTTCTAAAGACTTGCCATGTCAGAGACACCAAATTGGTGACATCACACAGTGAACATCCTCGGTACATGATCCAAAACGAGTACAGCCACAGAAATGGTAGAAAACGCATTACAAAATCATCCCAAAATACATTTCATAGTAACAGGACTTTTCACAGCAGATATTTTGACACAACAGGAAAAGTACAGCTTGTCGCTCGAGCTATTAACAATGTGTCACGCATCATGTGATATTATGCTGTGCGGAGATGCAAAAACCTCTGTGCCTATAGAGAAAGTTAGGAAAATATAAATATTGACTTTTTTTTAAAAATCTCTGTTCAAGGCAAATAACCCTAAGCTGGCAGTTTATTACATAAACCTGGTTCCACCTTAAGCATCAGTTCCAAAAAAGCCAAACACTGATAATTTCATGTCTTACCACCAAAGAGATAGGTGTATTGGATTTGCCCAGTTCGTCTCTATATTTACCTGCTGCTTTAGCCATCTTATCTGATGCATCTTTCATCTTGCAGTTTTATTTAAAAAATAAAATAAAATTTAGCACCAAAGCAGCACCTTAAGGCGGATTTGCGCACGGTCTGAGGCGGTGCATGTCCTGTCTCGGCACATGAACAGTCAGCGCCACCGCTGTATTGTTTAAGTTCATAGATTCATAGATCAGAGCTGACGATTTTTGACCCAGCAGCAGTCAGCCAAATAACAATAACAAGAAAACAACACCTTCCTATTCAAAATGAATCACAAAAAGCTTTACCTACGTCCCGGTCAGCATCTCCAGTTTAATTTAATTTATTAGAAAAAAAAGGTTCTTCATGGATGATGTCACGCTCTGGTGGCTTCACCCAGGGAGAAACCTCTCGCTCTCAGCTCGAAACCATCACCAGCCCTGGTAGACGGGCGAGCCCTCGCCGCCACTGTAAGGCCAATTACCTTCGGAGAGGACACTGATGGCGTCGGAGTGGTGCTGCCCGTTGCCCACCATGTTCTTCTTGGCTTCCTGGACGTGGCTCTGGTAGAGCAGCGCGCTGCCCACGACGGGGTTGTGACCCGGCGTGTTGGGCACCGAGGTGGAGGCCGAGTCCCAGGCCAGCTCCCGCCTGCGCTGCAGGCTCAGGTCCACGTCGAAGCCCGTCCAGCCGTGGAAGGCCAGGGTGTTGAGGAAGGCCTGCATGGGGTTCAGGATGCCCTGGAGAGAAGAGGAGGAGGAGGAGGAGGAGGAGGAGGAGGAGAGAGTCACTGCAGGTGTTTGACGCCTTTTTAGTCATCCCCGGTCCGTGTCCGGAAGGTCTGCCAACCCACCAAGATGAACCACGTGATCAGAGCCGCGTTCCTGATGTCCCTGAAGCTGCTGTCGTTGATGTCCGTCTGCATCTCCAGGTAGAAGAGGAGACTCTCGTTGATGATGTTGGGAACCCAGCTATGAAGAAACAAAAAAAAGAAAAACAATTCCCCCGTGAAATTCCATTCATGGGGAACGATGACACATCTGACCTCCAGCACGGTCTGTGCCAAGACCGCCGCAGCGAGACAACGATTGCTTGGTCTGATCTCCAGCGAGGACGAGGCGTTATCATTACTTTGCCTCGTGAGAGTCACATTGCCTCTGGAGCTAAACCACAGCGAGACGCACGTCCGTCATTGATCGTCTCTGACGTCAGTGAAGTTGGTTAGTTTGGTGCGAGCGCTGAAAATCCCCCACAAAGGGCCAGTATAAGGGCCAGTATAATCAGTGTTCATAACTGATTATAGAGCAACACATGCAATTTCTCACAACTAATCACACAGCCATTTCGGTCCAACCGCACTGCTGTCTTTGACAATCCCACTGTATTTCCTTTCAGCCTTTGTATTCATTTCTTTCCATATGATATTAATCTGTGATCGGGTTTCTGTTTGTGTTTTCCAGAACAGTGATCAATAGATGTTTAAGTTCACGTTGATAAATGATTTTAAAAAGTTGTGGTTGTTTAAAACATCGCTCGTGATGATGTTTAAAACAATGCATTGCACGGGTCAAGTGGGGCTGTGTGTGCTTATTGATTTTGTGGTTGAGAAGATGCGGGGCCACAAATTATGAGCTGACACGCTTTTGGGTTCAGCTCGGTTTCGATCTTTGCAGCAAAACAAAAACAAGCGCATCTCCCAAAATGTCAAACCGACCCTGGAAGTTCCATAAAGAGCAATAACTTACCAGATAAAGAACACCAGCATTATTTTAAAGAAGCGTATTTTGATCTCGTTGGCCAGCCGCCTCTCGTTTTCCGTGTAGATCCCCTGTCGCCCTTTCAGCAAAGACGTCACTGGGGTGGAAACGAAAGAGGGAGGGAGAGGGAGAGAGAGGGAGAGAGAGGGAGAGGGAGAGAGAGCGGCTCAGCTCAGCTCGGGATCACGCGCACGTGCCCAGGAAATATGTGAGAGACGGGGGAGATTAGAGGGCGAGGAGCTGACCTGCGGATATGGTCCGGTTAAAGAAGACGGGGTTGGCGACAAGGACGAGCAGCATGGGCGCGTAGGTGGTCACGTAGTGAGGGATGGCGTGCTGGAGGCCTTGTTCACAACTGAGCAGAAATGAAGAAAATGAATAAATAAATAAACAAATCAGCACTGGATGACGGGAGTGCGGTAGAGACGGGTGTTGATTGTGTATTTTTAAGCACAGACTTCTCTCTCGCTGGAAACGAGGCACACACAGATGAACATGTAAAACGCCGACAGGTGCCTGGCGGCGTGACAGACAGAGCGGCCGGGGGGGGGGGGTCTTACTCTGAGATGGACGGGTAGTAGAGCATGGCCACTCCTTCGATGCACAGCAGCACAGCCAGACCCCACGTAATCATGTGGTAGAGGATAATAGTGCTGGGGGCGAGAAAACCAGGTCATAAGACTGAGCTCACAGCACATGCTGCCGCAGCTCTGTATCTTGGGGGTGATTTTTTTTTTTTTTTTTATACATGCAGGGAACAAATGTAGCACACACTGAGGGGGGGGGGGCACATTGTTGGCCCCCCCCCCCTCGCCACCTCGACAAGAACACAAGAAGCGTATTAGAGAAATCCGTCTTTTGGAGCAACGTCAGAACATTTGAAAAGTTCAATCTGCGAGCAGACAGCGGGGGAAAGTGAAGAGAGAACGAGCCCCTTCCTCCCCTCTCTCCCTCCCTCCCTCCCTCCTCCCCCCTTCCGCTATGACAGCTCAGTCTAAAGCTCAGAGACGCCGAGGTGATAATGAACTGTCGAGACAGATGAATGTGAGGCGATGAGCACCTGATTCCCGCCGAGGTTTTCACCACCAGGAAGACATCGACGGCATAGCAAAAGGTCCACCAAAAAGAGGCGCTGAAAAACAACTGGATCCACATCTGCAACACACAAATCGCAACACACGCTCATTTTATGTGGACCTGGATCGTCGTGATCGACGTGGCAGCCGACCGTCTGTCGTGCGTGGTCATGCCTTGTTTGCAAAGTGATTTTCTGGACCTTTGAGTTTGAAAAGACACATTGTGGCCGATGTTCCTGATCTGGATCATGCACTAAATCAAATCATCACTTCCCAACCGCGGGATTTTTCACTCTGATGCATACACTTCCCCGTCATCTGTCAAGCATAAAGTCACATTTGTGACAAAGAAAAAAAAAGAAAAGCCCCGAAGCCATGGCTGGACGGCGTGGTACGCACCGCACTGCCAACGCAGACGACCTCTGGCCATGCTTCTGTGCTGTTGGCCTCAGAGATGCGGTCCATGATGTTTGGCAGGCCCAGCCACACCGATGACCTCACGATGATACCTGGGAGAGGCGGAAAACAACACATGGTCTCTAATTGTAACTGATGAGCAAAACGAGCCAATTCCTGCTCCGTCCGGAAGAGGAGGGGAACAGGCCCGGAGGAGCAGAAAAAAAATAGAAGAGCGGATGTGAAAAAGAAGCTCTTCTTATGTTCTCCGTTTTAATTAGATGCCGTTAAAGCGCATTTATTAATTAAATTCAGACACGGAATCCTTTTAATAGCAGCTTTATATCATGGAAATATGAACAGCCCGCAGGTGTGTTTTATAGGGGTGTTTCCATTTCCGACCGCTCCAGCGTGCAGTGGAAACAAAAAGGGGAGCTCTCCCACAATCTTAATGTGCTGCAGACTCCATGCTGTTGTGGACCTGATCTGAAATTGCGCTTCAAGCTGTTCCCTCGCAGTGAGCGAGTCTGGCTGAGCAATATGGACCAACATGAGCTCATCTGAGGGGGATGCACCATGCCTGCAAGCAGCTAGAGCAACCACTGGTTCAAGAACAATGCCACAGCCAAATCATTATAGGATAACACTGGAGATAGATAGATAGATAGATAGATAGATAGATAGATAGATAGATAGATAGATAGATAGACAGACAGACAGACAGACAGACAGACAGACAGACAGACAGATGGGATTTGCATGATTGCAGACAAACAACAGTATAAGAGCATCGAGTATGCACATGCACTGAAGTAAAGATTTAAAGTACAAAATAATAATTTCTAAGAAATAGGCAGGGATGTGAAATGTAGCTCCTGCACTGAAAGGTAAACTGAATTTATGTTGAATGATGTGGCACAGAAATAAGAATGGAGTGACACTGAGTCATTTTGCACTGGTCAGTTCAGGTGTGTGTCTATTTGTGTGAGGTGCATAGATAACTTGAGCAGTGCTGGGTGTATAGCATAAGCCAGCCAAAAAAATAGAAAAAAAGAGATTTCCAGTCATTATGAGTCATTGTATTACTCACACGAGGTCCACGCTTTTGTTTTGTAATCATTTTAAAGGAGCCGCATCTCTTGAAACAAGATTTGTACATTCAGACTTGTTTCCCCCGTACAAACTGTTTCATTGCCTTGAAAATATAAAAACATTTGTTGCCTTTTTGATGTTCTCTCACACAATTACAGTTTCTTAAAGTTTGCCGCGTTTTCCAGGTATCTCGGTGCATCAAAGGGGTTAAACCCCAAATATCTAAGTGTGTAATTGGATCCAGCGAAGACTTTTCCTACCTCTCCGTGCTCAGCAGAGACCAGGCCTGCGGCTGCAGCTTCAATATGTGTGCGTGTGTATGTGTGCGTGCGTTACCTGCGCATCCCAGTATGTCGCAGACACTGATGATGAAGAGGATCCTGGAGGAGGACGCGGGCCTGGGCAGGGGGTACTGGCCCAGTCTGCGGTACCCCTTGCGCTTGGGCAGCAGCTGCAGCACGGCGAGCAGGAGGCTGAGAGCGGCGCTGCCCAGGCTCAGAGCCCCGAACAGCTCCGGCTGGAAGGACACCACGAAGTCCGTGGCAGCGTCCCTGTTCGGGCAGCAGAAGGTCTCCAGCCGGGGGGACGCCATGGAGAGGAGAGGAGAGGAGAGGAGAGGAGAGGAGAGGGACAGGGAGAGAAATGGGCTGCTGTGGTGTCCGGGGAGAAGACGAGAAAGGGGGAGAGGGAAATGCTTAGGTGGCTGCGTGGCCCGAGTCTGAGAAATCACGGGGTTTTTGAATCGTCATGTGCTTCTGTTTAATCCCCACAGTTGTAGCTTTAACTGTGCCACAATGCTGCGGTCCACAAAGCCCCTTTGTGTGATGAAAATGTGATTGAAGTAGGAAGTTTGGTGAGTTTGCTTAGCCCCCCCCCCCCAAGTAGGTTTTATTCACTCAGGCATGTGCAGGATGAAGATGCACTCGGATTGAATTAGAACCGAGGAGAAGATGATCTGGTTTATGACAAATCATATGTAAGTGAATTACGCTCAACTCAGATGAGAGGCGGTAGGTCACAACAGCAGAAACAACAATGCAGCGCGGCCCATGGTCTCCTATGGTGCAATTCATGTGGAATAACAAACACAAGCACTGTCCTGAAAAAAAAGGAAGCTGGACTGACCGGCTTTCACAACATAGATCCTATCTACACATAGATCCTATCTATTTTCTATTGTAGTCGTAATTTGTTATCTATTAAGGATAATCTATTCTTTTATCTATCTATCTATCTATCTATCTATCTATCTATCTATCTATCTATCTATCTATCTATCTATCTATCTATCTATCTATCTATCTATCTATCTATCTATCTATCTGTCTAGGAGCAGGCCTAAGGGCTATTACTCATAACATAGCTGCTGTATCGGGGACACCGTGACGGCCCTGACCGCCTGATAACCTGTGTAACTGAGCGTATTCTCCAGTGCGGTGTCTGCGATGTCTCAGCGTAGATCAACATGAACACAATGAGAGGCAGAATGAGGTGTGGAGATGTGCGCTCACGTCTCGCAGGGTTGAGCTGAGGGAATGGCTGTGTTATTTGACCTACTTGTTGGCTTCAGCTGCTGGGACTGTGAGCCACAGTGGGGGCACAGGGGAGACGGGAAAATATCATGAGGCCGATTTGATCTTGAGTCTTTCATTAGTGTAATTATTGACACAGTTGCTTATGGAGACAGGTCAGACAGTCGCACTGGTATTGTGAGTGTAGAGCACCAGTAAATGACAACCCCTGGAGGCACAGTGTACGTGGACTGCATGTGGTCTGCATGTGAACACATCTGTGCGCATTATTCCACGAATTACAGCACAGGGGGTCATGAGTTCTGGAGTGACAAACACAACAAACAAGTTGGGGAAAGTCAGCCCGTCCGTCCCAATTTCCAGATTTAATCCAGCCTGCTAAATTGGTTGTCGAAGTCTTGTAAATTAATTGATTTGCACATGGATACAAAATCTAATTTGTACAAAAGATTGTGTATGTAAGGGAGACAATATGCAGCAGCTTCATCTCCGGGGGCAGTCACGGGAAGGTCGAGTCTGTGAGACAAAGCATCGAGAGGAAACGCTGTATGCAGGCATACAAAAGCCTCAGAATACAGCAGGCACGGTCCCGTCGTTTTGGTGCACTTTGCTTGCATAGGTTCGGCGAATCTTGCACCAGGATTTGGTGCATAGACATTGTAACAATTCCTCCTCCCAGCGAGCAGCTGACGCTCACAGTGTTCATGTACTGGAGAGGTCACGGCAGCCGCTGGATCCGCCTGCTTGGACGGAGATCTGAGAAAGTGCACAGACATTCGAAGCAGATTTATTTGGGAAACAAAGCATCAAGGGCCTTCTATTATTCGGCACTACAGAGAGGGCATTCACTGAGTTTGTACAATGGCATCCTAATCCATATGCACCTTCTCTGACGAGGCACAAAGTCAATCGTATGGTGGCCCTGTAGCCTGCTGCCAGCGATTAACAGCTCCCAGAGGACTCCACTGAGTATCGACTCTGTCTGCTCTGTGCTGCTGCCCTCTGCTGGCCTACACTTAATGTGATCGTGATGTGAGTTCAGCCTGCACTGCTGCTATGGCTCATTTGGGAACAGCTCTGTGTATCAAGGTTTAACACCCACCATTACGTATTATTGCATGATACAGTAGCTAAACTCGATGAGCACAGAGCTATATCCTGTAAGACAGCTTTAAGATTGGTTTCATCATCAAGGTGCAGACGTCAGCTGGAGGTCACAGTGGTTTGTTCAAAGAGATTCAGAGCTCAGAGCACACAGTGGATGCCGCTCTTAGAATTCACGAGCGTTTGGCTGATTACAATGTTATGTCTGATCAGTCTGTCAAGACGGAAAGCACACTGGATGTTCCTGCAGAGCAAAGCCGTGAGGCTCATTAGCGAGGCTCAGGGTTGACTACCTGAAATAACAAAGGTTTTAATTGCTTCAAAGAGAGATAACTGAAAGCCCCAGAGCAAGGAGGTTGCCTTATTTAAGAGCATTTTGCACTGTGGTATGCATTTGCCCCGAAGACCTGTGCAAATAGAGTCACGAAATGTCCTTGAAATAATAAATTTCTGCATATTTTCGTCCACATACCAATTCCGAAAACACCCACAACCTAAGAATATGCAAATATTTATGTGCTCAAAGTCTTTTAATCCCTTGATTTGAGCGGCGGCAGCTCTGAAAAGAGGTTTATACAGGTCACACTTGTTGCATTCTGGGTCACGACTGGCTCCAAACATTTTCCCTACAACAGATATAATCACAGCCTTCTGTGGAGTCAAACACCACGCATGATTAAGGTCAAACAGCCACATGGAGCAACAATAAGCAAAACGCTGCTGAAGGAGTGAAGAGAGGAGGGAGAGCGCTTTAAAACATCTGGAAATTTAAAAAAAATGTATGCAGCAACATCCAACAAAGTGTCACTACTGCGGCTCACGAAAACAGCGTCAAGCTGCTTTTATTTAACGGTCGAAGGACACGCTGTTGAAAAAAAAATCAAAAAAAGTCGATGATTTGTCGTTCGCCCAGCCCAACGGGATGAAATGTAAACACGTCATATCTCTAATTGCTGGAACTCTTTATGGTTCACTGATTCATTTCCCACCATCTTCCTCCTCATCAGCCCCTGCTCCACCCACCTCCTGTGGGAGAGGATGTGAGCCTGTAGCCCAGCTGTAATTTCACTGTTTGTATTGTTTCTATGTTTGAGAGATGGGGTCAGAGGTACCTCAGTGCGGTAACTGGAATCAGTCAGTACACCGCTGACAAAGGCTGGGTTAGGTATAGGTACTAGCTACCTATACAGTGTCAGATTACACACACACACACACACAAATTACACAAGTGAGAGACCTACTCAACAGGCCCCTGTACCCACGGCCCTCCCTCTGCACCTTCATTGGCCAGTGCAGACATGTTTTCCTGCATTGCAAATTCTTTGTCGTGTGGGGGGGGAAGTGACCTCACCGTGCAGAGCAGAGACCTGCTGCAGAGCCACCGAAAACAGGAGAGGATCAAACGTCCCGGCGGCGTGAGGGTGGACTGGAGTTCAGCCTCCACGACAAGAAACGAAAATCAGAAATCCAGTGAGGATGTAAAGCAGCTGTTGGAGGCATGTCAGCCAGACGCCAAGAAGAGACTCAGCAGGACCCGGCATGTCAGAGAGGAGCTGCTGTGTTTTTCTCCAACCCTTTGATGAGTGGTGAGTAGCTGCCGGCAGCGTGCGCTGTGTGCTCGCACCGCAGCTGGGGCGCATTTCCTGCTGCAGAGTTCCTGTGTGCCAGGGGTGTCAAAGCCACTGTCATCCCAGGCCACATCAGCTTCACGGTTTCCTGTGGGTACCATGCAATGACATGTATTTAATTGTGCACACGCATTGTGCAATTTCCTCCCAAAGTCATTTATGCGAGAGTACATAATGCATGTGTATACATTACAGGCCATCTGATTCAGTTTGTTTGTACCACCACCCTCCTTCCAGGAAGGAAAGAACCGCACATTAATGAACCGCTGATCAATTGTGTGTGAACGGTCCCAACTCATTAGCTCTCGGTTAGTGTAATTAGTTTTATGTTGGTTTTTAATGAAAACACAATAGATTTTCATTCATTTCTGAGTCAGTCACCTGCTTTACACACATTACATGAAAAACGATGTGTTCCAGAGAGCTTTATTATACCACTACAAGCAGTCACATTTTGAGCAAGTTTATACATTTGTTTACATTGTACAGCTGTTTCATTACTAGACGTCCATTGCGTCTCCTGCAATCTTCTGTGTGTCAACACCAACATTTGTAAAATATGACATCCGCATTTTTGTCTCCCATTATTGAGTAGGTTGATGTCTGTTTGCCTTTTGGCTGAAATCCAAGACACTTGTCTGTCTATCTGTGGCACGCCCATTGATTATCTTACCAAATTTGTAGCCAGTAGAGTTGCAGGGGTCTGACAGACTATCTCTGGCACACCCCGGGCAGGTTGCCAGTCTATCACAGAGCATGCACACGTTTTACTCTCTGTAGGGCAACTTTGAGTCTTCAATCGACCTAATGCAGTGTTTTTTCCAGGTACTCACAGTACCTGGAAAAAACACAGACTGTTTTTCATCTTGTATGCCTAATTAGTCACATTGCCAGGGTAATGTTGTAAAGAGACAGACTTTTATTTTAACTCAACCCTTTAAGCGGCTATGTGTTATCTGAAAGTGTGACACTGAGCTGCCAGTGGCTGTTGTGTTTCGTAAAATGTCCACATCCAGACGCTGAGTCAGACTGGTCTCCAATCCATGATGCTGCCTTTAATGGATGTCTCCTGGCTCTGCAAAGGCTCATTGCACAGGTAAAGACACCGGAGAGCAGGAAACCATGTTTCATGTTTAACACCACCTGCAGGTAGCACAAACTGGGGCTAAAAGCGTGAACAGTGTGTTGATGAAACTCAGTATATATTGTGTGTTGTTTGCAGGGTGCGTGCGTAAACCTGAACACTCTGGATCGGGTTTCTCCCCTCCATGGAGCGTGCATGCAGGGCCACGTGGCTTGCGCAAAGCTTCTGATGGAAAATGGGGCAAATGTCAGTGAGGCATCATCACACCGTGCATTGTGTGTATTATATGCTTCCCTGTGTGTGTTGTTTTGTGCTTTTGAGAGATTGTAGTTAGAAGACAACCGCGTCAATTATTGTTGAGTGTAACTTTGTTGTTGTTCCATGTAAGTAAGAGATTAACCAGACACTCACATTAACCAACATGAATCTGCTGATGCGAACCCTAACCTCAGTGTATTGCATGTTGGAGCGAATATCTGCAATGCATGACAGAAATACTCTTTTGATCCTTAATGGAAATCTATTCCTTCAAAGTTGCTTAAACCTGTACTTACTCCACTGGTCGAGAATCGAGAACTGCTTGTTTCTACGTCTGCAGGTGAACAGCTCGACAGTGGACGGGCAGACCCCGCTGTCGGAGGCCTGCGCCCGGGGCCACGTCTCCTGCGTGTCACTGCTGCTCCAGGGCGGAGCGGCTCCCTCGGGGACCGCCCCGACCGGCTCTCCGATCCACAGAGCTGCAGCCACAGGTCAGAGGTCACAAACCTCCACACACACAGGGAGGAGCCTGTGCTGAGCCAGTTAACGCAGCTCGCTGCAAAATGCACAAGGAGCACAAAGAGCGCCAGAGGAGCAGATCTGAGGAATATATAATGTGTAATGTCTTGTGTTGGCCTTCGGTGCAAAACGACTGCGTATTCTCCCCTTGGGACTGCACAGCGTGAGCAGATTTCAAAGCACATCCTTTTCAGCACTTCTCCTCTCATCCTGATGATTCTGCTACCTCTGTGCAGGTCACCCAGAGTGCATCGAGCCTCTTGTTGAACATGGCGCTGATGTGGATCAGTATATCGACCAGTCAGGTTTCCCGCTCCATGTTGCCTGCTCCAACCATCACCTGAGTACTGTGAAGAAACTGCTTCAGCTGGGTAGGAAGTCAAACTTTGACCCTTTGTGAAGTTGTTTCAAGTTGAAGCAAAGGCCTGTCTTAGTATTTGAGAAAGAGTTTGAAAGAGAGTTTCAGGATAGCTGGATCTTTATTTCCAGCTATCCTGTCTGAAATAAAGGTCAGAAAAGCTCCAAAACATATTCTTTATAAAAGGTTGTTCACTATAGGGATAATAGTACTGGACTTAACCAGACAAACGGGATGGTTTTTATCACTGTTATCAGTTATCAAACTCTATTTATGTAACTGTATATTATGTCAGAACTACAAACGTCGGCAGACTAGAAATATAATAATTCTGTGCATGCACTTAATAGTTCCTTACTTTACACCATACTTTATATTCCATCCTGCTCATTGTACATTTTACACACTTTAACTACACTCAATCACACTCTCTTCTTTTTGTACTTCTGCTTGGATGTGAAAATGGATTTCAGTGCTCTAAGTACAATATGCAAAGCCTAAACTAAACAAAACTACGTTTTGATTGGATTGGATTACAATTTTTGTGCAAATATGCAGAGTAAATTCCCAGTTTGTCGTGCAATCCAACACAAAGTCCCGCAAGTATGTCTTGGTTCACTCTCTTTTTCTGTCTGACTTGAAGACTGAGAGATGACCTTGCGCTCCTGCTCTGCACTGAGCCCTGAATGTGAGGCCATCCCACTCCTCTCCTGTGCTCCAGGTGCCCGTGTGAACAGCAGTGTGTCTGGTGACTCTCCGCTGCACATCGCTGCTCGTCTGTCCAGCCCTGAGCTGGTCTCTGCGCTGCTGGAGCACGGGGCCGGCGGCTCCCTCAGGAACTCGGAGGGCAAGCTGCCACAGGACCTGGCGGCGCCTGACAGTCCAGCACAGAGGCTGCTGAGACAAGCAGGAGGTACCCCAGCCAGACTCACCAAGTAGCCTCACTGCAGGGATTTCCCTTGGCCTTTGCATTAACCCATTCATCTCTCCATCATGCCCCACCCGACCCATGCCTGTCCAGGGGTGTCCCCTCTGATGCAGCTGTGTCGGCTGCACATCAGGAACACTGTGGGCAAGCGGAGACTGGGTGGCATTCAGGAGCTCCACCTGCCCGCAGAGGTCAAACGGTATCTTCTCTACCTCTCAGACCGCCAGGGACAGAGTCTGAGCATTTCACCTGGTAGCCAGCAGGGGGGGCGCTTGCACAATAGTAGTAAGGAGACTACATGATGGCTCATGATCGTGATGATTACTGTTCTATAATTGTCCTTCGTGACAGAGCACTGTAAGGAAACTGATCCCCAAGCAAACTGATCCTCAGGACCAATCTTTTTTTTATCATTAATTTTTCATGAACTATAATGTTCGCATTTAAAATGAAAATGATGCCTATTAAGATCCAGTAAATATTGCAACATTAATGTTTAAGTTCAAGACACTGGAGCAATGTATATTTAATGTTTTTTATTCTATTGCACAAGCCCTGACATTCAGCTAATATCGTGCCTCTAATTATGTTGGGGAGAAAATGCTGTTTTTGGCGCTGCTTCTCGGAGACGCACTGAACTTTCCGTCGCGTCGAGCCTCTTCCTGTCTCTTCCCTACACACGTCAGCTCCGCAGCCGTCTGGGAAATGTTGCGCTGTGTTTGATGTTTGATGTTCACATACTGAGTGTGATTAAAAGAGGAAAAACCGGATTGAAAAAAAAACGTTTGCAGATCAGCTGACACAGATACATCGTTTTCAGTTTGCCCGTAACCACTGTGTCTCTGACGTTGGATTCAATCGTTTTATCATGACTGAATGATGAAATTGGGGGCGCAATTTCACAATTCTTCTTAAATAATAAAAAAAAAGATATCCAATATTCTAAGATTGATGGTAGACCTCGTAGTTGGGCGGCTGCTTCATTTCTTTCGACAGGCATGGTTCCCGAGCATCTCTAAATAAGAATGACTCAGCATCCAGGGCACGCAAACCACCAGAGACTCCAGAGCTGTGAAAAACCCTGTTTCTGTCCAAACATGACTCCTTGTGGTTGTTGAATGCTTGGGTCCAAAGTTTTCATTTCTGTTGACTGAAAACAATTAGTGAGGCATTAATAATACAGGTCTAAATGATCACTATCCAGGTGTACACAGTAAGTCCGGTTGGTGCAGAAATAATACTATGTATGATCTGAACAGGCTGTAAAGCAACTCACCTGTGTTATACTGGATCTGTTCAGTGTTTTGAAATACCCGCTCGACCAACGGTTTATCTTCATTTTTTTTAACCATTTTTCTACTCGTTTTTAATTAAATTCGAGGCCATGGAAGCTATGACAGTATCAATGTGTGATTGCATAATGAGGAAAAAAGATCCTTGGCAACAGCTTGATAACATCTTTTTCACCGTTATATTCTCTCTGCTGGTGTTATGAGGTTGTCACCTGGAAGTGTTGTCAGAGCGCAGGTTCTCCTTGTCAAAAGCTAATTTGTGTGATTTAGATCTTTTTAATCAGCGAGCAACTGTGGACTTCTGCAGAACTAGCGTTGGCATAGGGAGAATAATGATACTTGGCAACCGCTGTAATCCAGATTATGTCATAAACAGCCCAACCAGGGAAACAATGGTCCACCGACAGTTTCAGTTTCATGGAGCTGATCTAGCCCTGAGCAGGAAGCCCATTACAGTTACCTGCCTCAGAAATCTTCAATTAGAAGCACATCAGATTAGAGTCCGCATGAAGGTATCACTGAGTCCAAACATTGTGTATTCAGAGGAGACTTCAAGAGTCCAAGTGCTGCAGAAGCACACCACTCATCTGTTGGAAGGAAATGGAGCCGGTGGAATTCTGGACTTTGGATCTTTGCTTCATAACGCTGTGTCTTTGTGATTCCTACTGTGAGGCCTGGAGAATGTGAAATGTGATGCTGTTTATTGGGAATGCAAGGCACACATGACCATCATCAGTACCACAGCATCCTGCAGCAACATGTCTGCCATCCTGATTGGTGCTGGAAGGGAAGGGATCTCAGTCGATCCACACTTCTGAAGAATGCAAAGGATATGTGGGTTTACACATTCCCTTCATTTGCAGAAACTATTAACAGTGAGAAAAAACATGTTGACACGGAAGACTACATTGCTCTCCCGAGAGTGCAAAGTCTACATAATACAGCTCATTGATCACACACACACAAAAATGCAGAGGCAGTCATATCATATAAAAAATGTATTTCACTGTATGAATAAATGTTAGAATCCTGTACAGTTTATCCTAAAGCTACGTCTGAGGGATGAATGCTCAAATAGATATAGGCTGTTTTCCCATGCGACCTTCTTACTCGAAGAGGAGGGCGGACAAACACACTTCCAATCAGATGATAGAAACTGTAGCCAACATACTGGGTGTGTGTCTCATTGCTCTAATCCAGCGTTACGATGTCCAGGCTGTGTTCATTTGTTTCCTCAAAGCCCGAAGCTGAAACATGCGGCGAAAACTTGATCCACCGTTTCCTCTTGATTCTCTCAATAGTTTTGTCGGCACAGATCGCAGCAAACATGGGGGCATGTGGGAGGCATCTATCGGTTTAGTTTCTGAAGCACCTCACAGAGGACTCTCTGACCTCCTCTGGCCTGCGTGTTTGCGTTCCAGTCAGACAGGGAGAGGACGGTGAGACTGGCGAGGGATGGAGAGCTGTCGATTCCAATTGATAATTTACAGAGATGATGAAGAGGGCAGTGGTCCACAGTCAACACCCTCTCTCTGCATCGGCAGGGGCAACAGTTGCTCACCCCGGCCCTCATTAACCCCCAACCCCCCCCCACGAGTCCCAATTTACCTCTCCAACTAAATCACCCCCCCCCCCTCCCTCACACATCGCTCGAGAGGCCGCGGGCACATCGAGCCGCCCTTCGATTTAACTGGCGTTTAATGCCAAATCAATACCCCGGAGGAGCTCCCCCGAATACAGTGCCCGCCGCCTGTAATGAGTGGAGTATTGACTATAAGCTGAGAGGCGTCTGCCCGCTAATCAGTGTCAAGTAACTGCCCAGATAACCCTCCCACCCCCTCCCCACCCCCTCCCCACCCCCAGCCACAGCCCCGGCGTCCTGGCATCGCTGTAGAGCACCTGAACCACTCCACTCTGATGCACTTACAGAGGCAGCCCACCTATGTGCGATTCCAGAGCTTTTACTTTTACTCTCCAGAGGCCGTCGCTCCATTAAACCCCCATCTCTCGGGTTGTTTTTTTCCAGTTTTTATTTGTGTGTGTGCGTGTGTGTGTGGTGCTTATGCACTTTCATGCTCAAAGAGGAAAGTGGGAGCTGCGCGGTGCAGGTTTTACACCCAGCGCACACGGCCCGGGCCCGGGCCCGGCTCAGAACCATTTCCCGCCGCTAATGGAGAGGTTTTTCGGAGCACGTGGAGGCTGAAATGGGACAAAACGAGCGTCACAGTGCCATCCGCCGGGAGTAAACATTTTCTGTGCGCGCGTGTGTGCGGAAAGCGAAACGGCCTGTTTATAATCAATGCGGGATTAGTTTCCTCGTTATTGCATGAGTCACCCTTATCGCCCCCCCCCCCCCCCCCCCCCCCCCCCCATCCCCGAGCAGCCGCCACCTACTGCGGCCGAGCGGCAGAACGCGGATGCCAGACAGACCCTGCGTGTGCACACATCTAATAACCCGGCCGCGGCGCCTTGTGCGACTGCTCCCATCCTGATTGCCCGGGCTGGATCTTGTTATAGATATCAGCGCTCGCCGCTAAGCTACAAGTGGGGCCGCGCCGCGTCCTTGTACTCGCCAGTAATTGCTTTGGTATTTTTAGTTTGCCGGAGTCGGGGTAATTAAAACAAATAGGCGAGATAGCGGAGACAGAGATCTCCCGTGGCTCCTTGGTCGGAGTGTGGAGAGGTTTAGTGAGGTCAGACACCGCAGTGTTTTCAATTAGACACCTCTGTACTAATGAGGCTTTATTAGAAAGTGTGCATGCTTATGCAAAGCAGGGCTGGGGGCTGGAAACGTCGACATCTCAGGATAAAAGCAGGGTGCAGATGCTGTTTTTTTTTTTATCACAGTGGCCAAGTGGTTAGCACTGTAGAGGGGTGAAACTCCCAGACCGATTGAGGGCATTTCTATGTGGACAAGGAATGTGCTCAATGGTTTCCACCCACAGTTTAAAGAACAAGTGAATGTGAATGGTGTGTGCGTGTGTGTGCGTGTGTGTGTGTGTGGGGGGGATCTCTGCTTGGCCAGACAAGCTGCAGGATGTACAACAGAATCAATGAAATTGTCAAAAGTGTTTTATTTTATATTCTGTAGATTTATACAATATATATAAAAAAAATGTACATTATGGTCACAAAAATAACTGCATTCTACAATAAATACACTTTTATTTTTTTCATGATGGACCTTTTAAAAAAAAAAACAGTGACCTCATTGATTTGATATCACATGGTTAAAAGTGTCTCCGTCGTATTTACTCTCAAGTGCCTGAAAAGAGACGAGATTAAAGTCTTTCTAGATCGTTTACACCACAACTCACATGTCCCTACAGTCAGCCCCCCCTCCCCTCGGTGACAGCAGCCCCCCGGGGCCTGGTGGGGGCGGGGAGGGGGGGGCCCGGCGGTGTCAGGGGTCAGCTCGGGGCCAGGGCCCATCGGGAGGCGGACGGCGGCCCGGCGGGGGCCGTCTGCGCGTCGGCGCCGGACAGGAGCGGGAAGCGGGAGCCGCGGCAGGTCAGGACGGCCGCTGGGAGGTGCCCAGCAGGTAGAGACACAGCAGGTTCATGGCCAGCAGCACCAGCACCAGGCCCACCAGGACCTTCTGCACCCACAGACACGTGTTCAGCTTCTGCTCCATACGAGAGCTGCACGCCATCATCCGCATCAGCTGGACAGGGGGAAAGAGAGGAGGGGAAGCCCACGCAGTGGGAGCAAGTCAGGCTCAGGGGCTCGGGTGTGGCTGTCCACTCATTACAGGGTTAGTGGTTCAATCCCAGCTCCCTGCATCAGCGCATGAGTGTGTGAGAGTGGTTAAAGACAGTGAAATGAATGGCAGTGAATGGAGGGCCTTAGTCCTGCACTATGCAAAACCAGTCCGGATCCACCCAGGTCTACTAACATTCTCCACAGAGTGCCTCTCGCTTTCTACTTGCTTCATTTGCACTTTGCACCCAACCCGTTTTTTTTCCCTTTTCTTTTTGCCGCATGTATAGACTTGAATTCAGATCGCCCCGCTCGGCAGCGCTGATCAAAAGGATGCGACGCCTTTGTGAACTTGCTTTACCACTAACTGGGTTTTGGCCCTCTCATCTTCCTAATGCGCTCGACGGGCACAGTGTGAGCCCGGTGCGATTCCTCAGAAGTCATGCGCCTCCTTTTGGAGTGATGAATCCACCTATGACATACCCGGTCGGCACCCAGCTAAATTAGAGAGTTTATAATCACCTTTACCACAAGCATGTTCACATGTTCAAACCCAGCAGTATTATACACTCCATTTGCTGGTCGGGTTACTTGTTTTTGGCACACTGAGTAAAAATGCCCAAAAACTCTCCTTAGCTGGTGGATATTGACTTTCTGAGTCCTTGATTTCTTGAGAGGGTGTTAAGTGCTCCGTTCACACAGCGAGGCTGACCTGTAATGTTTTCAAGCAGGGCTGGGACATCTACAAAGTCCCTGATGGTGGTCAAACTCTCAAAGACAACAAGCCCTTTGGAGGAACCTACCGCTGTGCTCAGTTCCTGCTGCCCGCTGGTGCCCGTGTCGGCGGGGCTGTCCCTCAGAGGACTGACCGGGGCCTTGGCGCTCTCCAGGACGTGACAGCGCAACCTGTGGGCCAGTCACAGTCAGGTGAGAGGAGGCCATCTGGGCCACGCGGCCTGCAGGTCCCATATCGCAAGTGCAATTAGGACGGCGTGGCGGAAGATCATCCGGGATCATCGTCCTAGGCCAGGGGTAGGGAACCTGTTCCTCAAAGATCCATGTGGCTGCAGGTTTTTGTTCCAACCAAGCAGGAGCACACCTGATTTGGCTTATTCAATCAACTGATCTGAGTCTTCAGACAGTTGACTGCTCAGTCTGTGTGCTCTGGATAGGTTGGAACAAAAACCTGCAGCCACATGGCTCTTTGTGGAACAGGTTCCCTACCCCTGTCCTAGGCAGTGCCACTAAGGAGGCACCCACGCGCGCACACACACACACACACACACACACACACCTGTGCTCCACCACCTTGTTCTTCTGCACCTCCTTCCAGAACTGCGCCAGCTCCTGCGACCCCGCGTTGTCCATCTCCGCGGCCATCACCAGGAACCTGTCCTGCGGGGAAGCCTGGGATCCTGAGAAAAGACAAAAAAAACCAAAACATTCATCCACATCAGTACAAACGTTGTTGCCGTTCGCGGGTCTTAAATCCTTGATGGGGGAGGGGGGGACGTTTGCGTGTGAAAACACTGCTCCGAATCCCATTTTTACTCCGCGTGAAAGAGGAATTTAAATCGCTGCTACCGAGGGAGCCGACTGACAGAAAATAGAAGCAGAGGGGCTATGTTAAAAAGATTAAGTGCTAGACATGTCTGTGTTGTTTGGGAGGGGGGGGGAGAAAAAAGGAAACGAAAACACACGGCATAAAAGCTGGGATAAAAAAAGCCACCCTGAAATACGGAGAGCCGACTCCTTTGAGTTATATGCAGCGCATCATAACCTACAGCTGACATTTTAGTGCTTTGAAGGCCACAAAATGGTTAAAACGGCGCGGCGCTGTCAGCCGTCTGATGGTTTGTTTGGCGGCGGCGGCGCCTCTTTTATCACTCTTGAAATATGCATGTCGGGCAGAGAAAGGAGAGTGGCTGCTGGTACTTTGGGAAGGTAGGGGAGCGGACCATTTGCGCAGCTATTCTGGAGTTCGGCGTGGACTGCAGTGGAGCAGAGTGGGGCAGAGTGGTGCTTCAGGTACCTCCGTGTAAGGACACCACGATGTCGACTGAGGCCCCCGGCTCGCAGCAGCTGCTGCTGGGCTTCACCCTGTACTTGTCGGGCGCCGTGGTGCGGACCTGTGGAGGCACCGGGAGCTCCGTCATTTTACCGCCCTGCCAGCGGTGGCCGCCTCGGAGAGCGCCACGACTTCACATTTGACAGGACGGAAAGCAAACGGATGACTTGTGCGCTATTTTCAGCTCCCGACTCCATCGGTCTGAGGGCGTCATTCGTGTATGGTAGGGAGGAAGGTAAAAAAAAAAGCAGCCAGCCGGAGAGCACAGGGGGCGTGCGTGGATGCCGTTGCGCTCACCTTGAAGGCCACTTGGTTTTTGGTCACATTGCTCAGGATAATGAGGCTTTTTTTCTCGTTCTCCCCGGAGCCAAAGCTGAGCTCCTCGGCAGGGCTGGAGGGAGAGAAACAGAACGAAACACACACACATGCACACACAAACAAACAAACACAGGCACAGCGTGAAAGGAGTGTTACGCCGCTGCTGCAGCGCCGTCTGGGTGCAAACCCCAAAGCTCAGACGCCCCCCCACCCCCACCCCCTTTCATTTCAAACAAGTCTATTTGTGTACGAATGCAGGTCGTGAGGCTCCTCGTTTCTCTCTCTTCTCTCTCTCTTCTCTGTCTCTCTTCTCTCTCTCTCTCGTGTCTCATTAACGCAGACTGGGCGGCTAACAATTAGCGTGGCACGCGTGCCCCCATCGTCCTGGGGTGGCTCCTTCACACCTTCACATACAGGCGAGCATGTTCACGTTGATCCACGTGCAGTCAGACTAGACATCTAAGTGTCTAAGTGTCTGTAGATCTTGTAGATCCAAGTGTCTAAGTTAATGTAGTTCCATAATATGGTGGGGGATAGGCAGAATATAAATCTTCTGTCTGACCTCACAGGTGGTTTAAATGACGGTTGATGTAACATTTACCCGATCGTAAAGCTAATTCTTATTCTCCTTCCTTCCCTTTTTTAGGACGAACCCAGACATCTTTCCCGTTTTTGTTTTGATTTGGAGGACGTCAGGTTTCACGCGGGCAGGACCTGAGGCGGCACAGCGATCTGATCACGCGTCGGCGCTGTGAAATCCGTGGCCGGGGCAAATCTGCGGCCTGAAATTGGGGATCAGGCACTCTGCCCTGCTGTTAGCGCGCCCGCTGTGTTTTTGCGCGCTCCCTGGCTCCTTGCAGCCGAGCTGCAACAGTGGAACCCGGCTATAAATAGTGCGTGATTTGATGAATTCAGCCTCAGTGAACACTTATTGCACTGGGGACTTAAAGTTTGCCAAGATGAAGCTAGCAAATGGATTAGGATATTTGCTCCATATGCATAGAGCGCCTCATTGATGCGGATCCTGGGCTAAGAGCGCTAAGAACAAAGATATGTGCTTTTTGCCGGTTTCATGCCTCTTTGTGGCCTGCTCCCCAGAAAATAGCAGCCGCGCAGCCTGGCACTAGCTGCAGCTCAGCGTGAGGCTCTGGGCTCCGGGAACCTTTGGCAAACACTAGATCAAAGCCCCCCACTCCTCGCTAAAGCCCACAGCCTTGCATTAAGGCTAACTCAGCTCAGGAACATAATTGCATTTAAGGCTCCCTTAAATCTGTTTATCACTTTAATTCACAGCCCAGAGCTGTCGAAGTCCTCACATCAAAGCCGCAGCTCGGGTGAAAACAGAGCTCGACGGACGTTATTTATGAAAATGAGGACTAATATCGCACAGTGTTCCCCCGCCGACCCGCCGCACCATTGTGCTGCTGCCGCGCCGTGGGTTTCAGTCAATGCTCCCCTTGCAATTCAATGAACGCTCAATTGAAACATGTTTGATGACAAGTGCGGGGGGGGGGGGGGCACCCTTCTCAAGGCTGGATCCATTGATCAGTGGGGCCCCGGCGTATCTCACTGAGCAATTGATTGAAAGCATCCTTAATTCCTGCCCACGTGTGGCCGGATCAATTGGGCTGCGAAGGTACAAACACATCAATAATGACTTTAGGCCTGGAGCCAATACGCGGACACCGCTTTTGTCGATGGTTCGGGGCAATTAAGACGGGGCCTTTTTGCATGTGGCCCCCGAACACGTTCCCGCGCAAACATTTGGAAGGTAAAACCGTGCACTCCTAACGATGCAGGACAGCCCGTCTCCCCCGGCAGAAACAATACCGCAGACGTAAGCGTCAGCCTCCCCCCGGGGCCGCTGATCGCGCCTTCTCGCCATGTCTACTCGCACTTGTCCTGCTCTCGCCTTCTAAATCTCCGCCCAAGCCCCTGATTCACAGTCACGGACGCTCAGACGCCCGAGGCCTCGCATTGTTTGTTGTTTTTTTGTTCCATCGACGAGCGAAGTGTTTTGGCTCGCCTCCTGGGCTGAGTGGTCCTCCCAGACGAGGACCCGTTCGTCGGCGAGGGAGCTCATCTCACTTGAACTTTTGACCGCCGGTCGCCTCCTCGACGGATCGATCGGAGGAAGGGGCCCCCTCCGTTCACAGCAGGAAACGACTCGCTTCATACGAGGGCGAAAGGATCGACGAACAGACGGCCCACGCTTTGATGACGACTCGCGAGCGGCCTGGCGACAGACGCAGGTGAGGGGGCGGAGCGCGAGGGCCCTGGGCCGTTTGTCATCACGTATTGAGCTTATAGTGAAGCTCCAAGCGACGTCGGGTGTTCACTGTAGCTGGAGATCATTCCCGCAGCTGGTGGCGCTTACTGGCGCTCGTTTTGAATGCTGAGAGAGAGGCCTGGGAGTAGTCGCTGCCAAGCTCACATCTTGACTGTGTGTGTGTGTGGGGGGGGATCACTGACGTTATTACGTCTCACCTTGGAGAAGGGCACGCATGTCTGAGCTCACGTTTATGGCAAGCGATCCGACGACGCTTGATTAGAAGCCAGAGGCGCGAGGCGGACGGCGGGTATCGTTGGGGTTCGTCCTCCGGGAGCATGAACGCTGGTGCATAGTTCAGACTCGCTAAAAGCCACGGTGGCCAACGTCAGCAGGAGCAGGAGTGTCCCGTGGGGATTTTCTCGGGAATTTTCTCTTAATAAAAAGTCCATTTAGGAGTTGCTGACATGTGTCACTCTGGACGGAAAGTGGTTGATAGAGCGGACTGACCCTGTGCCATCCCAGGAGCCCCTAAAAACATGCTAAAAACAGCATCTGTGGGGTGGGGGGTAAAGGGAGGGGGGAAGTTGTCCGGAAACTCAAATATGCACGCTCCCAAAACCGCTGCCGTGCACCGCGAGACTATTTACAGACCGGTTAAGTGCACGCGTCTCCTCTCCGACCGTGGCGGGAGCACGCTCAGCCCCAAGGGGCCGAGTGAGAGGCCTTTAGCCCCCCAGGACGGACGGGCCGACCCACCTGACGTCCAGCAGAGGCCCTTTGAAGGTGGTCAGCGGCTTCCTCGCTCCTTTGGTCCTGGCGCCGGCGTCCCCTCTGTCGCCGTCCTCCGTCCTCAAGCTGTCTTCAAGGAAATTCACCTGCAATCACGGAGGGCACCTCATTAGGGGAGAGTCAAGGACGCTGATAACGCGAGCCGCGCGACGCTTATCGGGCTCCTGGCCTCCAAACGACATGTCCGACCCCTGCCCTTCAGGCCCAGAAAGCTATCAGTTAATGAAGCCCCGGGCGGTAATAAATGGATCTTGTGAAATAACGGCGGTGTTATCAACAGGGAATCTCCCGGGACGTTGGGTTTTTTTTCTGGCGCTGGGGAAACTCCTATGGTGAGTCTTGACCCCTGCCCCACAAGAGCCCACAATGCAGCATCTCAGTTTGCGAAACGGCGAGAAAAACAACCCTGGAACCCATGACTTTTGACCAAACAAAGAAGAGGAAGAAGAAGAAAAAGGAAAAAAAAAACCCAAAAGCTCGACCGTGACAGATGTCATCATGTGGTGACAGTTTCGCTTCAGGAAGCCGTCAGGAAGCCAACTCTGACCCAGTTCGTCAGCAGACAGATCAGAAGATCGGAGGTGCTGACGAGGGAAGGGGGGGGGGCGGGACTTCCGTAGCGGTGGGTGTTAGGAATACAACACGTGACGTGGGGGGAGTATGGATGCTTCTGCAGCACTGGCCGGACCATGCGGCACCTCTAAGCAGATGGTGGGAGGCGGGGACTACCGTGGGAGGGGACGGGGCCATAGGTGAGTGAGTGGACTGTGCATGTGACGGACTATCTGTGACTCACTGTGGGGGGTGGAGGGGGAGGGAGGGAGGGATGGGAGGGAGGGGAGGGGGGGGGGGGGTCATCTGCTGCGATAAGCAACGTGTCATCTTAATTTTATGGCCGGCTTGTCATGCAACTGCCACAATGAAGACATCAAGAGATAATGGGCTGCTGATGAAATGTCTCCATTTATTTGGCTTTTCTTTTTGTTTGTTCTTAAGAGCAAGCTCTACAGCATTAGGTGATCATATGCACGGGGAAACAAATGCATAACAAGGTCAAGTGTGAATCAAAAGAGAAACTTTGAAATGGGATGCAGTGTCATACAGATTTCATAATTAAAACGACAGAGGAAAAAAAAATAAAACACTGAGCGGCCCACATGTAAAATTCCATTATAGATCAACAAAGGAAAAGATAAATAGCAATTTATTTTGAGAGACAAGTTAATTAAAAAGACACTTGAGACTAAAATGATTGGGCACAAAGAAATGAAATGGATCTTCATGTAAGACATCTAGAATTAGAGCGCTTCAGCATGATTTCTACACATTGTGCACTAAGGTTTGAAACTCAAATACAAAAAGAAATCACTGGGGACTCTACCCTATTTTGCTAGGGGGATTAGTGAAATGCTCATTAAGTCTACTGAATATACAGTACATGTTAAGGCACAGAGCGAGGCGCCAATATCACTCTCCAGAGTCACGGACCTGGTGAGGGACAACGCTAAAGGATAAGGCACGGAGGTAATTTGGCCCTAAAAGGCAAAAGTTGTTAGTGTGCTTTAATGCTGTGTTCATTAGTGGGGTTTCATCTGACGTTAAGAGGATCAGATTGATAAAGGGGCAGCAGTGACAGCCCTGGCTGTTGTCTCCTGTGTCTCCTGTGGTTCTTGCGGGTACATGTCATTGTGCGAAAGGTAGGCTGCAGTCGTTTAACCTACATCCCCTGAGAGCAAAGTCAGGAATGGGGAGGCACTTTTGAAAACAGTGCAAAACAATGTGGAGTGTCAATCTGAAATGTGAGGGAGGTCCGGGACGGGTCGGGGGATCAACATGTCCGTGGCTGCGCTGACATCAGTGGGCTGTCAGGGAGGCCCAGAGCCCTCCCAGCCTGTAGGAGTCTTCCGGGGCTCTGAGCTCCTTGTGTGGGTGTGATCTTAACACTGCCTTACCACCTCCAGCCCTTTTTTCAAAACAGAGAGAGAGGCAATTAACTTCCCGAGGCCATCAAGTTGTCAGCACAGGGCCGCCGGGAGCCCCGACGAATCCAGGTCGGGATGGGTGAGAGGAGAGGAGAGGGGAGGGGGAGGTGGAGGAGGAGGAGGAAAGGAGGAGGAAGCCAGTCTCGTTTATTTGGGGAGGCAGCGGGCTGGCAAGCACCAGTAAGGCTGAATGCATTGAGACGGGCTCCGAGTGCCGGCAGGCTGCTGCGGTAGCATCATAGCGCCTGGTGAAACTGGTCCCCTCCCCACGGGCAACAGTAGCAGGCGCTGCAAATGAACCTGTTGTGACACTCACAAATTTCCACCAGCTCCTCTCTCTCTCTCACTCTCTCTCTCTCTCACTTACACCCAACTTCCTGTAAATATATCGTGGTTGTTTTCAGCGCTCTGATGCAATGTCGGCCGGCGGTACAACACACCAAAGCGTCGAGAGGAACGAGGTCGCGCCCCCCCCCACTTCTCCGCTGTAATTAGCGCGCAACCTTCAGCCGAGGGGAAGCACGAGGAGTGGCACGGCGCTCGGCGACTTGCTGGGCGCAGCCCGACACATCCGCACACGTCCCGCGCCGCCGATGCGTGGCGGCGGGGGTTGCCGGTCGGACCCGTTCCTCCGGCTCGCCTGGGTCTGTGCGCCTCTGCGCTCCTCTCCCACGGCGCCCGCTCAGACGTGTTGGCCGCGCGTCAAACGGCGAGGCCTGTCGAAACACGGCTCGGGCTTCGGCCTTTGGAGAGGAGCTCGAGTCAATAAGGGTCCGATAAGGAGCCGTACGGCTCATGCCGCTTTCACTGACACCATGCCCGGGAGAGGGCCAGCCATTGTTTGTTTTACAGTAAGAACATTAACGAGCCCCAAACTCCTGCCTGTAGATTACTACCCGGGCCGACAATGGCCCCATTTGCATATCTGTGTTGGGTAAATCTAAATCTTTTGTGCATGACAGCCGTGGCGTCCATGAACAATGGGAGCGCTGTTCGTTCGGTGGGGCTTAGGAGGCTCGTGGGAGTAGCTGCGGGTGATGCGGCGCTGCCGGGCCCTTCCAGAGCAGACCTAGCGCCAGTCCCGGCCTGTGCACGGCAGCACAGGCCGGTCCTTGTTGAGACCCGGGGTCTGCTGTGACAACCCGACTGCAAACAAAGCCAGGGGAACAAGCACACAAACAAGTGTTTAGCAGGCGCTCCCTGATCCCGCGCACATCCCGGGATGACCCTCTCCTACCCGCTTTACTCGCAGGCTCCCTCCGCACGCGGCTAGCCGGAAAAGAGGCGACATAGATTAGGAGGCGAGGGCTAGATCGTCCCGCGGGGCGGGGGGGTGGGGGTGAGCATTATATGATATAAGCCGCAGCCTTGACGGCAAGTAGGTGGAGGTTGACAGCGGCTGTCGACACGTTGGGATGAAGCCTGCCGGGCGTCTGCGGCGGGTGCTGCTGCCGAGTCTGGAAACAACAGGGGAGAGCTTAAACAGCTGATCCGACAACTTCTGGGGACCACGCGAGGTGGAGGACGAGGAGGAGGAGGAGGAGGAGGATGATGACGGTGAGAGGAGCAGAGTGCCGGCGGTGATGCATTGTCTCGCTTCGGCAGGATTTAATCACAGCCCGAGACGTTAAGGAGTCACCTTCACAGAGACAAAGAGCTCAATGTCGCTCAAATCAGGGCCGGGACGCGACGCCCAATTCACGGCCGTCTCCGCAGACCCGGCCCAAGCACGGAGAGGGAGAGGGAGAGGGAGCTCGCGGACGGGGGCATCCTGCGAATGTGGGAGGTCGTCCGACCGGCGGGATGCGACGTCGACAAGACAGAAAGCACTTCCTGAAATGTCCCGAGGAAGAAGAAAGTGTGTTGACTCAGTGGCTCTGCACCGGTGACCACAGAAGACTGTTTACAGAGCCGTTATTAATCAAACACCGAGTCCGCACCTGCCGTATCCTTCACTGCACGTCCCGGTGAAAGTGTTTTCAGCATTGCTGTGAGCGACGTGCGTGAAGCCTGAAACTAAAAAGTACCTTTTTGGGTTTTACCGCCACCTCAGAGTTGAAGCTGGACTCCAGCGTGTCTTTGCTCTCCATCTCGCACTCCTTGCTCTCCGTCTCGTCCTCGCTCACAATGGGCCCGTTCTCACAGAGCGGGGTCTGGAAGTCGTCGTCAGGGAGGGGCGGGTAACTGTACTTGAAGGGGTCCTGGAGTGGAGCCAGAGGAGTCGCATTGCAACACAAATATACTTTCTGTCAATATCGGTCTGACCTGACACAGTCACACCCGACGTCTTCCGTGAGCACAGGAAACCACATTAAACTATTTACACATTATTTAGTTGATCATGAAGGTTAAAGGAACTGGATAGTTGCGACTTGCACAGCTCCATCGAGTAAAAATAGTTTTCCTTGTCATTTGATTAAAGCTTTAAATCACCGATTAGAACCGCTACAAAGCAATTCTGCTGACAGATTAGCAGTAAAACTCTCCAGGAAAGTTAGGGTGTAAGACGTACCGTTCCGCCCATGTGAGGAGGCAGGTATTCAGGACCAATGTATGTCTGGACCTCAGACTTGGAGGCAAACTTGAGCTTGCTGATCGCCTCGGGACCCAACCACGACTTGACAATTTTCCAGGCGGCTGAAATGGAAACATGTTCATGTCGGAGTCACGTGATGGGGCAGATCAGACGCTGGCGGCTCAGCGTGTATGGGCGGACGACAGGACCAGAGGGAGAAACTCACCGTTCATGATCCAGGGCATATCCACTATGATCATTTTGGCTGAAAAGGACAACATTTGCATATGAGAATTGCGTACAAAAATCCCCAGGTTTCTGAACACAAAGAGGTTGTTCATTCATTAATCTAGAGTGTGACTTGTTTGTTTTTTTACAGTGTGTGCTACTTACATAAAAATTTGGGATAATACACTTTGAAGCAATTGATAATGTACTTGACAAACTCCATGTCCTGGAACATAGGGAGGGGGAGAACACTGATGTGAGAGAGCATAACCACACGGATTTCACAGGCTCCAACCATTAAAGCGTGCCTTTCTTTCCAAGAGAAACCACCCCCATTTGCTCTTCACCACCTCTGTACGTGTAGTGACCCACTTAACATGTGCGTCTCGGAGTGATTTACCGATTCAATCCCTTTCAACATCTATGCGACAGAGACATAGTGACGTTATCTATTCCCCGTTTCTAACTCGCCCTGAGAAGCAGCTATGTCACCATTTGTTTACACCACACAGATTTCACAGCACGTTAAGTTGAGGACACAATATTCCTGCAGGATGAAGGAGTTCACAGTTGTTGACTAAGAATTAAATGCATCTTGTCCCCACAAAGACGCATTTTCAGCCGGAGTTAGCTGGACGTGCATGCCGTAAATCTACGAGTCACACATCCAGGTGAATAATTCCAGCTGCTTTTGAAGCATTTCCGGTGAGTTTCATACACATTTGCCGTTTTTAATGTGGTCCCGGTCATGAGAAAAGGTTGATGTGTCAATAGATGGAGGCCAGAGAGCCTGGCTGGGCTCCATAATTGGAGCCTCATTGCTATGCTGAAGCCTCACTCCCGAGCCTTAATGAGATCACACTGCCTGCCTGAGCTCGCACGGTGCTTCCACAAGCCTCGGTCGGGGCTGCTCTCTAAACCGCTCTAATCTCACATTCATATTTGAGTTGCCCGGCTGTTTATCCTTAATACCTAGCTTTTGTTGCTCTATTTGCACGTAACTGAGCCGTCTCTCTCCCGGAGAGCGCCCTCGCTGAGGGAGACGCGCCCGTGGACGGGGCCTGCGACGCGGCCGGTCTCGCGGATTAAGACAGTCCACTCGAACTGACCAACGGGATTTAAAGGTTACTTTAATCTCCAGAGTGTTAAACCATTGAAGAGCAACAGCGGCCGAGACGCCGCGGCTCCAGCGGCGAGACTCGGCGGCATTTCAGCGACGGCCGCGGCGATGACACCGTCTTCTTCTGACACGAGACGAGCTTATTCAACGTGGGGGGTGTGGGGGGGTGGTGACTGTACAGAACAGGCCTTTGTCTCCGAGATGTGGTTACGACCACCACAAAAGCCCGGAGTGGATCACAGCGGGGCGCATTCAGCGCGAGATAAAAAGGTGTTTCTCCGCTGAAACGTTCATGAATCCCTACAGACTTACGATGTTGCCGAGGCCCGAGTCGGTCATGTCGAACACGACGGTGAGCGGCATCCCGGGCTCCTTCTTCGCATAGCGCTCCAGCCAGAAGGCCACGTACTTCTTCTTGTCCATGATTGTTTTTGCAT